>VXBL01007056.1:33508-186008 GCA_013400195.1 Aramus guarauna | reverse complement strand
TGGGCCCACCTTTCCTTATCCATTTCATAGGACTGTCCACTTTTGAAGGCTCCATTTCCCCAGTCAGGGGAAATGCAGGTGCCTAAAGAAAACCTTGCTTCCGCTTTACCACCAGGACAGGATGAGGGTATATGGATTTCATCCTTTAGACTTCCAAACTATTTCTGTGGCAAAAACTATTGGGAAGATTCACTATTAGAGGTTATATACTCTGTCATTTTGCCATTTTTTTCATTTTCCAAAATAACATTACTAACAATAAACAAAAAGCAGTGGAGGACTGTGTTCTTGCATTGGACCCAGACAGGGATGGAAAGGCAATGTGACCAGTTGGTAATGGTGTAGATGTGGTTAAGGCTTCCTTGCACTGGTGAAGTAAATCAGGCAGCTGAAGTAAATCAATCAGCTTGCACTCATCTGGAGGGCTGGGACATAAGCAGCCCATAGCAGAAGGAGTTACAATAGTTGAGGCATGAAGAATACACTGCTACTTCTTGTGGTGTCCCTTGCCTCCTAGCTTTGCTAGGTAGAGTCCTGCATCCAAGTGATCTGTGGAAGACGCATGTGTGGAAGGGCAGCTAACTCCTAAATCATTTGCTTTCTATTGCAATGACATCTTCTATGCATACTGCAAAGGGGGTTATATTAACTAGGACAAGCAAGGAGACAGGAAGCTGTGTATCTAAATGCTTTGTGGCTCCCTGATCTTCTAGCAGCACTCCAGGGCCACAATCTGCTTGAATATCCAGGGCAAATCTTGCCTGACCCGATCTGGTGGCTGATGCCCTGTGGGGTGTTTTGTTATAGAAGATGTAAAAGTAGTCAGCAGCAATGGTTGCTGAGATAATTTGAATCAGTATTAGAACAAGACGATGGAGGAAAAGCCATCCCCAAAATCTTGTAGGACAAATAACATTTTACCAGGGACATTTCTACAGTTTGACTCTCTCCACTGCTGTATTGCTCCCCAGTTATTCACCAGATCCAGCTGCAGTCTGTAGTCTTTTGTTATGGGGATAAGTTGGCAGCTGCATGCCAGCCGCAGCTGATGGCTGTCCCTTGCACAAGCTCTGAAAGAGGTGTCAAATGGGCTAAGAGCTCCTCCAGCATCTGTATGGCAGGGGTGGTGTGACAAGGCAAGCCCCACATCTTGTTCCTTTTACATCCAGACATTGCTGAGGGAAATGCCAAAGTAAAGTCTGTTTTGCTCTGTATTCACAGATACGTTTTGTCATAAAAAGACTTGAGGTTTCCAGGTCCTGGTCTTTTGCCCTGTGACATCCCAAAGCTAGCACATACTTTGCCAGTACAATGTCTCCTTCATCTGTTTACAAGGCAGGAGACACAAGCTTTTCAAAAGGTATTTTGCTTACAATGAAAATGTACTTTCTGATAGTTTTTCCATTCCTTGTGTTGAAAAACCCTTACAGCTACAATGGGCACTCTGTTTAGTATGAGGCGCCCTTTAAATAAACCTGAAGTAAATGATGTTCGTTTCAGTTCCCTTCGCTATGTAGATAAAGTATATATTATTCAAAAAGCAAGTCAGCTTTCATTATTGTGACATGAATAAAAACACAATGGAACATATTTACCAAACCCCAGAACCTAGGCAGCCAGCTCTGCGGAAGGTTTTTGTTTCAGATTTTAAAGGACCAAATATTTCAGCTAAACCTCCGGCTGGAGTTTGTGTATTTACATAAATTCCTTTTCTTTCCCCTGGAGCCTGACCCTGTTTCCTGAGGCTTGGGTGAGGGACAGGCTTGCTTTTGCTAGCTTTTGAAAGGCTTGTCTTTGCGCTCCTGCTTTGTTATTAAATATAAATCAGAGACCCTTAAAGTCAGTCTGCACTCCTTCCACTTGATAGAAGATTCCTACTTAAAGACTCTTTTCTCCATCCTTAGAAAGGAGTGTTCCTTAAATTACACGTTTCCATTAACAAATCACTTGCATAATCCTAATGCTCCCCACTCAAATCCTTATATATCATGTGGCTCTGAGACTGCAGCACGCTGGGGTCTTCCGGCTCTATTATTTATGTCTCTCACATATGAATAATAACTCCGCTGATACAAATTCATTTAATGGAGGCGACTTTATGCTCAATAAATATTGTGAATGCTTGCTGAGTATCACATGCAGTAAGAATCTCTCCATGTACTTTCCACCGAAGAAGCAGAGCTCTCTTGTGCGTGGAAATCACTTTAAGCCCGGCTCAGGTTTCAACCTGTCACTCTGCGCACTCAAGTGAGTGCAAGCCCTGCCCTGATACAAATTGGAAATGAAAGATGTTGACAAAAATTTCAGCTATGTGAGTAATGATTCATGACTGGTTTTACCCAGGCACCTCAACCATGTTCATGAATAAAGCATTGGGGTTTGTGGTAGCAAATAACTCATTAGAAAGACAATTTCGACTTGATTAGAGATGACTAAGAAAAGAAAAAGGAAAGGCCAGTACATTTTATGAATCAACATGCGCTTCAGTTTCCCTTCTTGAAATATCTGTGGCAACACGTAAAACTTGGGTCATGCCTTTAACCATAGGCACCTGCCAGTGGCATGTTGCCAGTGCACAGCGCTGCTGTCAGCAGATTGTTTCTACAGGGTTTTGGAGCACGTCTTATATGGTTAAATAGTTTGCTGTGCGTGACTGGCAGATGTAGTTTCACTATGTATTCATTACAGAAAAGCAAAATTTTCTTGTTTATTGTCTAGCTGTCAACCTGAAGCTCCTTTTGTCATCGATAATAAGCGTAGTAGTTTGTACTGTAACCGCATCTGAGAGTCTCATTTTTGGGTTGGAACCCATTCTGATATATGAATTTGAAACACATTCACATGATCCTGTAAGTTTTGTGAATTTTCCCTGTTCTGCACTGTCTTCATTATATAGAGAATCTTTTATTAAATGATAATATGATAGAGAAAAGAGGGCCTGTTGTAGGCAGATGCTACATGATACTGAAAAGGTCTTGTGCACAATTCCTAAAATATTACTCTACCTCTGAAAAGAAAAACAAAAATAGAAAAAAAATTGAAAACCTTTGAAATTATTGCTGTATCCATGCGTACCCTTGAAAATATGGCCTGTCCCAGACCTAAAGCCAAGTGTGTGCACTTAAATCCTAGCATTTCTGTAGCTAGCATCTGCAAAGGCAAACACCAAAAGCCCCACCCTGCAAGAAAATGGTCCCCCCAGATGCCCTTTCATTCCAGACATACCCATTCAGACGCTGCTTTCACAGCCTTTTAATCAAATCAGCCCTCACAATCTTCCTTTCACATCACCATCCAGTCTGTCGCGCACATGCAAGCCAATTTTACACTGCAATTGTCCTCTCATTTCTGAGCATCGCATCAGCCCCATTTTCACTCTAAAAAGCTAAATCCCTTTTTCAGACTGCCATGAAGCTGAGAGAACTTTATATAACCTGCATGTTGAGGAGGGAGCAGAAGAGGCAATTACAGCAAAGCACAGAAGCTCCTAGAAGGAAGATTTCCTTCTACTTTGACCTCTGTTTCCGCCTTTCTTCAGCCCCAGTTTGCAGGTGCAAGGCAGGAGCAGCTCTAAAGAGCAATGGCAGATGTAAGGAAACCTAAATACTCTGCATGTGATCCTGCTCCCCACCTTTAGGAGACGCAGACCAGAATTCAAAGGGAGAACTTAAAGTTTTTGGCACCTAGAGCCATTTTTTCTCACTTTGAGTCCTGTTTCCAACAATAGTGCTCAGCAAGTTTTTATGTTTCTGCTTTCTGCTGTTAAAATCAGTGAGTACTGGGATCCCTTTACAACCTTCTGACCCTCTGAGGTGGTGAATGGGGTCCAAACAGGGACAGTGACCCTTGTCCCCAGCTTTGACATTTTCTCCTTTGGGAAACAACCCTGAATGGCTTGTCTAATGTGAGCATAAAATATGGTGTGGAGTTATTGTAGGTTTGCACACTGATGTGGCTAGTGGCTTAATCAGAAACTGGGAACATTAATACTGCCCTGTGGTATATTCCTGCCAAGATGTAGTCTGAAAAACACAGATAAGGGAAATCATATGTGATGGATATGCAAAGAAGTTTTCTCAGCAATAACAAGCGCATAAAAGCTCTCCAACTGATGCTCTAACAAGGAAAGAGTTGATAAGAAGTACTAATAGCGCTGAAGAAGTGAAATCAGAGAGCGCCTTGTAGGCAAAATAAATTACATGAGCAGAATAAGTGTTTTAAGCAGTTTCCAGATTATCTGGGAGTTTGAAAACCTTGACATAAATGGCTTTCCTGACATAGGCAGCGTATGTTCTCCTTTACAATACCAATGCTACTCCTTGGTATTTTAGCAACATTTCAGTGCAGTTCTTAACATAAAAGCGCAGTTGCTATGTGCAATTCTGCATTGCAGTCCCTCTGAAGTTCTAGTCACACCTGAAAATGCAAGCAGTCCTCTTGACCCTGGAAGAAATTGAAGGAATCTGCATGGTCATGATGGCAATGGCAATGGCAATGTGCTAGCTTCAGACAGCTGGTGTATGAGACCAGCTGTGGGGTGCAGTGGGGCTACGCAACCGTGGGGAATCAGAGCAGGGCAGATGTGAAGGACACAACTGTACTCTCCTGTCTTGGGATGGTCCCTGGCCAGCTGTGCCCCTTGGCTGCCCAGGAACCTCAATGGGAGAGTGCACAGTGACAAATAAGTGTGAATCTTATACTCCAAACCTATCGCAAAACATCAGTTTGAGTGAGCTGTACCACTCCTGAAACATCCTCAAAAAATTACCGAGGCATACCTTGTGGTTTAGTGAGCAGCTCAAGCTGCCTGACCGTGTATGGGATCCCAGGCACTCCATCTTCTCAATGCTTTTCCAGTGATCATGGCCCAGACTTCACCACACTTGGCTACTGCAGGTTAATACAGCTATGTCATGTTCAACCAAATCAGCTGTCACATCAGCTCTCCATTTTCATGCAAACAGCCAACAATAGTTATTTCCACTTGCAGCACTTACCAGCTAAATCAAATTTTCCACTAATATTTTAACACCAAGGTCATTTCGTTGACAGTAGCTAAAGGAAGCAAATTCTGAATTCTAAATAAACATTTTCTATCACACGAATGGGATCCTTTTGTTTATGCAGTTCACATTTAAAGCATCTCTAACAAATCATCAAATCTGTGATTTCTTTTCTGGTATGGATGGCCTATCTCACATTGTAAGCTGCCTCTTTCACTGCATGCCACATGAGACAACATTAATTTAAAATTTCAGCTTTCTGCAACAGCACTCAATCATTTCTATGTATCTAGAATTTTTACTAATTCAGTGGCTATGACTGGAAAGTCAGATGATTTCTTACTAGAGAAATACTAATGCTCTGTTATAACAATGCTGATTGCATTACTGATGTTGGAGCTGTGCACAAAGCAAGCATTGTGCATTTTTTGTCAACTTAAGAATGGTAAACAAAAGACCAGATTCTGTTTAAGCAGATATATACTAGTAGTCATCTTAATGTTCTGCCTGACTGCTGTGAAACTTAATGATAAGCAGACTACTAAATTAGGTGGGTGTCTTTTAGTCTTTTCTGGCAAAAATCTTTCACTCGGTATAAATAATTAAATGCCCAAACAGGGATTTCAGTCTAACCATTCTGTCTCCCAAGCGGGTGCCTTCCCAAGCTAATCTCAGTTTCTTCTTGTGTGACCCAATAGCATTTAATTATTTACGTCAAGCAGAACAGTTTAGCTAGGAGAGATTGCAATAGCGTGCCTGCCTACCAGCGCTCTACAGCTCATGAGTTCCCATGTGCCTCTTGGGATGGAAAGTCTATACAGTCCTGTCCCTGCTTCTGTGTGGGGAAGGTATGGGAAGAGTGGTCACACTGCATGTGTGGGTTTCCCCACCACTGCTGGGCTTAAGGTGGCATCACATTCCTTGTATCCTACCGTTAAGTTTCTGCACTGGGTCCCAGAGGTGAATCAGCCAGGGTTTGCAATTCCCACTTGTGCTCAAGCGCAAGCTGTTGGCAAGGATGGGTATGTGCAGAGCCGGCAATGTAGGTACCTTGGTGATTTCACGGATGGAAACATGGACTCTGAGAGAACTGACTTGCTTCTGTGGTTATGTGCAGCAGAGCAGCAACGCGGGGATGTAAGACATGCATCAGACATCTGAATTCCCCCGGGGATCTGGCCCATGATTCGTAACACTGCTCAGATGCTGATTTCCAGTGTGTGTTTTCAGCACGGGCCCTATACCGTGAGTAGCCACCCAAGCTCATTAGTGGTGTTGAATGAATTAGGTTTTGCTTGACAGGTGAAAAATAAGGAATGTGGCCCCTTCTCAAATATCACTAATCTCATTTATCTAACCTGTCATATGCAAATATTATCAATAATATTATACTACATCAGTCCTGGTGTAATAGAACAAAAGTGAGTAGAGCTGAACTAGAGAAGGACAGCAGCTGGGTATGTAAAACCGGGCAGTAGCAGCATTTTCTGCTTCCATTTAGGTTACATGAGCAGTTAGTTTATTTTCTAATTTTCTTTGTTCCCTTGCAGAGGAAGAGAGCAAAAGGCAGCAGATAAAATGACCTCAGTGCTTTAATAAGTTAGTGTCTTTTTTAACAGGAACATCTTCGTGACAGTTTACAAAAGGTCTCAGCACTATTGGGCTATTTGGCACTTTGGTGTTAAAAGAGAGAGAAAAAGAAAAAGGGATTTTTGGAGGTATTTGGGGGATTTGGGTGTGTGTGTGTGTGTTTTCTTTTTCTCTTTTACTTTTCTTCCCCTTTGCCTGGTTCTTGCTACCTAACCACTTCAGGTCTGTTGAATGCATCTAATGAAAATGTTACTATTGCTTAATGTCTCAACATGCCTCCGTAAAGATACGGGTTAGCAAACAGAAATCCATAGGACCAGATTGCAATCCACCCTGTAAGCTCGTTATATGGCGAGGGAGGGAGCGAGGGAGCGAGGGAGCTTTCTCGGGCGATGCCTCCTTCCCTTCGCGTGGAGGGGGAAGGGGAAGGAGCGGCTGCTCCACATGGACCTGGCACAGCCGCACGGATGCAGCCCACGCCACGGGGTGGCTGGCACGGATCCCTGCTTCATGAGCGTGATAAGGGACGGGGCAGCCATCATGCCATTGAGCTTTACAGGCTGTTTTTCATACGCAGACCTCACAGATCTGCCAAATCCAGGCAGTGCCTTCTGGTGCTGGGCCAGGGGCCGAGGCTTGTGGTGCTCCTTGTGCCTCAGTCATGCTGATCACCAGAGCAGGCCACAAGCTGTACGTAGTGCATCCCCCATGCTGCACGGGCAGGATGTGCTACAACTGCCAAAAAGTCCCCATTGTGGCCTGGCACCCTGCCTTGGACATCCGTCCTACCCGTGGCTGGTGGTGTGACAGAATCGCACGTGATACCTGGGGGTGGACCAGGTAGGTTCTCCTGCCCCGTGCTGCTAGCGAGGGGTCTGTGCTAAAAACAGCCAGAGCTCAGCCAGCACACCCCAAACCTTGCTCAAAGGCTGCACACAACCATGGCTATGTTGTGTAGATGAGGGGCAAGTTCAAATCTGTGCACCTTCTCACCATACAATATAGATGCAGTCAAGTTAGCTCTATATAAATAACATTTAAGTAAAACAAAGCCAAAGACCCTGAGTTTGCAGGTTTTTTGCGTTTCCTCCCTTCATGCAGCAAAGCAAAGAGGTGACAGCTTCTGCACATCACTGAATAATGCTCTGTAGAAGCAGACACCACATCCACCATACCAGAAACAAGAATGAGCCAAACACTAGAGTTATTTTCTCTTTCCCACCTCTCTTTACTAATTTTCAGGTATGGGCAAAGACCTGAAAAATCAGCCTATCTTCTTACTGCCCTTCTACAGCACACATGAGAAGACATGTCGCTATTTACTTGCGAGGCGATACACCCGTTGCAAGCCTGCTCCCTGCTCCCTGGAATACCTATAAGGTGGGAAATGCAATTAATTCTGGAAGGAATCCTTCCTGCTGGCAGGCAGCCAGAGATAGCAGAGCTGTAATAGCTTTTGGGCAGCCACAGCACAGAAATTACAGCCATTCACCAAGGACACTCCCTCTGAGATTCTGCTTTCTTGAAGTAATTGCAAATAATATCACTTGCATTCAGATAGCTGGAGGGGAAACTCAGGCATCGACGAAGCATGAAACAGCCTGGCGCGAGACCTAAAATAATCCTGCGTAAAAATTCACAGCTGCCCGTTGTTAAAAATAAAACCAAGACCGTAACCCCCTCTGCTTTCCATCAATGAATTTCCCTTTGTTCCCCTTCCCCCACAGCCTGCCCTCCCCTTCCTGTGCAGCTGCCTGCACCCTGCCAGACGCCTTCCCTCCGCTCGCAGCACCCCGGGAACAGAGTGACACCGGCGTGATGGGAAAGGGTGGGTGCCCCCACTGCTGCCTCCTCGGGCAGGGGGACTGCGGTGCCCCGCTGGTGCCAGGGATGGTGGCCCCCGGCACGGGCAGCACCCACAGATGCTTTCATCACCTGCATTTTTGGCTCCTCTGAACACAGGCCATTTCGGTGCAGGGCATCCCTCCCCGGGGATGTCACCTCCGCAGATGCGGAGAGGTGGTGCAGAAACAGCCTGAGCCTCCGGCCAGGCGCTGCGTTGTCTCTTCTCAATGGGTTGGCTGGCGTGCAGTTTCACAAGCAACGCAGGGTTTGGTGGGAGAAAAATTCCCAGTTTTTATTGACCTCCTATCTTCTTTTGCCTGAAAGGCCTCAGCAGAAAAAAGAGATTCAAAGCATTCATATATTTGTTTCAGTATTTTGAACTGAACATTGTGGCTAAAACGCATGATGGGAAGGAAGGATGGAGGAGGCGCAACAAAACCCAGCAAGAATTAAGGTTAATAATGCCACTTCATTGATGGACTAGATTCCGATCCTTTTCTTACATTCAGCTCACTCCATGAATTTGCCCATTAAACTAGCCATGGAATAGGATGCAATGCCTCTGGAAAAGGAGAACACTGTAAGAAATCCGTGATAAGTCATATAAAAGCAAAGGTCATACGATGGCACCCTGACAAAAGGGCCTTGCTGAGAGCAAAAGGCTGCTCTGAAGGAGGAAGGCTGGCAGAATCTTATCTGTCGAGAATATCTGCCCATCTTGTAATTCATATTACAGTACCTGTAATGACAGCCAGACCAAAACTAGAGCTTCTGCCTTTGCTGTTGCAGATGTGCACAGTAACCTTGCCTCAGAGCCTCTATGATCCAAACTGATAAGAGCTATTCAGGAATAATGTGTGTGAGGCTGCTCTCCTCTGTATCAGGAATCTCAAACCCTGCTGGGGTGTCCTCCGTCTTGTGACTGCGTCCTGCCTCCTAGCTCAGCAACTTCCTCGTCAGATCATTTTTTCTGTAGAAATACATCACTACATTTAATAATACCTTGCACTTCTGTAGTCTCCTCTATGCAAAGATCACAAAATAGCTCCCAAAGGAAGGGAATCACCTCACTGAACACGGCCAACTGCAGTGAAGACATTTAAGCCTGATTGAGGTCACAGCCAGCAGAAAAACAGTTAATACCATTGGTGGAACACTGGCTCCCAGCTATACAATGGGATTCACCTCATGCCCCAACAACTCACAAGGCACTGGAAAGAAATCCTCTTGGCATTATGTCTGCTGAACACCTCCCCCAGCAGCCACAGGCAGCCCTGCTCATAGTGGCACTGGCTCCCTGGGTCTGCCCTGGAGCAGAAACAGGGGGAACGGCTTATTTCAGAATGACAGGTTTGGTCAAACTCCCTCTTTGACTGCTCAGGAGACCACTGTGTTGCCCTCTCACCTCCCACCCTCCTGTCCTCACGACTTCTGGAAGGCACTGCATGTGTTCCCTGCCTCTGCCTCTGCTCCTGGAGCACAATGATGGTACAAAGGTAAAGAAAAGAAGTGGCTGAAAGAGCCTGTTTGACATAAGCAAGAAGTCATGGAGACTGTGCATTACCCAAACTAGAGTGGATAACCTCTTCATGAATTTTATCTATGCAGTTGCGGTGCAAACTCCTTATCTAGCGGGCTGTCTGAGAGATGGTGGTCTGCCTCCCTACCCACAAGACTTGGTGCTGGCCTCCTGCTCCCCGATGCTTTGAGTACCTCTCTTTCCCTTCCCACAGAAAGTAAAGCCTTCCTTTTTACCACTTAACTCTTTGGTGGCAGATGACGCACAGGAGATGATGTACGCACACAGACTGCACATACTACGCATACATCATTGCATCCACACGCCCCACAGAGAAAACCAAGACCCAAGGTTTAGATAGTGGCATGAAAAATAAATAGCTCCTGACACAAATAATATACGCTGTGTGCATTTCGCTGCCTCAGTTCTTTCACTATACTCAGACATCACTGATTCAGGGCTAAGTGACTTACAGAGAGCTCAAATTTGCCTTTACAACTTGTGTTTTGTATTCGCTGAGTTCAGGGACCCTGCCGTAACTCCCCTCTCTAAATGCAAGCATGTCTCCCCCATCCTCCTGGCTAAAGCTTCCCAGTTTTTCCTGCGATCCTTCCTTCTGATTATCCACTAACACCTGGCTTTGTGCTGCTGCTGGTAACTTTCCACTCTTTTAAACCGTGCTCCTCACACACAACCTGGAAAAACTGGTTTGTGTAAGCTTTAGGTAACCCTTTACACCAAGCCTATTTCTAACTCAATAGCTGAACATTATGGTTTAACGGCCAAGGAGTGTTCCCAGCAGAGGAATTAAAGAACATTTGGGGAGGAGAGGAGAGAGGGGAATTCAGACTCGCAGTTACATTTGGCTGAAAACGTCCTATAAAGTTTATGTTAAGATTCATATCATACGTTTAGAGGGGAGCTATTTGCAAGGAAGTCCACCAGGTGTACTAGTGTGTCATTACAAGACAGAAAGCTTTTATTTGGCTTGGGATTGAGCTGTTCCGAAAACTGGTGACTGGTGGCCGATCACACGCTTGAGCAGTGAATCATTATTAATACTGTTATTAGAGAGAAATGGTGCACTCGTATAGAGGCTGGAATAAGTCTGCATAAACTATGTGTGGAATGGTGCCAGCGGAGACAGAGTCTTGCTGTGGTTTTTACACTCCTGAGCTGCTTGCCTTCACTGTCTCTGCTTAAAGACAAAGTCTGAGTCAATGCTAAAAGTCAAACAGAAATGTGACCGTATTTACCGGAGATATATTTGCCTTGGTCATTCACTACAGTTTGCATCACTGTACAGATGAGCCAAGCTCCCTGCATGCTTGGCCACGGCAAAGCAACCTCATGCAAACCCGTCCTTCTGCTGTAGGAAGCTGAGCACTGACGAGGAAACACAGCTAGAGGTTCACAGGATGTTGGTAAAGGGATGTCTGCGTGGGATGCGAGTAACCTACAAAAGGCTACAAAGACACTGAAATCAAGGCAGGAAGCATCTGTGGGGGTCACTGAGGAGCCATGGAGAACTCCATCCATTTGACATTCTCTGAGTCATGAAAATTTTAAATGAAGTTTAGGGCTAGCTTTTTGCTAAAAGTATTTCTGCCTCTCTTTTATTTTATTCTTCTGTCATTGGTACTGCAACTGGTCAAATTAGATAGATCCTGTGTCAAGCAAACTGTCTTCAAAACTAAGGAAAAAAAGAAAAAGTAATTTGAATCTGAAACACAGGGGAGATTTAGACCTATACCCTATTAGATGCTTGAAGTTTGAGTGCTTGCTGTCTCTTGAGAGGCAAATGGCCTGGCATGGAGAAAGCGGACTTCAGATTCATGGAGGGGGGGTGTGTAATTTGGAGGAAGTCTAACAGCTATGCAAGTAAACCTCTATGAAGTTCTCCAAGATGTTTCAAACTGGACACAAAAATAAGTGATACCTTTAGCCATTCTGTTTTTTACCTTTAGACCCTTAACCTTTCTAATTTAGATCTTTTCAACAGGTGACACGTTATAGGCTTGTTTTTCTTCCCCATTCTGTCCCATTTTAATCAAGGCTAAGCACTAGCACAGCCCACTGTTCACTCCTGATTCTTCTGTGCAAGTTCTCCCATCAGTGACCAGGCTGTAACCATCAATATTTGACTCTCATATTTTTAATTCAAGAAACATGCCTTGGCATTTTTATTTCTTCATAGTGGTGCTGTCTGTTGCTCTGGGATAAACTGTCCATCTTTCCAATGCAATTAATGCCAGAAGCCAAACAGTCTTTATCTAGGAAAAATGGGAGAAATTACCCGACATTAAGATGAAGGAAATTCAGGTTCCCCTCTTGGATCTAAGTGAAAACCATTCCCTAGAAATGAGCAAAGATTGCAGCAAACAGTAAATCCCTAGCCGTCTTTAAAAGAAATCTGGGGAAGGCACCAGAAAATATATTGCACAGAACAAGCCTAAGCTGGGGTTAAGATGATCAAGTACATTTTTTCTATTTCTCACTTCCGTGATTCTGTAGCACATGAGATCACCTTCCTTTTTATAAATGATATAAACTTCTGCATTGACTATTGTTTCCCCAAGGTCCGGGGGAACATGCTTCTCAGTATTGATCTTAAGTTAACCCTGCGCTGTGAATGTGTCCTAGATTTGTTCGAGTTCTCCCATTTTTGATTCTCTGATTAGAAAACTATGTCAGAAATGGATTTTTCTCCTTGAGCATAGTGCTATCTTCATTACATAATGAAGAAATTGTTAAGCCAGTAAGACTGTGCATATAGGGAAAAAAATTAAGAGGTCAGTGAATAATGATGTCAGATAATGTCAGAAGGCCTCTTAAGAGAAGAAAAGCTATCAAGTAAGGCGAGAAAGCATAAGCTTTCCCCCTTAAAAAAAAGGGGGGTTTCTTTAAGCAAGGCTGTTAGAAATCAGCAGCAGCAGCAGCACAGAAACAACAACAGCATCTGTGAGGGAAGTAGTATTGTTCTATGTCTGTGAGGGCCATCCGACTTGATAAAAGTTTCACCCAAACTACAGTGTCTTTTTATTAAGACTTGCAGAATAAAAGGTACGCATCAGGGAGCCTAAAGTGATTTTGCTTTGAGTATATAGCAAAAGTGGCAGTACCTATGACTTGACTTGTTTCCGTAGGAATGAATTTTATACCTCAACTAAACAAGTGGGAGGAAGGTGATCAACTACATTCATTAGCTGGTATTTGGACAGGACACCTCTGCCTGGGAAGCATTAGGTAGCATAGACACACAGATCAGACACTGAGATTGGGGGTGTAGCAGAAGAGCAACAACTCAGTTCTGACTAAAGCTCAGCATGTTCAAAATCAATTTGGAAACTAATGGTGGTCATGGAAAATAGATTGAAATCAGTTAAATAACACTGGTTCTGAGAAACACACTGTTCCTGTAAGCTAATAATTTTGGGTTTGTTGTTGTTTTGGCTTCGCAGGGGGCTGCTTTGACACTAGGACTCACCCTGATGTCGGTAAATGCAGTTTCCGTCTCTAACCTATGTTAGCTGCGAAGCCAAGGTGGTGACACAAAGGGATGGGCTGCACTGCAAGAAGCATCTTGCAACACAGTGCTCAGGACACTTTCGGATCAAGATCAAAGGTAAAGCTGTAGCTTCAAATCACAGGCTTCCCATTCACATAAAAGATGTCTTGCAGAGAAGTCTTTACTTATTCAGTGCTTCATTCATTATATAGCCTGTTACCATCCTTAGAAGTTCAGGTTCCCATGATAAGCCTTTACAAATACATCTGATTATTGAGATACAATCATTACTGTATTTAAAATACTGCTTCAAACAGAAGACTAGGAATAATTCACAAACCAGTATTCCTTGGTCTATTTCAGAGTCCAGCCTTTGCAAAGCATGGCCCTTGCACCTGAAATAACATCTTGCAGACTTTCAGCTCCGTTGCCAAATATCATCACAACTGCTAAGGGCTATATTGACACAAGAATGAAGCGCCCACCTTTTCCTTTGCACTGACTGCACACTAGCTGCTAGCCAGGCAGTCCCAGACAGCAGACAGGCCAGATGCAGTCTGGCAACCCTAGATGTCACCCACAAGTGTCCTTAGTGCCCCATCATAGCATATTTGACTTGTGCCAGAAGAACATACCTCTTTTTGCTCACGGTCTGTGCAGTGCTACTGCAGGTGGGTAGTGGAAGAATATTTACAAACAGCAAGATATACATGGAATAGCTGAAAATATGAGCTTGGACCAGAATAAAAATAATAGCTTCGTCCTTTCCATGCATGACATCAAACTCAAAACAGAATGTACCTTTCAGAAATGATTGTTTGCCTTTATAGAAGCGCATTTTCGGTCTCTCAAAATGCTAAAGCCAGAGTGAAATTCTAGAAATCAGATGCAATATCTGCTGTCTCAGTTCTCTACCCCATTCATGAATATACTTAAGCATTTTAAAAACCTGTTTATCAAACCTAGTATTTGTGATACAGGGCTCTAGCTTCAAATGAAAGGCTTGCGATTCACATAGCTGCAACTTGCAGAGAGCTCTTTATTCAGTGCTTCATTCATTATGTTGCATGCGGTAGTCATTACAGGCAATTGTCTGCTAGTGCTACCCACACCTCGGCTGTTTGTGCAATATGAGTCACTCACTGCGAGCTGCAATTCCAAGCAGAATTTCTTCATCCTGCAGTAACCACATACTTTGTTCCAGATTACCTCCTTTCCTTTTGAGTAGGTAGAATTAGTAAAGTGCAATTAGTGATAATACCATTGGTCCCCAGGCTGATAACTTTTCTTAAAGCATTTATTCTTTCCAGTACCTCACATATTACATCAATAAAGCTGCCAGAGTACTGAACGTAGCATGTAATGGGCACAGATCCCAGAAGAAAGATGCATCTCTCCTGCTGAAAGGAAGAATATGGGCCCACCAGAGTTTGATTCAACATGTAAAAATATTTCTAGGCAGATATCATGTAATTTAGTCTAATTCCACTGCTCTCTTGTGAAAATAACTTCCTGCTCTGTATCAGGAGGGAACACACAATTCTGCACCTTTCTCTTTCTCTCCCAGTGCTGGAGGACAATGCTGAAGGAAAACAGACAGTGCCTTGTCCTTTTCCTAAAACTATCTATTTGCAAGCATTCATTCTAAGAATCTGGGTGTTGGAGGCAGCAGACTATCAGGCAGTTCATCTTCAGTGTCTGCTGTTTTCTTTTCTACCTTTTTTCCTGCTCCAGTTTCTGGTTAGATGCCATCTCTCTTCCTTTCCATTTACTCCAAATATAAACAGAATGGATGGGTGTTTTTACTGAGCAAATCATTCCTAACACCTCAAATAAATGGGAGGGTGCCTTTTCCTACTTTCCTCGTGAGTAAAGCAAGGTAAGTACCTTTACATCCTTTTTGTGAAGCCACATTTCAGCTCTTTTATGATACTCTGACTCAGACTCAAACAGTATGTAGATTTATGTGGAGTTAATACACATTGTGCCTCTTAATCCTGGCATCTGTCCTTACACGGATGCTTTTGGATAGCATTCTTTTAACCCTGTGGGGAAATTACAGAAAATTAGCAATGGCTTTATATGACAAGCCAGATACAAATAACTCACAGTGCTCAGCTGATCTACGTGTTCTTTGGGCTTTTTTTTTTTTTTCTTCTCCCTATTCTCTTTGCTACAAAAGTGATATTTGAGAGACAGATTTACTCGTGTGAAAAACTGATCCTGAAGAACAGCAATCTGCTCCCAGGTGGCAAAACAAAAAAAAAAAACCACACCTGCCCTTCTGAGGTGGTTGGGACTGGCCTATGAATGAAACCACTTACCAACAGATAAGGCTGAAACCCAACCTGGAGATTTGCTAAAAACAAGGCAAACTAGGAGTACAGCTCTCATAATCTCTACCAAAGTGACATCATGATGGCAGGAGCAGTGCTTTATCTGCTGTTGATCTTGAAAAGCGTGTTGGCTGCAGAATTGCCACAACTTTGTCAGTTCGCTCACTTTTTCCCCCTCAACTCACTTGTGGTTTTGATGCAGAACAAGCACGTTCAGCAAGGACGGGTGTCATTTACCAGTCTATGTTGTGTTCCAAGGGTCCATATTGTTCTCTTCTTTAATCCTCTGAGGGAGAGTGGCAGTGCCTCGCAGTGAGAAGTAGATTCAGAGAAAAAGAAGAATGAAGGAGGTTTTCTTTCCAAAAGTCACATCCAAAAGGAGAATTACAGCTGTGCAGCGTACAGCTAAACCAAGTGCTCCACCGCCACTGAAAAAACTCCCGCTGTTGCTGCTGCCGCCTACGTGGCACCAGGGTGCCAGAGCCACCTTCCTCCCTGCAGAGCCTGCCCAGCCCACTCCCCTCGTGTGTACCCCAAAAGCAGAGGCTCCTCGCCGAGGGGACAGGTCCTGCCTGCCACCAGATCTTTGCAGAGGAGCACTTGGTGAGGATGAGCAGCATGGGGTTGAGCACCTGGAGGGAAATAGCCTGCTCCCAAACGCAGACAGGGTCATTCATCTGCAGCCCAGTGTGTCATTACACCAAGATTTGTTCTTTTCAGTAGCTAAGGTGGTTTCGCTTGTGTAATGAAACCAAGCACAAGTTAGCTCTTCTGTTCAGAGCTCCTGAGGGAGCCCACCACCAGTGCCCATCTCACAACAGATTCATCATGTTAATCAGAACCATAAGCCCTGCCTGTGGCTCCTTTTGCCTTTCCTACCTTGCAGATATGTTCCAGTGCCCTGGCACCACTGGGCTTTGACAGCAGGATAGCCAGGAGCAGCTACCACATGGCAAACTCAGACTTTTTTATTTTGGCAAGGAGCAGAAAGCAGACTGTAACTTAGAGAGATTTTTCATCTGAAGAATCACTGAAACAAAACACGCTAGTGTAATTAAAACTGCTGAGTCTTGGGGTGGTTTGGGATGGATGGGAGGGAGTGTAGGAAGTCCTGTGGGCTGAAGTTGTGCACTGTGGACAGATGTGTGCCAGCTGCTCACGCCGACTGGTCTGGGTGGTCCCTGCCAGGTCGCTTCTCTGAGGAAGAAGAATCACTGGACAAGTCAGACGTCCTCTGATGCCATCACACTTATTTACAAAAAAACTACTTCAGCCAGCCCTCAGCCATAAAAAGTGCTCCCAGTTTTAATTTTCCAAGCCCAAACTGTCAGTCATGGTCTAGGCAATGCTGGTGTTTGGTTTTTTTCTCTGTTTCTCAACCATTTACTCTGCCTGTGAACAGGGGAAAAACCCAAACCCACCTCTTCCCCCTTTCTGCCTCTCACAGCATCAGTGAAAACACTTTACCCACAATATAAATTCAAGAGTAACCTCAAATATACTTCTAAGTTTAGGCAGCAATTTAAGTGTGTTTCGTCTGTGGGCCAAGCTGGGGAGGGGGACAGGATTCCTCTATCTAACTGCAGATGTTCACAAAGCAGGCGCTGGTATCTGCATGAGTCACTGACTCGTCTTTATAGCAAAGAGGAACAAATATTTCTGGGAAGGATTCATCTGACCTACTATTACACTGACCTAATATAGGTGAGATTAATCATGTACTTCTCTCCCCGGTTGCAGGGGGAGCCCAGGTCGATTAGCTCAGCTGCTTTACAGACACCTAAGGTCGTCTGAGCTGAACCTCTGCTAGGGAACCAGGCCTCAGATACAGAGGACCTCAGATATCTCTTGCCTACCCTAATGCTGCTGAGGTGTCACCTTTTTGTATTTTGTTTATGCTCCCATAATTTGCCATGTCTGTTCAGCCTGGTCTGAATACTACTAAGTCTCTGCAGTCTCCATACTGCTATTTTTGTTTCCCCCTACAGAGAAGGCTGTGTTTATCAACAGGGTGAAATGTCTGATCCTTACCCAGACAAACTTGTGATGCTCTGGTGGCCCATGAGTGTTCCCGGGAACCAAGAACAAAAGGTGACAAGAAAGTGCAAAGCTAGCATGGTGATTACTATTACAGCACAGCTGTAGCAAGGGAGAGATGTCCCCTGTGTAACTAATGACTGTCCCTGTAAATAATTCCTCAGGGAAAGGCCCTCTGCACCTAAAGGCTTCTCATTTCTGCCATTTACATGGCTTGGATCAAGAAAACACACTGCCGTTCCTGACATACCTTTCACTGCGTGTACCCTTAGGCTGTCGCAGCTGTAATGACGCTATACTACTGCTAAAGCTTTGATATGACCACACCTCCAGTGCAGGATCTTTTTCTCGAGAGCAGAGAAGATGGAGGAAGACAAATGAGAGTCCCTACACCATGCTTGCAAGAAAAAGCGTGTGTGGAGGTGATGTTGGGGGAACAGCTAGGGCTCGAGAGCAATAGCGATTGCAGGTAGAGGCCTTTCTTCACCAGTTAATTCACTTGTAGGAATTAAAAAAGAAGAAAGACTCAGAGGAAGAAAAAAGTAGTAGTGAAGCCTGGGACAGAGGACATGAGGGAATTGACATGTGGAGAAGCTTTGACTGTTGAGACAAATACACATTTCCATGAACTCCATAACATGAAGCTGGAAAACTTCTGCTCTGGGCATTCTTTGATATAGTTACTGCATGGTACAAGGCATTGCCAAGGCCAGCACCTCCAGTACCCACTGCTCCTTCTTTGGGGGAGCATTTCTGATTGCACTTATTCACAGCAGCATTGAGAGACCTCATCAGGGTAGATCAGTAATGCTCCATCATGTGCACTGCACACAGGAATATAGCAACTCCTGCCCTGAAACAGCTGTGCTAATGTTGCGAGGGAGGGTAACGTGCATGGCAGAAAGCCTTGATTCATCCTCCCACAGCAGCTCCTTCACCAGTACTGTGTCCCAGCTTCAGACACCCTCTCCTGTCCCCTCTGCATGGTGGTCCTTGCTCGTTGCTGTGAAGCCTCCCTAGGTCTCGAGGGATGGGAGTGCTGCAAGAGGAACACGGCCCGTTATGAAAGAGTGGCCACAGCAGCTAACGAGATCACGTTTCTCAGGCACCCCTGCAAAGATCTCTCTTCAAAGAGCATGACTTTTAAGCCATCTTGCAATAAGCTGCATTGGAAAAAAATATATCTTTCCTAACAGCTTTTTCTCAGCATGCAGCTTGTTGGGGTTTGAGACTTTTGATCTTGCTTGATTATTTGTTTCCATCCTAACAGCAATTTTATTCTAACTCTTCTGGTTTTGAAGTGCTTCTTTCTGATAAAACTTCTGCCTTGATTTCACTACACATCTTTCCAACTTTAATCTCTAAATGAGTTTGACGCAAGATATTTTTATCTGCTGGTGTTTATAAGAGTCAAAGGAGTCAACATGTTGGGCTTTTTCTTCTTTCCTGAAAAATGTCAGTTCAACACAACTAAATTTGGTGTTGTGTTTTAATGGAAATCCTAATGTTTTGAGGAGTTCTACAAGAATAGAAAATGTAATCAGTAGCCATTGAGAATAAATGTTGCTTGTAAATAACATAATCCTAGGCAGTTTTCCTCCTCCTAGAAATTAAAAAGAAAGCAAGATGCAGTCCTGTCTCTATAAATACTGTTTTACTTCAGCTTATTTAGACTACCTTGTATAAGTTTCAGCATCTATATTTCTTCACCTCTATGGAGATTGCAACAAAGCAGCTGTTAGCAGAGCTTGCCACATGTTTCCTGATGGAGTAAAATGTCTCCCTATGTGATGGCTCAGCTTTTCATCACTGGATTTTATTTTTTTTTCCCAATAGAATGTATTTGCCTGATCATTCTGAAGGGAGAGAGAAAAATTCTGTGCCTCAGTAAAATCAGTTGCACTCAGAAATGCTGTCAGCAGCAAGAGTATTGCAGAACAATGGCCACAGTGGGGGTCATGGTCTTATTCTCACTCTATGTACCCACTGCTTTGTAGGACACGTAAGGAGACTGGGTAGAGTAGACTAGATATCTGACAAGCAGGTTATACTTAGATGAAGAAGACAGGAAAAGGAAATAGCGTTCAACATTTATTTTATTAAATTGTCTTGCCTCCTACTTGCTGATTCACCAGAAATGATTGCAATAGTATTCTGATGTCATTGTTGTCCTTGCAACCTTAAAAACTCTGGTTATCCAGGAATTCTGTTAGCCGTGGGGAGGCAATAAGTGAATCCCTAATCAGTACGGTGTATGTCTATATTCAACCAATGTTGAAATTATACACAGTATGACCTCTAGCGCAGTTAGACACAGACACTAGATGTGCAGTTAAAAACAGATGCTAGCACTGAATTAATAAAAACCATGTCCAACAAGAATCTTGCCAATCACTGTGTAAGAAATGTGGCCTCCAGCAAATGAAAGGTTATACAGCATGACACGGATCTTATAAGGCTGTCTGCCCCCATGTCGGGGGATGCACACCCCACTGCTTCGAAGCTGGGAAGTGGAGGAGGTGAAGACAGTGCGGCCACCCCACAGTGCTCTGGTGAGGTCCTCAGCCCACCCAGACACATGGCAGCTCTTTTGCAATGTAGAAGCTCTCAGCATTTGGAAGGGACACTGTGCAACTTGAAGGGAAAAGAAGTCAGACTGAATAGCTACATCTTTTTCTGACCTGTGTGCACAAATCTTTCATGGTTCCTCTGCCACAGCTGTCTCAGCTGGCCTAAAAAAAAAAAAAAGCTTTGAATTTTCCTCACAGGGCTTGCTTCTAAGTCTTTAGGGCATCAAAACTCCATCAATACTATTGGTATAATTGCAGAGTCATTGTGCATCTTTACTTAATGGGGACTGCATGAAAAATTGCCAAATGCTAGGTTTGAAATGCTGCTATCACCAGAAATTCCTGAACTGACCATTGGTGTGGAAGAAATAATTAATTTGAGACAGCAGGAAGCTGGTGGTAAGAGCTTATGGAAGATTTTTAAGTGTCTAGTAATTTCTGGTGATCCATTTTTAAAAGGTCCTGATTTTAAGAGTATGTAATTCCGCAATGTCCAGATTTAATGAAACCTTAAAAAATCTAGGTGGAATACTGTAAAACTGAAGCATTGAGAGATCATAC
The DNA here is from genome assembly GCA_013400195.1 of Aramus guarauna. Taxonomy (NCBI): domain Eukaryota; kingdom Metazoa; phylum Chordata; class Aves; order Gruiformes; family Aramidae; genus Aramus; species Aramus guarauna. The sequence goes on along the minus strand of VXBL01007056.1, from coordinate 165,039 downwards.
CCTTTTTTAAAAAAAGTCTGGTCAATATTCCTGTAGGTGTGTATTTGTTCTTTCTAGAGAACAAAATCGGCTTTACCAGCCTGTGTCACTCATGCACAACACTGCCCTGTGCCAGAAAGGCCTAGTTTTTCCTCCCTGAACCCTCCTCTAAACTAATATAACAAAGTACCTAATATACCACTGGGGACAGATGTTATATTCATTTTAGAGCTGAGATAAGTGAGACTGCCAAGTATGTCAGTGATGAAATTGGGAGCATTCATCCTGACTCCACACTTACTTTCTAATCACCTCTTCCCAGTTCAAAAGGCAGTAACCAATTTATAACCCTTTTTGAAGAGGTATGGCATGCTCTTTACATCTTCCACCACTGTCACAGCAGCACATAAATGGTAGTAGCAACATAGCTCCTCTACTGCAAGTATCTACCATTGCTGTAGGGGGACTATTGGCCATCCATCATCTGAGCCTTAAAATACTGATAAACACGTTGTGGTTATTCAGTAACTAGCCTGAAAGAGTGTTTTCTAAAATACTATACCTGCAGGTGTGGATCCTTTGATCAGTGTTCCTTTCTCTGTTCAGCTGGATGCTGTGGCTGTGTACGCACCCCATGGAGAGGGTGCGAGAGGTACAGAGTTCTCTGTGCTGAAAGCCCAGCAGGTACCACCTCCCAGCTGCATGGCTTGTCTGTAGAAGCACTTTGTGGAGAGCCTGTGGAGGTCTGCCTCGGTTGTGCTAGTCTGTGTAAAGCCGCAGGTGCCCCAGGCAGCGTGCACTGGTTGTACCAGGGGCCAGGTTTTAAATTTCCTACTTGCCTGGAGGCCAGTCTGTTCTTCAGGGCAGTGCCAGAACCATTCTTTGTACAGAGGGCAAAGAGAATTAAAGGGATATTTCCCACCCTCCTAATCATCTTCTTAGGTCCATTTAGTTAGAAACTTCAGTGCAGTTACAGTAGTTTATATCAGAGGGAAGGCAGATGCCTGCTCCTCCCTACCATGCATGTTATAATAGTCAGGGGAACAAAGTGTATTTTGCACTTGACAGCTGTAGGGAAGGAAAAGGTTCAAAGCTCTTGCCTGACTACTTGGGGATGAACGCCAGAACATATCTCCAAGGAAATGATGGTATCTGCCTCGTGCTGATGGAGCCTTTTGGTCATTATTCTGCTGCAGCAAGAGTATTTTATGAAAGGGAAGAAGAAAATATCTGTTCTCATCCCTCTGAGGTTGAAGGCAATGGCAAAACTTGACAAGGACATGAAGATACGTGAAACAGAAGCATGGTTAAGATTTTCCAGTTGAACTATTCTGAGGAGTGTCTCATCTGAATAGTTTACTGAATGGTCTAAGGGAAATGGTTTTCTGTAGTCTTACTAAAGTTTTGGCAAAAGAAGACATTTAACTCACTTTTCCTAGAGGAAATAACTAGCTCAAGATAAAGTACAAATGAGAGAAGCATCAAACAGGAAAGGTCATGTACATGAATGTGCTTACTGATACCCTGTGAAATGGTTATGGTATAGAAAAGCTTTTATATATATATATATGTATATATATATAGTAGCAAATAGCTTATATGAAGTGCTACTTTTCTGGTTTTGGGGAAGTGTTGAAGGTCTAGGAAGAGTTCTGGACAAGTCAGAGATGCTGTACTAGCATTGTCTAGATTAACAGTAGGGACCTTGCCTTCACTACAGATTTCTCTCACACTTAATCTTTCCATAGATATTTCCTACAGATGTTTGCCCACCTTCCCACCACTGTCAGAGCTACAGAAAGAAAGCTCCACCATTTTATTTTGAAATTAAAGTTAGGCCGTGGAACTCTTTCATTGCATGTGGTTGACATAAGACAGATGCGGTGAGTTTTTGCAGCAAAGAGCACCCACACCACTTTCAACATAAGTCCTCCAAACCCTTTCCATACCTGTACATTAACCAGCCTGCCCTTCCCATGTTTTGACTTCTGTTCAGGCATGTCGTGTCCTCATGTCCTTAAATGAAATGAATTCATGTCTGCATCCACATCCCATACTGCCAGCTTTTTCAAGCTTGGCAGATCCATGAAGAAAATCCATCTGTGGGCCAGATTTTCCCCATTCTGAAACTCTTCATTTACTGCACTGTTAATAGCTATGGTAATTATTTAGATATATCCAGAACTTAATAGTTATGCGTTTGCATTTATTTAATAGTTTTACCTTACCATCTGATTAGTCTATTCTTAAAGTATTTCCTTACTAACCAGATTACAAAGAGGGTTACTTAATTTTTCCAGCTGACAGTTAGCGTGTTGACACTCTCCTTGCTTAGTAACAGAAGTCACATGAGATTATCAGGAGCAGGAAGCAAACACGTTTCTGTGAAGAGTGAGAGCAGGGCATTGTTAGCAGGCCAGGAGTAGAGTCTGGCCCCTATTGACTGCTCTCCTCTGAGGTTTCTTGCATGAGCAACAGCACTCTCAAATTTCCCCCATCTCTTTTCACATCTGATCTGAAAAACTCTTTGCAATGCAGCTAACCAGTTACCATTTTAATCTTCTCGTCTTTTCTTTGCATGCTCTCAAAAAATACTAATTAAATCAATAAAGCTTTTGGAGATATAATTTGAAAGCACAATACTAGGTAAAACTGCACTGCCCTTGGTCTCATGCTAAATTAGGAAACTGTGTAAAACTGGCAGTCAAACAGAAGGGTATTTGAACTGCTCTTATCTCAAACCTAGAATCAGGACATCATTAGGGACAGTTGTTGCTGGGAAGTCAGTGCTTGTCCTCATTTTAACTAACAATACACTACAATACCAAATTTAAATATGCTGAGAGCATGAATGATCTAGCAGTAAGAAGGGCACCAACTATTCTCCATGACTTGAATGGAAATAGCAGGTGTCTGGTACTTTTCTGGCCCTAAGATGGTAATCAGTCACAGATAATTGATTACTTTCAGATCCAGAAAGTGATTTGCAAAGGATTATATTTTCAGTGTACTGTACTAGTTTAACATTAGCTGCACAGGAGGAATCAGATTTCCGAAGCTCCAACCACACAGTCATTTTTGATCATTTGAGCTATCCCTGTACCCAGTACAGTCCCATGTTCAAACTTCTGGGCAAACGCTAATTATGCCTTCTAATTGCAACACAGCTGCTTCCATTCCCTCTATTAAACTCTATTCATCCCTTATTATTAAACAAAATGTAGGGCAGAAAAATAGAAAGAAATTTTCCTATGCATCTGTCTCTTTCAGGACAAATTCCTTTCCTGAACAAGTACAGCCATGTCTATAATCATAGATAATATAGAGTATCACAAGACTACTCACATTCATTTTTGGAGACCTATCTAGCAGTGAATTATCTCCTGTTTTGTCAAAACGAGCATGACTGCACATTAAGCACAGCATGACTCACAGGCGGAGCAATATGGAAAACTGCCCTTTTGGAGGCCTATCTAGCTCCACAGTAGTGCCTGGAAAGGAACTTACCACCTTGGGGTTGGAACTAGGTGATCTTTAAGATCCCTTCCAACCCAAGCCATTCTATGATTATACGACCTTTAGCAATAGTTTAAGAGCCAGAATCAGTTACCAAGAAGATAAGCACTAATGCAACATAGCAATATGCAACCAGTTACTGAGTCTGGGAAGAAAACGAGTCCTGTCACAGCAACACCAGCATGGAGCAGTTCCAGCTCATCTCCTGCCAGCTGGGCACTGGGAGAGGTTCTTGTCCACTCCAGGAGCTCTTTCACTCTTTAACCCAACTCAAAATCATCCCAGCAGAAAAGGTGGCAAATTTCTGGAGATGAACGAGTTAAATCAACTCACTTAAGCTCATCTGTCAGCTCACTATCTCAATCACCCCAAGAGATGGATAGCTGGTGGGAATGAAGAAGATGGGGGTGTGAAGGAGGGAAAGTGAAACTTCCTCTGCTTCAGTAACAATCAGCTTTTAAATTGGCTCAGCTACATATGTCATGGCAGCCTCAGTTCTCAATCTAGAGATAACTGAAACAGTTCTCAATTTTATCAGGAATAAAAAAATCTCAAACACTCAGAACCTGTGAGAAATAGTTTACAAGCACTGGTCTGACGCTATCTCTGTCCCTTCTCATTGATTTATCTATAGACATGCATACGAGGTCATTCACATGAATATCCATGGAAAAGTATCTGTCCTAGCAAAGGGCTGTCATAAATATATTCATTTACAAAAATCACCCAGGAAATGACCTTTTATGGAGCTTATGATCTCTTTGTGAAAAATGTCATTTTGTCTTTCTCAGAGTTGTTCTCATCAAATTCAGGGAATAATTTGTGCTGAAATCAAATGCTAAAACATGTTCCTGGGAAGCCTCAGTTTAACTCCAGATCCTGTCCCTGAAAGAGAAGCCATCTGCCACCCTGGAAAAAGTGCTCCTTACCAGCCAAGGCAGCTGGGTTAATCCCTTCCATGCCTCTTTCACCAATTAGGTTTGAAGACGAGTTAGGGCAGATGCCTACACCCCTGTGTATTCTCTCTGGAGGGTCCATCACTTGGTTCTTCAGCACAAGGTCGATGAGGAACCTGCTGCTGCAGAGATGTGTCCCTGCAGGCAGAGGAGGGCTCTTCAACCTGGTCTCCCAGAGGAGTACCCTAGCTGGAAGGCCCTTTTGTAGGAGGTATGTTTGCATTCCTCATCTGCTCTGTACATGATGATTAAATCTGTCCTGTCTGTTTCAACAACCAGCTTTTCATCAGAAACAACCTGGTTGGGAAATAAACAGCTTTGTCTGAAGTTGAATGAAATATTTTGCTCAGCCCATAAAAAATGAAAAAAAAAAAAAAAAAAGCCCAACAAATTGAGCTGAGGTGGACTAAATTATTTTTCCCCTCAATTTTTTGGTTCAGCTGCCACACTGAAAAATCAATTATTTTCATAGCTCTACATCAGTCACTCCTATTTATAGAAATTCTACTCATACAATCTGAGAACAGATTTCCCCTGCTGTTACATTGGCTTTAACTTCCAGGGAAGCCAATGTGAAGCCAATGTAGATGAACTCTTTGGGAAAAATAAGTCCCTGGAGTAGAGAGCCTGACACTCCCCTACCATGAATAACAGCAAGTGTTAGAACGATTAGTCACAGTGAACAGTTTATGGGAAATAACCACTGATTGAAATTTCCTTGCTTAAAAGAATTCAGAAATCTAACCAGCTCCAACTGCTATAACCTGTTGAAAGGACTTCTTGGGCTTTGACAGTAGACAAAAGTGTGTGCTGCTCTAATTTTAATAGGAGGGGTTTTTATGGTGTAACCCCCATACTGGGGATATCTGGTTTTACTGGTATAGTTCATTCACCTATGAAAAAATGCATTAATTGTGCAGGTTAGGCAATTTAAAACTGATGTGTGATTGGATTTTTTTTCCTGCTCAGCCTCCAAGTCAACCAAAGTCAACAAATACCACATTGCCTGTCTGTAACAGCACCCTTCAAGCCAGTACTACATAAATCTTGGCATTTCCAGCGAAAAATAATTGTATCCCTGGGGTTTAGAGCATCCCTGGAAGTGCATTTACCCATCTGCAGCACTGGCAGATCTCAATGTTTTGTAGAGCCTCCTGTAAGCCTGGCTGGCCTTGTGATGATGGCAGCAGGCAGAATAGATAGCTATGGCCCCTCTGGGCTCTCCTGTCTCTGAAGCAGCTGGGACTGGTGGTCAGGCTGGACCAGGCCAAGGGCTGCTGCCTACCAGAGACAATTTGTAGGCCAAGTACCAAGTCCTGGGGTCATCGCTGAAGCTGCTTCCAGGATGCGACAGCAGTCGTTGCATCTGCAGCTGTGTTCAGAGTTGTATCACTGCAAGAACACCGAGTCCTGTCATAAAACACAACACTCCCTCAGGACCACTTTTATGCTAGTTTATAACCATGTGGAAACCAGGCCTAAAAGCTTGTGTAGGTGATGTGCTATACTTTGTGTTGGCTTTCTATTTGTACAAATCCATGAAAAGAGGCTTAGACCCCAGTCTAAGAATGGCTTATTTTCTACTATTTTCTATTTTTCTATTTAAAATTAAGAAAAAAACCCAAATCCAAACCACAAAACTCTCCATTAAGTCGAAGAAGCGTTGTTTGAATTGGCCTTTTGCATCCGTTCACATCTTTAGAAGTCACCTGCTCAGTTTACACTGGCTCACTTTCCTCGGAAGGCAGTCCCCCTCTTTTGAAATACATTTGAATCGAGATCTTCATCATGGGCAGCTCTGCATAGTGGGCAGGAAATGAGCTGCATCCATCAGATGATTTGTTTCATTACAAGTAGCATACCCAGAAAGCTGGTTGTGCCTCTGTCAGTCATTGCCCAGAGGGTTCAATTAATGCTGGAGAGGTTACCTGCTGACCTTTCATTTTTTTCTATGCTTGGATTTTCATTCTGCCTGATGAAGCCACATGTCAGTATAGTTTCACCAGCATCTGTAAGAAGGTTCCTGCTGCAACCTCCACCTTGCATTAGTCTCCTATGCCTCTCCTTTGATCTTTGACTGAAGCATGCCACACCATCAAGCCAGAAAAAAACATCAATTTCCTTCTTTTATCTGCATCCTCATGACCTGGTGAGGAGAGTAAGTCTGCATTTTAGAACATTACAACCAAATCCCTTCTGTGTGTAAGTCATTCCCATGGGGCTTTTATTCAATAAGGTCTGACTCATGGCAATTACACCAGTTGAGCACCCCCCATGTCTGGAATTGGACAAATAACTGACCAAATGTGCAAATGTAATAATGCAGTCTATCTGACATAAAATGATCAAATAAGTGGACACAATTCAACTCAGTAGGCTAAAGATCAGTCTCGCGTATGAAATTATTTGACAATATGTTAAAATGCAGTTATAAAATACTTAAACACAAGCCTACAGTGAGGGAAGGCAAGTTCATTTCATCTTTCTAACAGAAAATAGAGCAGGAACATTATAGTTAGAAAATATGTCCTTAAAAGCTTATTCCTGTCACCCTAAGAACGAAACAACTGAACTGAACAAATAAGGTCAAAGGGCTTATGGAGCAAAGGGATCGATCCTGGGATGCAAGTTAAATTTAATGTTCTGTGCTGTCTTAAATTCTCCCTATAGGTTCACTTGGACAGTGTTGGTGGGTAGTGAAAGAGGTTGTTGGAGTCTCCTTAGACATAGTTTCTGATGTCTGATTTATGAATTCTGAATGCTTAGGGTTAGCAATCTGCTTTGCAATGATCAGGCTGATGTCACCTCAAGGTGATTGAGGGGGGTCAGGAGGAGAGCTACACCTAACTGTGAGTTCTGATTGCACCCAGACAGAAATAACCAATTCTGCTTTTCCATGGGTTTTCATCTTTGTAAGTTTTCCTGACACATCTCTCTTTCTGAGCTGGTCTCAACCCAGCTTCAACATAACCAGAGCAAGTGCACAACCTGAAAATTCAGTGATGTTCTGCCTCATCCTTCCAGTTGAAAACACCTTTCCAAGGGTGTCTTACAATGCTGTTCACAGAACACCTAGAGTTGTTTCAGCTAAGACAGTCCCACTTTATTCAGTCTAGCCAGTTTGCAAATCAGTTCTCTGGCCACCACCAACATTGCTGCATCTAAAAGTTGTAAAAGTCTCTTTGAAATGCTAACCCTAACCTCAGGTCTTTCCATAGCTTCAAAGGCATGATGTGCCAATCTGAATTCATTGCAATATTTAATTTGAATAATAAACTAGCCAAGCACCAGCATACTCAGGTTGTTATCAGTTAGCTCTGACCAGTAGAAACTTTGAAGTGTTAATTGTTTAGCTGGGCAGAACCGCAGACTTTATGGATTTTGCAGGAAGCTAAAATGGACCCTTTTACACCTTGCTGAAGAGAGAAAATTTTAATAAAGGCCTCAGAAAAAATTCTAGGCATTATACCCAGGACCCAAAGTGTTCCCAGAGATGTAACAGGAAAAGATTAAAATCAACCCCTTTTCATTCTGTATTTCCACAGAAACAATAGTTAGAACCCATGGCTACATTGGAGACAACAAACTTTGCTTGCGTAGCCACCTGAACATTGAATTTCTTGTTCAGTCTGTACAGCACAAGCCACAGGATGAGCTGATATTTATATGATGCATGCACTGAAATATAGTTGAATTTGTTCTTGGCCGCACCATTGGCTTGATGGTGACCTTGTGCCTCTTGGATGCTCTTCATTTTGCCTCAGGTTCCCTCTCTGCAAGACTGAGATGACATCATCCTTCCCTGCGAGGCATAAGGATGAAAAAGCTCAAAAGAGAGTTTGATACTATCATTCATGATGATTTGAAATAGAGAATTGCAGGCCCACACCTGTGTACGTAGCAGAGGATCCCAGTATTTCAGCTGGACCTGTTCTTCAAGAGGTTTCCATGTGCAGAATATTCACTCCTCCTTTGTGGCCACCCCTCGTGGTTTCCCCCGTGGCAGGCTTCAAGCTGCTCCAGCTGAGAGCGGGTAGCAGTAGCGGAGGCATTCCCACAGGGAAAAGCAAATAAACAGAACCCACTCACGTGCTGTTTCCTTGTTCACGTGCCCTTGCTGTTACGAGCTGGGCCAGCCGTACTTCTGAGGCAGAAGTGTGTCTAGTTGTATTGCACTTTGTTGCTCTTGCTTTGCTTTCCCTCTTTCTGCTGACCTGCCCGAGACGGCGCTGTATGCAGTTGTCTGTCCTTCCTGGTGGTCGCCGTCTCCCCTCTCACAGCCGCCTTTCACCCCCTTGTCCCAGCTGAGCCCAACTGCCACCACCTAAGATGTCATCACACAGAAGTTGTACCCTGTTTGGCAACCCTGCACAATGACGTTACTCACCTAATCTCATCAGGAAACAATAAACCCTGTCAGGAGTATTGCTCAGACAAAAAAATTGGCCTTCCTCTTCTCTCCCTCAAAGCAGTACCATTTGGCTTCAGTGACCCGATAGCATCTTTGTCTGCACCAGGCTTTTTCAGGACAACTTGTAGGGCTGTGCCCCACCTTGAGTAGATCCGTTAGTGTAAGTAACAAGGAGTGCTACACAGAGATAGTGCCAACATTTTTGGTGCCAGAGAATCTGCTCCAAGGACTCAAAACTCTTGTGTGAGCAACGGAGCAACTAGAAGTCAGGCACAGCCTGCTCACAGCTCTCACAACGCTGTTACCATTTTTGTCTTATAAAGTGATAGGGTTTTTTGCATTCAGGAATTAACTCAGTTTAGTCCCAAATGATACAGGCTTGGATTTCGTAGCATGTCCTGTCACGACACAGTTGCCAGTTTAGTGTGGTCATCTGGCCAAACTGGGAAAACTCTTACTTCTTGCACGGAACAGCATAGTCTCCCCACTCTTACAGTGTGTTTTCAAGGGAATGAAAAAAAACCATTTTCTTCCTTTCTCCTCCCTCCGTAATACCATCTGACAGGATGCAGAGTTCGTAATTCATGACTCCAGTGACCTCTATATTCCCATTACTCCTAGCTCTGCCTTAGGGGATTTGCAGAGCTGTGCTTGTATCTAAAAGCAGTTTCTAAATCCTTGATTGGTAACAGTGAGGATTAATGAGAATGTCACTTTCCAGCAATTATCAGAAATCAAAATGTACCCTTCTGCAAAGGGCTACCACAAGGCCTAGACATTTTTAAAAATGCAGGAATAAACTCTTGGTTTCTAACGAGGAGTTAAAAATATAAGAGATTTTGCAGCCCAGTAAATTACCTTGGATGATTGCCTATGCGGCATCCAATTTTTTTTAAGCATTTCTTTGGAAAAATGCATGCTCTGTTTACTTGGGGAACCCAGAAGAGACCACTTTCGCTGTACTCCACAGACGATTTAAAATGCTCGCCGTGCAGGCGTACGATATAGCGCAAGCAGCTGCAGAGATGTGCATCTGAAAATCGCCCTGCGTGACAAGGAAGGATGAGCGAAGAACGCGTTGCTGAGGCAGGGAGCGGAGCGGCAGGAGCTGGGAACAGGGCAGCTCCAGCCAGCCTGCGGGCAGGCAGGGGCAGAGGTGGGGAGCACAGCTGGCAGAAGTCAGTTCCCGTTTCCAAAAGCTGGGAGCTAGGGAAAGGCAAACCGGCTGGCCCAGCGCCAGAGTGGCAAAAATCCTTTCCTTCCTGCTTGAATTCAAAGGAATAAACACAGCTTCACAATTCATAGCGCTGTGCTGTTATACCCAGTGCATTTTTGTATTCGTATTGATGTTTGTTGTATCTATTGGAATCTGGTGAACTAACTTTTTCCTCACTGGTATGACCTTTTGTTACTCCTGATCTCAAAACATATTCAGTGTCCGCTATGGCCTGGCTTCAATCATCCCTCTGGGCAATGGAAAGAGTTCAGTCAACTGCAATAAGATTTGGACGCCATCATACAGCATACAGAGAAGAATATCTGGCAAATGGTGTATGTGAGCCCGGAGCCAAAAGGAGACTCCTGCAGCCGGGGGAGCCAGTGGCAAACTTCCCTTTGACTTTGGGGGTGCAGGCTCACATCTGGGGCTCTGCTGGGAGAGTGAGGTGTCGGTTCCCTGCCACGATGAAACGCCATCCTGAAAGGAGAGACCCTTGTAGTCCCTCTGGTCAAAGTGAGTTGTTACTGTCTGCGGCAAGGTGTCTCCGAGCTGCTGCTCCTAAACACACGGAGTGCAGCTCACTGACACGTCTCCCAACGTCTTTATCTGACAGACCTCTGGGAGAGGGATTAAATCAGGTCATCTGGCAGGGAAGAAGTATGTTCTACATGGTGGATGAAGGACTTTAGTATCCACATTTGCATCTTCCAATAGGCCTTTTGATGTGCTGGCACCCGCAGGTAGCTAAGCGGTGCCTTGCTCCTGGTTGTAGCACTTCACTCCTTTGCCACCTCCAGTCTCACCAGACTGGAACCACTGGGGAGCAGGCGGTCAGTTGTGCCAGCTGCATGGGACCATCAACCAAGAAAGAGGCAGCAGTGCTGCAAATACCTGAGAAATGGTAAGTCTTGAGCAGAGCCTCAGCAGGGTGCNTTTTTTTTTTTTTTGCATTTTCACAGTGTAGATGCGCAGCGCAAGGAGCCCCAGCACCGGCGGTCAGGCAGCTGTACGGCGCGGGCTGCCTGGAGGTGGGTGCATGCAGCACGCCTGCGGGGAGGCAGGACAGGGCAGGTTTGTGAGGCAGAAGGCGAGGTTGGTTTGGCAGGTGAGATGGAGTTGGTCTTGCAGAGTAGCAATGGGGGGGTGAGAGAAGGGTGGAGTTAGCACGCAGAGATGGAGTGACAGTTTGGGAAGGTCTTTGGTGTTGAAAGGAAGGCATAACGAGTTTTCAAGAATGTTTATTGGGCTCTTGAAAGGTCGCCTCTACACTGTTATGGGGGACTATTAGTAGAACTTCAGGAGTAGGTTTTATCTCCATACACAGACACTTACAGTTTTTGTATTATATCTCCTCATAGTACCTGAGGTGAAAAAACTAATATAAACATCCTAATACAATCAAAAAGATAATGCTTCTTTAGACTGTCTTTGTTTCATCAATAAAACAGACTGTGATATTGGCACCTGGAGAAACTGCAAAATCACCGTGAAAGGAAAGAATTCTGTGTGAATTCACTAAAGTGAGTTTCCAGGGCTCTGAATCCAGAAGTGCGATAAATTTACAAAATCCCGGCAGCGAAAGTACCCCAGCAACCGAAAAGGTGCATCACATCTGACCCCGGTAGAAACTTTTGTTACCCAAGCTCAAATCAACTCGTATAATGACATTGCAGCTTCTTTGTAGCACTGTTCCTGGGAGACAGACCTCTTGTCTTTTATTACTCATCTCATGTTGTCACAAATGTTTTTGTAACAGCTTACTTGTGCTCTAATTAGGGAAAAAAATCCAAGCCTTCAGAGCAGGCTGGTCTCAAAGTGCAGACTGCAATGTGTGGAGATTCACAAGCCCTGCAGGCCTAACAAAGCCAATAAATCAGAGCTCACAAACCAGCTCTGTGCTGACATGATTTATCTTCCAGGGCTGACCTGCCTGGATATGATTTTATAATGATGGCAGCCAGAGATGTGAACAGCAGACTAAAAGAAACCATTCACGCTGGTGAATCCGAGGCTATTTTACTACAACCCCAGCACCAATCTGTGAGATAAATCTAAAATGCATGCAGGTAGGTGATTGGTTCAGGTGAATCAAAGGCCCAAGATTTGTCAGAAAGGAATTCCCCCCCACATTCCCCCAAACATGAGCTCTGGTAGTTAAATATTCTTAGAAGAAAAGTCTAACAGAGAGATCAGATGCTGCAATGACTGGAGATGATGGATACTCAGACTGAAAAAAGTACCACATGCATGCCCTGAAATAGCTCACCATGGAGTTCATGTCAACACTGACCATAAGCATCAGTAAGGAATACCGTACATGTAATTTTTAGCACAAGTGTGTTTGCAGTATTCAGAGGCTGTCTCTACAATGCAGGAACCAGTGATAACTCAATTCTGAGTGTTATGAAAAATAATAAACCACCTCCACTAGGGTCATTGCTGTGGAAGTATTGTCTTTTTTTTTGAGAGACGTCAAAATAAAGGTTGCGTTCTACAGAAAGATGTGCTTTCTTTGTTCTGCTTCAAATTAATTCCATAAATTTTACTTACGGTTGTAGGAATTTAATCTGATACTGACAGGAACGTGAGCATCTTGAAAAGCTTAAAATAAAGAATGGTTTTAAAAGTGGGGCACGTAGAAGAGGATTATTATTTTTTTTTTCATTAGTGAAGGCAGATCTAAACCACCAGAACCAAAGCAGCCTGAAACCCTGGTGGATTTTCAGGTCCTTGTTTTCTCTTTTCAGAAACAGAAAAAGAGAGAAATGAACACAAAGCTGCATTCAGAAATACCTAACTTTGACCCAAATATGCATTACTTTTTATTTGTGGACATATGACGGAATTTAATCTTAAAAAGAAAGAGGCAGTGACTCTAAATGCATAGTTCTAAAAACTGTGATCTTTTTCTTTGCACCAAGATGCAGATGTTTTTACTACAGTATTATGTGGGAACTCTATAGTCCACAGAGAGATGAAAGATTACCCATGTCACACAAAAATGCGTTTCACTGGCATCCTAGAAGCTCTGTGCTACTTACAGAAATGAATGTCATAAATAGGTTTTGAGCATCAGATAAGCACTGACTGTCAAAGCATTCAGATACATTTCAGTAGTTGTTGCTCAAGTGTATTCAGACACCAAATTATTCATATAAGGAAATGCTTGTTTACTGCAATGCTCATTATTGTTTCACATCAAAGTCTACCTAGTATAGAGCATAGCTAGTATAGTCTAACTAGTATATATAAGGAAACACTTTAAAATAGTTTTACAAATACTTAAAGTGATAAATGTAATCCATTAATGGGGTTATCCTTTATCTCCACTTCTGCATATACTTTAGCCTCTAAGGTTCAGAAAGTCAGCATAGAACAAGCAGTCATATTAAAGAGCCTTCTTCAAGGACATTTAAAATATTGCTGATTAGTGCTTTGGGAATAATTAAGAATGAAAAGAATACTTTAAAAAACATTTAACTTGTTTCCTTTCAACACAGTGTTTACAGAAATCTTGCATCCTCAAAAAAAATGTTTTTTCAGATGTGCTTGGTTAATGTCTATGTAACCATTTACTTGTAATTGGTCACAGAAGTCTAGTAATACAATTTCTGTGCACCAACTGGATGAAAGTACTAACTCTCACAGAACAAATATCCACATGGGTAAACTTTGAATCCAGCATATGTGAATATTTATAAAGGCAAATTTGAATGTTACCATATTTACTCTGCCTGTAAAATGTGCAAGCCTAGCTGTCAAAAATACCTTTACAAATTCAAACAAATATTTGAAAGATTTTTTTCTTTCTTTGGCTGTAGTTGGAGCAAAACTGGATCATTAGGTAGATGCCATTCCATACACCAGCTCTGAGATCTTCTCCAAACTGCAGTCGGTCTCTGACCTTGGGCCCTCTGGCTGGGCAATTTGTAATTGGGCTCCAGTCTAAGTGATCTGTTACAGTAAAGAATCAAACTACTTATGCTGCCATCATGGCTGGCTTAAATAACATTTCAATGTCAGACTAGTAAGGCTGGTACCCTGCTTAGAAGAGAACAGCTTTTTACCAAAAAGATAATCAGACACACTTTCTACTGAAAAGCGATCTTCACTAGGGAAAAACTTCCCTTTCTTTGACACCTGGTTTGGAATTGGGAAATTCCAAAATATTTTACTTTTCAGTAGAGACCATGCTCTGTGGTATCCTGGGAGTCTACTGGTGAAATGACTTGAAGGGCAGGATTATCAGATTGAGAGAATTGTCTCAAGAAGTGGACCATATGAGACAAGAGGGAAAGGAGATTAAAATGAATATTTGTCAAAATGTGTTTAGTGGGTGATAGAAGTGCAATAAATCTGAGAGTCCTACTGTCTGTGTGAGCAGGTCAGCCCAGGTACATTAGGTCTAGCTACCCCGGGTTTTCTGTTTGTCCGCAGATGAGTTCTGCATCACATCAGTGGTCCCTCTGATGCCACCCAGGTGCAATGGGCTCAATGCGCCTGCTCAGGAATGTGCAACAATTGCAACATGTTCCAGATACACTTGGCATGGTGAACGCAGACAGGATCAATGTGTCTTACACAGTGAGTCCCATATGCCTGGGATAAATTGGTCTCATTGTGCATGAGATGTGGGATGTCTGGGATGCGAGGCATCCAAAAATATGGTGGGTTACTATTCAAAGCAATATCTAGAGTGTAAGAATTGGTTGGCAGGAAACTGTTGCAGAAATACTAACTAAAGAGGGTTCAAAAATGAAAAATACTACAGCAGACTCCACAATTACTCAATGACATTTTCATTTTCCCCTCCTCAGGATCATTGCCACTTTTTATCCTGGGGAGTGTGCACTGTAGCTAGAAAGCCTGGAAAATTATTGCAAGTCAAAGGCTGTTTTCATTAAGACAATTTGCAGAAAACAAAGAAAAATAACTATAATAAGTGATAGTGATAGAAAACCCTGGTTTATTTTCAAAGCCAATCCTCATATCTTGTTCCATAATGCAGTTGCTATCAATTGCATATGGATGAGGAGATAGGGGAAACCAGAATTGAGGCAATCAAGGACAAAATTTTTTATGATATTCTGAGAATTTCTGTCAGTTTTTCAGTTTGCTTTTTAAAAGGCTGTGGAATAATTCCAAGTGGCAAAAGGCTGTTTCCTAAGTTAGGACTGATACTGTACAGCAAACACATGCAACTGAAAGTAGATAACTGGAAAAAAAGATACTCTCTCTGTCTCTGAAGTCCTTGTGCCATAGTGATTACTGCAAACATTGAGTAAACTGTAGCCAGGAATAGCCTGATTACATGGTAGAGCATCCCACTTTAAAGATCTTTCATTGACACTGTGTTTTTTGAATCAGACAATATTTTGTGGATAAGAGAGATGCACTTGGAAAAGTAGACTAAAGAATAGTTGGAACAAGTGGATAATTTATCATACTCTGTGTCCTATTTTAAATAAATAAAATTTTACAATAATTAACTTTCCTTATTTACATATTCTCTCTCTTGCTTACTGCTGAGGCTCGGGTCCCTCACTGAGCTCTATGCATGGAGATCTTTGTGTCTTCCTGAACACCCAGTGATTAACATATACTCTGATTAAAATATTTCTGACTTAAAAAACCAAGCACAATGAATGATCTGCCCAAGTATGTCTCAGAGCAAAATTGGAAAAGTAACCTTACTTTCAGGTAAGAAACATAGAGAAAATTTTAAATTTTAAAAATAGATATCCACTGATATTTAAAAAAAACCCACAACTGAATCCAATCTGTAAAGCAGTTTAGCTTCCTAACTTCCATGGAAATAACCTGTGGAAATATCTTAGCAACTCTCTATCTTCCCTCTTCTACACACTAAAACTTCCAGGGAATTTGGTATCCAAAAGCATTAGAAAATCCCATTTGGATTCTATCTTGACCTTGGGCTTAAAAATATCTCTGAAAGTTTCAGCCATGTCTATTCCCCTTTGCAGAGCAAATAGCAGAATGAGACCTCAGTACTCTGCTCACAGTTANCTGCCCAGAGAGGTGGTGAAGTCACCATCCCTTGGAGGTGTTCAAAAAACATGTAGATGTGGCACTTCGGGACATAGTTTAGTAGACATGGTGGTGTTGGGTCGACGGTTGGGTTTGATGATCTTAGATGTCTTTTCCAACCTTAAGATTCTATGATTCTATGATTCATTGTGGTGGTGGAAGCAGAGGAGGGAGCAAAAAAATGCCACTTATTTAAGGGAATGGGGCTTGGATAGGCTCGCAGTCACCTAATCAACAGCTGCAATTGCATGCAGGTCCATATGGGCTGGCTTGCAAGGCTCAAGCGGCAAGAATGGATGTTACTCCGGCTGCCTTATACTGCTGAACATTTTGATATGGCTTCCTCATTAACCAGTGACTGATTAATGGCATCTAATTAAAGCAGGGGACAGCAAGAAGAATGGAGTGGTAGAGGAATTAGGTGCCTTGAATGTGTATTGGTTGGGGTGACAGATAACACAAACCTAGGCATTAACTCTCCCAGCTGATGCTATTGTTTCTGGCAGAAAGCTTGGCTGTCACAAGGATTAATTTAATCTATACTGTTATTTAGTCAGCAACAACAGATGCTCATTCAGATATCTCAGCAGAAGAAGATGGCTCCACTCAACACCAGTGCTTGCATGACACCCCAGGAGGGTCATTTCGCTATCAGCTTCTGGTCCTCAGCACCCCTTCATGTCTAGTGCTCTGTTTATATGCATTTTATTCTCTGTGTGTGTGTGACATTTAAGATAGATACTTGGCAATAACACCTCAAAGAAAACAGTACCCTTTCTGGGAAAATGCAGAAGATCGTTATTCAGATGAGGAAAATGGAAAGTTGAGGAGAAACAAGTGATTTGTTCTCCTCCTGCCATGTCTCCCCCGCAAAAGCTGCCTGGCCAGCCATCCTGTCCCTTCAGCGAAGGAAATAGGACTGCCAGGAGCCACTTTTTCCGCTGTGGTAAATGTCACTGCAGTTCTTTGACCAGGTCCTCAGCTCCCCTCAATAGCTGGCTGCTGGCCCACCGTGCACAAAGCCCCACTCCGTCCTTCGCCTCCTCTGCCAGCCCCAGGAAGGTTTGGCTCGACTGAAATCTGTGGAGCAAACACAGTGCAAGTGAGAGGGGAAGGAGGCCTGGTATCATCAAACGAGTTAAAACAACTCTAGGCCTGGCATTTGGGGCTGCAGCATTTGGTGCCTCAGCTTCAATTTCCTCCACACGCCTGAGAAGGCTGCGGACCCCCGTTGCCAACAGACAGGATTTTTGTGGGCGATAGTCTGCCTGGCAAGACCCAACTGGTGAGGAAAATTGCTTGAGGTCACACACTGATTCTTTGCTTTTAATAAAAACAGTTCCCAGCCCAGGTGCTGGGCTGAAGCTGGGGCACCAGGGATCTGTCATGGACACTGAGAGGCTTCCCAGCACCCCTCACATGTCCTCCTTGGCTGGGATGCTTTTTCTGGTGGGAGGAAGCTTTGGGGACCACAAGTCTCCCACTGAGAAGCTGTTGGGATAGGAAGGGATAAAACCTCCCACAGGTTTTGCTTGCGGAGGCCCTTGCAGACTGTGCTATTTAAGGAGACGGGCTTGGTTCCCCTGGGAGACCCGTCGGACCATCTGACAGCCCTGCACTGTCCCTGGGAAACCTCCGAGGTGCATGCCCTGTGAATTACTGCCTGCCGGATGGGGACAGGGTGGAAGGATATTGCAAAAAGCAAACTGGATTTTTCCTTCTCTCACGACAGGAGAACTATAAAAGATGCAGAGCGCAAATTATGCAATTATGTGTAGAAGGCAACTACTAGAAAAGACAAAGCAGGCTGGGATTGCTGAGGCTGGAAGAGTCAAGGGGGGATGACTGAGGTGCATAAATCCTAAATTATCTGAAGAAGGTGAGTAGGGAATGGCCACTCCCTTCTGCCTCAGCACAGAACCAAGGGGACCCTTTGAAATTAGCAGGCAGCAAGCTTAAAACAAATAGAGGAAGTTCTCTTTCACACAGTGGAAATTAAACTGTGGGACTTATTGTTACAGGATGCTGCCAAGGCCAAAGCCCAACTGTCTCTGAGAAGGGTTATACGAGGGCTAGGCCAGGGATGGATATTAAACCTCGCAGCCTGCCTCAGCTCAGCGAGTCCCCGAGGCACTGGCAGACAGAGGCTGCACCGGGAGAGGGGAAGGATCACCCGAGAGTGACCCGCATTTCCTTCTCCCTTTCCTAAGCATTTCAGGGAACATTAGGGAACTCCTCGTACTCGGACAAGGTACAGGATTCACTCTACTGGAGACGGAGCACGGGGTCACCCGCGCTATTGTTCTGACCCGGTCTGGCTGTTCTTTTGCATTCGTATAACAAATTAGGGGCATTGTCTTCTGAAATGAACACAGGCAGGTAAAGATGTTTGAGAAACCATTACGCTTGCCAAAAATACCTTTCAGGGGACTAAAATTGCTGTGAGCGATTTAGCCTGAATTCAGAAAATAGAGTTGTTATCAAAGAAAATACATGAAGAGAAGAACAGGGAAGAACCGGAACCACTGGTGTCAACTTTCTTGAATTAAACTAATTTTTTTCCAGGAACATCAGCATGAGCTAAAATCCTGACCTTCTTAAAATTACTTGTAACAAAACAAGCATTCCACTAGGTTGAACACAGTTTGGGGGACAGGCTTGAAATCTTTCTTTTCAAGTTGCTAAAAGGAAAGAGAGAAACTATAGTAAGAGCTCAAACAAGTGTGAAGCCCAGTGACTGGAGAAAAACAGTATTTGCACAGCTCCTTTGTATTTGTGAGCTCCCTTTTTGTGCTGGGAATTACAGTCATGTGCTTAAGTGTCTAACCTTGCCCCATGTTTCTGGGATGCCATTTATGAGAACAATGCCCAACACCAAAAGTGCTGCTGGGACACCGTCCCAGCACAACCAGGAGGAGCTTCCATGGGTGCTCTGTCGGTGGACCCTTCCCCAGGCACGGCCACGGGCACAGGGACACAGGGCAGGAGGAAGCTGGAGTAGTGGAGATGCACATCTGCCGGCACCAGCAGGCAGGAGCAGGGCTGGCTGGGGCAACAAGAAATGCAGCCTGGTGCATGCTGAAGTAGAACCAGCTTCACTCCCAGAAACAGAGGATTGCAGGGATTTCCTGAGCGAGGTGAGGCTGCAGCCTCCTCGCCAGCCTCCTCCCTCCAGGGGTGAAGACCCCTCCAGGGAAGGCTGTGCAGGACCATGAAGCTTCCCTCCTTTGGTACAGGATTTCACAAGCAGAGGAGCTTCCTCCACTCAGCCACATCAGACCTTTGATGAGAACGTTGCTCTTTGCAACACCTGCGCTGCTGCCCATAGCAAACACCAGGCGTATGCATTTTGCAGGGGATAGGCCAAGGGGAAAAAATTATTTTTATGGAGTGATGAAGGCTGCCAGATGGGCTGCCAACCCACCTGGGAGCCAGCAGCAGCATCTGGGGGCCAGCAAGTGTCTTCTGGGGGCCTGCAGGAGTACACTGCAGATACGAGCATCTGAGGAGAAACCCTCACCTTTGCTTTGAAACCACAGAGAGGCAACTGACCCCTTACCCTTTGGTGTGAAACAAGAAAGGTGATAATTCAATCCTCCAGGCAAAAGATAAGTGGAAGGCAACATGCATCCACACCAGAAGAACTCCTGAAGACATTTTCATCACCAAAATTATCAGCCAACTCAGAGCTGTCCGAGCAGGAAGAATCACCAGGGTTTCCAACCCTAATTACCAGCTTGCTAAAACAATGACATAATCAACAGGGGGTGAATCACATTAGTGGTCATATCCTGAGAAGACGAACTGGATGCAAGAAGTACCCTACTGAACTATAAACTACTCATAACAGCACTCTGAAAGAGTATTTACAAACACACTGCTGTTCAAAGCTGGACGTATTGTTTCAGAGGAACTGAGGAAACCAAAACAAGAAAATAAATTAAGTTGACAAGTGGGTTTTACTATAATGATGCCTTTGTTAAGCCTATAAAGAGGGCATCCGTTGGTACCATTCACTATCCATTGGAAAGTAGGGGATGGGATAAACTACTGCAATGGTGGAACAATCCAGATTTACATCAGCTAGCAATGTCATTTCACTGGAAAAACAAAAAACTCACAGGTTTGGCTAGCTAATCATGCGGAGCCTTGTTTAATCACATTAAGGCCAAAGGGATCCTTCCATTGACTGCAGGAGGCAATAAATCAGGCCAGCAATTAGCAAAAAGAGCTTTAGCATCTTCAGCATTTGTTAGTCACCACCAAGCAGACGAACTTTCTTCGTGTTCTTCCCCCTCGAAACCAGAGCACAGTGCTGAGTGCTCTGGCTGTCATCCAGCAGAGCACTCTGACACGGGTAATCCAGCCGAAGCCCACAGGGCAGCTCAGGTGTTTAATGGCAAACACACCCGCAAATGCGTTACTGGATTAAGGCCAAAAGGGTTAGCACCTTACAGCCTGCAGCTCCTTGGGTTCCAAGGACAGTATTGCCATTGACCACGTGGACAGCAGTTTCTCAGCCTGCGGGTGATCCCGGGTGGTCCCTGAGATACGGGGAGGTCATCTGCAAAATGTCATCTGCTGTGGTTTTGGTTTGAGCCATGCTCAGGGTTTCCTATACAGACAGAATGGGAAAGCAAACAAAAGAAAACCAGAGAAGTTTAACCTGGTTTGGTTAGTTTGTTTGTGAATAAGAAACATGTGGCAACACAGAGTTAAATGATCTGAATTTTCTCAGTGAGGGGGAGATTTGTCCTTGGATTATAATTTTTCAGGTGTTTCTGTTATCACAAGTAATTAAAAATCAAACTGTAAATAATTTCCTATTGACTGACTAGTCACATGCTGGTCAAATCTCTGGAGGATGTAGCTGTTCCTGTAAAAGAAAGAAGGAAGCCTCATCGGATTGTGAAAGCAGGTGAAAAAACCTCAGAATTATTCCTTCTGCTCCCAGAATAGTAACCAAAATTAGACTATGACCTTTCCAGAGTGATGGGTGTAATTAAGGAAATCAAAGCTACTGCTATATCTCTGAGGGGAAAAAAAAAAAAAAATGTTTTGATCACATTTTCTTCCTTTTATAAACCGTGAAAGCCAGGATGTTCAGTGTTTAGACTGATGCTCCCTCTGCAAAAGAGGAAATGCACTATTGCACATAAAAAGGAATATGGGGGAAAAAAACCCTGAATGAAATATCAGCTTCAATATACCTTTGTGATGTCTTGGCTTTTGTAGTATTCAAATGTAGAGGTTATTTTCACCTCCTCCGCTGCTTCATGAATTCCCTCAGGGACTGTGATTTGAGCTTCAATCAGGAAAAAAGAAAAAATTCTTTTTTATCATGGAAGCTGATAAAATGGGCAGAGACAAGAAAAGCTCCTTTTGTTCTGATCTTTCAGGCCTCAAAACATATTTCAATTCATTCATATATGTATTTAAACATCTTACAAAGCAATGGTATACATTCTATTTACCTTTTTTAAAAAATGCATTTTGATTTTAATATTACATGTATTATTTTCTTTCTGGTATAGAAAAATGCTGGGTTTGTTTAGAGAATGTCTGTTATTTCTGTCCTCTGTTACATGTTATTTATTGAAGCTTAAGCTGTTACAGTCTCTTACATAAATCCTTCTTAGCACATGGATTATTGATCCTATAATCCATAATAATTTTGTCTATTCTGTCATCCAGCTGCCAGCCATAAACACTAAAAATAATCATGCTAAAATTTGTTGTGAGGTTATACTCAGAAAAAACCCCAAAACAATTAGCATGGTCAATGAATGGCATTTCTAAATAAATATTGTGATTTTTCTCCAAAAATGCCTAAAGATAATACATCATATTATTGGATTTATGGTTTCTTAAATTTCAGTTTTAAAAACAAAACAGTTCTTCAGTCATGCAGACACCCTTAAATATTAAGCTTGTTTTCATTTTGTACTTGCAATAAAATTTCAAATTATTTTCTTTTTACACTTTTTAGGAAAGCACTTCTTTGGCTCAGGTTACTTTGAAGGGCTCAACCAAAACTGTAATGTGGGATAGTTAGACTAAACAGGAAAGTTTTAAGAAGGCTTCAGATTCGGCACCTGGCACTTAATCTCTGCCACAGGGAAGAGATACCATATTTATAGAGTGCCCTGATTTTGAGGCTAGCTTGTGATGCTACCACCCACCCAATTTTGGACTGCTCCAGAACAGGTCTGGAAGACACCCCCAATCTGTCCATGTGGGCAAATTTTGCTGTTGGAGGGGATTTTGCCTATTGGAGGGCTGCTGCTGTCCCTGCAGGGTCACCCGTGGGAGGGTAGGCATCTCTCTGTTCAAAGCCAGTGTCCCTGCAGGTTAATGAGGTGTTGTAATCTTCACATCCAATTTTCAATTTTTTCCCAAAACTGAGTTTTTTGCAAATGTGTGCTAAATGTAAATTCTTCATAAAACTGAGTAGAATTCAGTTTTTGGCAGTAAGTCTGCATAAGGTTTCAGCTTCACAGAAATGTGAAGGGCATGCCAAGCCATCTCTTAATGTTGGGTCTAGCTGTGATGCTAAGAGTATGCATCTGAGCAGGAGTCAGTGCACCATCCGCTGGTGGGCACCACGCTCACTCCCCTGCTTCTGGTGCTCTTAGAGTTAAAAAACAAACCATGACGCCCAGAAAAAAATAATCAAGCCATCCCAGTGACTATGGGCTAGCAGAGAGGTTGTTTACTTTCATCAAATTCAGCAATTGGGTCATTTTTGAAAGCCTGAAAGCCTGAGCTGTGGGAAGGCTTCACCTCCCCTGTGCCTAGCCTTTACAGCTTCCCTACTTGCCCTGGTAGCTGGGAGGACCTCAGGAGAAGCACTGCAGGAGCATGATGTCCCCTGCACTGGCAGGTTTGGTTTGTGCCCAGTTGTCCACTGCTGGGCACGGATCGGGGTGCGCAAGCCCCCAGGTGCCCCGCAGCACCCCAAGGGCCAGCCTGGGAGCCGTGGCTCCTCTGCTCAGCAAAGCAGGGCCTCGTGTCAGGGGAAGAGCAGCTGAGGGTTTCTGAGAGTAGCAGTTTCTCCTGGGTTTCTTTCTGGGGAAGCATGGAGGGTTTCCTTCTGGGGAAGCATGGATAGCTAATTTGAAAGGTGCAGTCAAGGCTTTAGCAAACATCCAGCTGAAGTTCCAGTAGTAAGTAAAACTGGAGACTACACAAGTCTGCATGAAATACATTCAAGTCTAGAAAACTTAACGTATCCCAGTCTTATCTGCAGCACCACGTTGCTGTTGATAATGCCTGATTTAGTCACATTATTTTTTTATAGGCATAGCTGTTCCAGTAAGTGCCTCATAAATAATTTGTGGTTGGGGAAAGTCCCTAAAATCACTTCTACCCTGGAAAAGATCCAAACAAGGTATGCATTTTTTCCTGCAGGTACAGAGATAATTTCTTCTGACAAACCTGAATAGCTGGTTAGGTGGGTCCTGCCCCTGGCGATCAGTTCCCCTCTTCAGAGGCATTTTCTCCTCACCTGCACAGCACCTCCAGCACTCAGTGGTTTCCAACCGCTGGCCATTATCCCACTACCCCTGCACGAGACTGGTGAAGGACCTTATAGATGAGACATCAATCAATCTACAGAAGTTTCAGATTGTTATTTTTTCAGATATATTGTCAAGTTCATTTATCTTTTCACAGGGAAGAAGGATATGTCTTCACAGCAAATGTACCTGCCTGCCCTTTTGCACTTCATAACTTTATAGCCCATTGATTTCAGCCATGTTTGATGAGATGAAGTTTGGTAGGATAATGATCTTAAATCAGTTAATTTTCTAAAAGTTTCAAAAAAAGGCATGGAAGATGGACCCTGTCAGTTCCTGTACTGACATGCAGAAGCCCAACTTGCATGAAATGGCAAAGAATTCATACAGGAGAGCTACCATGACTGCTATAAATGCCAAAAAAAATGTTTCAGTTAGAAATTGCACTGCATGAGATACCTGAGACACAAAGCCTTAGGAAACTAGGCATCATCAGTTCTGCTGCTGAAGGACTTGGGCATTTGGGAAAGGGACACTGGGGAACAGGCTTACACAGGGGTTTTCACTGACTTGGGTTGATTATGTCAGGAAATTGGCTCTGCTTGTGACAGTTGAGGCAGAAGCAGTTGATTTAGCACTTTAATATTCTGAGTAGTGAGAAAATTAATACTTGTAAAGAATGTTGTGTTTTTGGTAGAGACTTTTATACATCTACATAAACACTGCCAAAGTTTTTGCGTATATGTGTACATTAGAGGGAGACCATAATCCCACTTCTGATTCACAATAACATGTCTAAATATCCCCCTTAGACACATAACCATGTTTTCCCTGCCAAATCCTTCCCTGTACTTGTGGATCAATTAGTATTATTTCTATACTCTCCCCATCAATACTATTTCCATTAAAAAATCATACAAGAGGAAATAAATCACATAAACCTCCCATTCACCATGGTTGTATCATGATGGTTTTGTTGCTATGGAAACATCTGTGTGAAGAGACTATGATGCTCTTGGAGATCAGCATTTTATCCCAGATTTCCAATTATGTCATCAGATTGGATTTGCAGTAGTGTAAGCTGACATAACCACAAGGAATTTAAGTCATTTATAACAGGTAAAGATCTAAACCGGCAATTATTTGTGAAAAACAAAACAAAACAAAACAAAACAAAACAAAACCCACCAAAACCCAACCCTAATAATAATGGGGGAGCTGAATCTAAAACTGCTGTTGCCCCATGTGTGTTTGAAAGGGTGGGTTAAATTCTGTTTGAGTCACCCTAAAATAATTCTTGTTTCCTAGTGAGTTCTAGGATTCAAGGGAGCAGCTGGGAAGCACACAATCTCTGAGTTAGGCTGAGTTTAACTGGATAGGGTACTACATGCGGTCCTGTGGTAGTGGTATAGTTGTCAGCACAGACTACAATGAGCCATGGGTGCCTGTGCAGGTTGTCCTCACTGATGTCTGTACATGCTCAGACCTCACCATTCTTAAGCCTGCTAGTTTCACACTGTGTTTCAGGGCATGTTTCCACATACAGCAGCTGTTCTTCCACCTGTAGGCTGGGTCCCCAAATTAGAACAGCCTCTATGCTTTGCAGAGGAGCATCCTGGCCAACCTGGTCTAGTGGAGGGTGTCCCTGCCCATGGCAGGGGGGTTGGAACTAGATGGTCTTTGAGGTCCCTTCCAACCCAAACCATTCTGTGATTCTATGATCTCCCATGCCGTTGTTCACCATGGTCAGTGTCCCCTCAACCTTCTCAAAGGCACTACAGGTATGACTGGATTGTTTTCATCCCCGTTTCTGCTGACATCATGTGCTGAGTCACAGCCATTGAAAGTATATAGCAGTAATTTACCTGCAAGATATGTTACAAGGTTTTGTGTAGTAGGTTTTTTTGTACTGGCATTTGATATACAGCACAATCTCTCAAGAAAAGATGGCCTCCCCTTTGCTTCATTTGGATAAATTACACAGCCTTTATCTAAGCAAAGTTCCCCCAACACCACAAGTTAAAAACAATTCATATGTAGAAAACCATCAAGGATATAAATTAAATTGAGAAATGTGGTAGAACTATTAAGAAGGTTAAAAATAAAATGTAAACAGTAAGAGATGGAGCACAAGTCTTAGTTTTGATTACATATATGAACATTCTGGAATTGGTAATAAAGCAGCATATTAGTGACTTCATCAGGAACAGAGCCCTTCAAAACAGATGAAAATACAAAACTACTCATGTGAAGCATGCTATCCTATCAGTTCCTCTTCAGGAAAGGTTCAGCTATGTTATTAAAAATTATCATAAAAAATCATACTGATACTTTCTAAGGACATAGCTCAATATTTTCCCAAAATGAGGAACACAAAGCGGAAGTGCTCCATCTTGCACAAGTGCTCCATCTTCAGTCTCCTGGCCCCATCCACTCTCTCGCATGTATCCCAGAGCCCAGGCCGTGGGTCAACTAGGGAGCAGGGTGTGGGCTGGATCAGGGACCAGGCTGGAGGACCAGTCTGTCTGAGTTCACTCAGCTTCTCACCCATCCTTGCTGTGTGGGCACGGGAGTGCTCTGGGGAGGACTGGTCCAGCAAAATAGGGAGGTTTGTGCAAAATGCATGTATGCTTTCATGTCTTTTGAAGTATCATCCAACATTATGTATATGCTTGAATACAGTGGTAGGTATATAGTACTACGATCTGAGCTTGGATACACCGATGTCATTGTATAACCCTGTATGTTACAGCACCCTAGCTTGTTCGTGGCTAGTAAGCTCTACTGAAATGGGTGACTCAGGTTTGCACGCAGACCCTGAGGATTAACTCAAATCCAATAATTGCAAGGTGACTTCTCCTACACAAGTAAAGCAGACAATCCTGAAAAACTTCATATGCAGAGCTCCTTCAGAAGCCAGTGGTAGTTAAGGGACACCAAATAAGGTTGCTTCCAATGGTGTCACTTGCAAGAAATAACCTTTTTACTGATTAAAATTGAAATATTGAAAGTTTTAAATCAAAGGAACTATTTTTTCTATTCCGTTTACTCAGCAAAACACACTTCTGCCACACTTCACTGTAAATTATATTCCAATTATTTTGAACATATTTAAAAAAGAGAGCAAGGAGGGGGAGAGTAGGGAAGAATAAGCAGAAATTGAAATGAATAGAATTTGCATTAGGAAAAAAAAAGATCACACAGGAGTTTCTTGTGAACAATGTTGCATACCATTTTGCCAGTGTGTCGGATAAGGGAGGCAATCACAACAATGAGCCCTTTGTGTCATCTAGACTGGACAGGGACTGGTAGGAACAGTGAGGAGAGCATTTATTTGTTTGCAAGCCAAAGCGAATGTGGTGCCAGTGCTTGAATTGAAGTTACACAACTGGAGAAAGCTCCTGTCAGATTCTGTAGACCTCTTTGCTTTCAGTATAGATTTCTCATCTGCCTTCACACCAAATGTTTTCTTTCAGTGCTGACGTTGTGGTGACTCCCACCACAGATGTGTAATTTCTCCATCAGACTGGTGCCTTTGTAGGAACAAGGGGTACTAGAAGCAGACTCCAAAAGGTTCTGGGAAGAGTGTTTCGCATTTTACTTGATTGATTTATTTCCAGCAGTAGTAGTAGAGTTCATTCTCCTCTCTGTTATAATCCTGCAAATTCAATTGCAATTGCTTTTATTAATAATGTAAATAAGGTAACTAATTTTCTTCATGGCCCTGGTCTTGAGTTAAAATTTACATAAATGGATCCTTGTATTTGGGGAGAGTACCCTTCAGTGAGTTTCTGAAAAATTATCTGTTTTTTCTTGTGAGGAACCAACTGTAGGACTGGAGATCAGCTTTGTATTTTGGATATCATCAGTCCTCTTCAGCCTAAGATTCAGGCGCTAAGCTGAATCTTTTGCAGATTCTTAAGATGCCTGATGAATTAAACAGACATTCATAAAATGTCTGAAATTTAAATTTAATGAAATATAATTTCATGTCCACATAAGATATTTATGTTACTCAAGGGCAATTAAGATAATGGCAGCTGGACAGTCCACTACTTTTACTAGGCTTACTTTGGTTTTGAATCAATGTTATTCTTACCAAATATGGTATCTCATTCCAAACATTTCAACTATATATTTGAAGGAAACAAGTCACTCTCACTAATCTTTGGAATGCACAAAAAAGACATGAGCAAAATGTTAGAAGGGCTAGGAAAAGTTATTTCCATCCCGTCTTTTCTGTATTATTGACTGCACTAGGATGATCCCTCCTTCTCACTGACACTGTTGGATGAACTCTTTGCAAAAGGGCATTTCTGTTTCAATAGCGACTGAGTGATATGGCCAATCATGACAGTTTACTGCCTGCCAAGTTTGTATTTTCAACTCAGTGGAGAAAAAGAAAATCCTTTCTTTTCAGCTGCGGTTCTCAAAATATTTGCTGTTTCCAAAATTCAGCCAGCATGATCCATGCTAAAGCCAAACGCAAACGAGAAGATAAGTGAAATCACTCACCTGCAAAATTTTCACCAAAACTGGAAATGGGGAAAACACTTGCCTGATATATGCTGTCATGAAACAGCTGCTAGACTGCTCCCTTCTTTCTGATGCTAGCACATTTTAGTATTCCTGCCAACCACAGAGTAATCTCAAGGGCACCTTGAAAAAACAACAAAAACTGTTTAAAATTAGTGGTAAAAATACCTCTCTGCCAAAAAAAAAATAAATAATATTGTCACTATTGCTGGAAAGGGCTGGTTTGTTTTCCTTTTTTAATTAATTTTTTAAAATGAATTAATAGTCTAGGGATTTAAAGGGAAACAAAAATAGAGTTACATGTGCTCACAGTATGGTGTATCTTGCCGTCTCAAAGATTCCCAAACAGTTAGTCCACAGAGACTTGACAGGTCACATAGTTTTAACGCTTCCCTCTGTCTCCTACTGCTAAATCTCATTTGTAATAGCTAAAAATACACATCTTGCTTTCCCGGTATAGCTTTCCCATGTAAATGGACTTGCTGCCATTATCCCAGGACTTGATGATGTTCTGCAGGGTTTTGAATGGGCGGGAGGACAGGAGATGTAATTGCTGGCTGGAAGAGAAACAGTTTCTGAATGGAAGAGGAGGGTTTCCCTGGGATAATGTTTTTATTCAGCTGGAAAATGATCGAGGAGTCTGTAACTAAACAGTATTCAAAGTGGTTTTAGGCACCTCTGTGAAAGTAAATCAGGCTGTCTGGCCAGGGAGTTGGGCTAGGCAGTCCTCCTGGGAGGCAAGACAGCGCTGAGGCGTCTGGGTCTGGTGCACTTCACGCTTACGTTAGGCAGCCACTGGTTAGAAAATGGAAGCAAACCAGAGAATTAGGAGCCCTTACAGAGCACCTCAGAGAATGCCATTCCCTGGAAGGGACATTTAAAGTGTCTGCTCTAATCAGTCCATTCTTGTTTTTAAATATTTTGAGGACATAAGTATCTTGTTCCAATAAAACACCCCAATGACTTTAAAAGATGCTTCAAGTGACACACACTAATTTTAGCGCACAACTTTGTTTTAACTTGTTATTGTTTATAATGACCTTAGACTTTCCAAAGCACACCCCAGGCCTTTGGCAAAACTGTTTGCACACACGGAAATTTCTATAAGAATAAAGTTTCTTTCTTTTCATGAAGATTTAGTGGTGTCCTTTGCAAGAGTGTTGCTGGGGAAACAGTGACTCTTAGTCATATTTCACATGATGTCTAGAATTAATCTGTTAGCAGTTCAAACTGGATGGATCTTTCACTTGGTGCATCTGTTAACAAAGTTCTTCAGATATATAATTTCTCTACACATGTATTTTGAAAAATATATTACAACTTGCTGACAATTATTTTCCTTGAAAGTGATTTTTCATTTGACATGCCCGTGACATTTGGTCAGTCCCCTAGAGACAGTGGTTTAAATAGATTTATTAATATCTCTTAACCTCTGTTAATTTATGCAAAAATATCTAGATATCTAAAGAATTTTCTCTCTCAGGAGTTAGGTTGATTGCACTTTAAAGCATTTCTTATTATATATTATTTTATTACCTAAGCAACATGTGTGGAGGGAAAGAGAATGTAATATCTTACTGGAATTGGTAGAGATGGTGTGAACATGAAAATGAAGTTGTATCCATGCTTTCAGTGAAGAAAAGCAACCGGCATTCAAGCGAACTAGAAACTGGCAATCAAGGAAAAGTTGATCTGTGTGAACTCATCAGCATCAGACTGAAACTGGTTATTGACTGTTTTGCTTCAGGCCTGGACTGTACAGATTCATGACTGAAGAGACTCCCCATATTTTAATCTCACTGTGAATCTCACAGCAAGATTCATTGGGTTCAAGCTCATCTAAGAAAAGTATGCACCGGTTAACTGGGTCTCTGAATCTAACCTGCCATTTTAGTCAAAACATTAGAAACTCCAGTGTCAGGGAATACTATCTTCCCCTGAGAAAGTGAGCTACCATTACACCATGAGACAAAATATGAAGCTACAATGAGATAGTTTCCAGTAAACAGGGGTAACAGCCCTAATTTGGGGAGGTAGTGATGTACAGGCTGTCTGGTCTTAGTGCGTGGGTGTAAGGTCTAGAGAGAAAGGAGAAAAAGGAATTTTGAAATATAAATCTGTTGAGCTGGAGAAACTGCATTTTTGTACAGAGAACCAAATGAAGATGAGCTCTTGTAGACTTGAACTTTCTGAGCACAGGGACACAGGTGTTCTTTCCGCTGCATGACCTCACTCACTAAACCACCTTCAAGCCTGTTATAGACATCCCACTTCACAGCCCTCAGAAGTTGTTCCTATTAGATAAAGCAAGAAAACTTTTGCAAAGACCACAGCAGCTTAAAAACATCATTCACAATAAAAATGAGGCATCTGCTCTTCCACTCAGGCACTTCACAAAAGATGAAGTACTCTTCCAAATAAGGAGAGTTAGCAGAATGAATTGCATTAGTCTTTCATCTCATCTAGATAGTTTTCATTATTAAGCAAAGACCCATTAGCCTCTTACTACAAGCGCGGTATCAATCACTTGTGCCAAGGAATTGGATTAAGGACACTTATGAACTCCTTGGCTTGCACCCAATGTTTTCCAGTGCCCTCTGAGTAGGTGCAGTCAAGAGCAGGGAAAATTTACAGCTCACCCAAAGACTTCTCAGTGTTTGAGACCTATGAAAACAATGCTTTGTCTATGAGACAGTGTTAGCATTTTTGTAAATGTTATTTTTAAAAGTAGTATACTAAAAATAACACAGTACAGCCTAGTAGCAGACTACCCATTTTACTTCCTTTCTAAATGTCATACACTTTTCCAAATTAGAGAAATTTTTGTCAGTCCAGAATAACTCAAAAGATAGTTTGAGCTGGTTTGGAGACAGGTATATGAAAATGGATCTGATTCTACAGTTAAAAACTTTGACCAGATACAGTCCAGCACTACGGATGTTAGAATTTTTTTATACTTTCTTGCAGCTAAATATGCAGATTTAAGCCTTAATGAAGCCTACAGAAACCAGTGGAAGTTATTCATGTTCCTAAGGCTTTGAAGAATTTAGAGTGCAACTAGAATCAGATAAAAGGATGTGGATGCTGGATTAGGCAGGCGGCAGATTACAAAACAGCATTAGCATTTGCCCTTTGCAAAGGTTAAATTATGTTCCTATCTTAAATATTGCATTGCCTATTCATGCTCCCAGGGGGACTATCCATTTGCAGATTTTGGCTGAAAAAGGCAACAGGACCAGAATACTGTCTGAAAGATTTTTTTTTTTTTTTTCCCCTCATGGTATGCTAGAACTTCAGAGCAGAAGTTATTAGAAACAAATAGTTTAGAAGGTTGTTGAAGAGTCATATGTCATAAGCAGACCTGGAACAAAGCAGAATGTTCCATCCAATAATAAAGTAATTTAAAATTAAATGGAAGTGATATGTTTGTATTAAACTCTCCAAATTCCATGAAACTTACACCTTGCCTTTTCCAATTACAAAGACAACGCTCAGAGCAGCTTCAGTCACCAGTTTTCTAGAGTGCACAAATCTTTTAAGAGCAACTAATCTCTTCATGCATTTTCTTTCTTAAACTGCTGCAAAAGCAGATGAAATGAGATGTTCCTGATCTTGTTTGTTTCAATTTGAAACTCAGAGGAAGTTTTAAGATACCTGAGGAGGGACTCCTCCTATCTCATATTAGACATCTGCCATGGGGATATATGAATTAATCACCCTAGACTCTGTCTGTAGTCAGAGGCAAAAAATGAGCTCTTCATCTAACCTCTCTTGAGCAAGTACTATAGGGTACGTTGAATATCACTGTGGAAGTATCTGTTTCTTTCCATTGATCTGCGAAGAGAGTAGAGGCACCTCTGTAGACACCTCGACTGCAAGACGGTCACATTGTGTCAGATGAATCCTAAGCCAGGCTGTTACGCTCTCCCATTAACAGCTTTGAGACTTCAGCTCTTTCTTGACCTCTCACAGGAATCCCTTTGCTGGTGATTCAAAACAAATGAATTTCCCTATAAAGTCTGATTTGTCAGCTAGGGTGAATTAGGAAAGCCTTTACAGATTAAAAAGAATCCTACCCCTCTGTTTTTATGGTCCTCTAGTTCTTTTTTATAGCTTCAACTATACTCAGAATTTCTTGTGCAAAAATGAGTAAATATAAAGGAAGGGAATGTGTGGATACAGCTAAGCACAGGCTTGTAACCTCTGGAGAACCAAGGAGAAGGAGATACAATCAGGTACAGTACTGCAAGTGTGAATTACCTGACAGAAATCTTCAACCCTCATTCACAATAAATGCTCTTACACAAATGTGTGGTGAGTTCCCTGAACTTGATACACTGTGCTATCACTGAAAATAAATAATATTGAATTATTCCAGATGACTCCTATAATCCCTTTGCAAGGATTCAGAGTAGCAATCTCACAATGTATGGTGGACATAAAAAAAAGGGAACCAGAGTATAGATTACCAGAAATGACCATTTATGTGATTACAAGAAACATGACTGGAACAAGCATAACAGAATGCAAGAAATCACACGCAGATAGCAGCCTGGAAACACCTGGGGGGAAAAAAAGAAAAAAAGCATAAGGAAAAATAAAACCATGTTTTGGCACTGAAACATTGCATTGGAGAGACATACTTTAAGTTTGCATGCAGAAGAAAAAGGAAAGTAGTATTAGGCAGTCAAAGTAATATGTTCAGATATCCATTTTTGCCTGTTATTTGATACAGTTACAAATGTCTTTTCACGGTTGCTCAATGCTCTTGGAACAGGCCGCTATATATATTCTCATTATAGGTGTGTGGTAAGTAACTGTTATAAAAAATTATCCTATGTTACCATTATAAAACTATGTTTGAAGAGGCAGAATAATACTTTTTAATGATAAATAAATACCTCATAGATACCTGAGGGAAGAATATCTGTAATTAACATTGTCCCTGCAAAATAATATAATGGAATTACAAAGCAAATCAAATTGTTCCAGCATAACGGAATGGCTACTGAATTGAAAGGCCAAATTAGAGTAAAAATAATTAAAAACCGAGGAGAAGATAAAAATAAAATTAGCAGTGTGCTTATTAAAGAATACATTTGGTAATAAAACAACTTGTATAATGTGGCCATCAGGTGCCCTCAAAGCTGTCCCTTTTCCAGGCTGACTGAGCTCCATCTGCCCCAGCCTCTCCTCTTGGGGCAAGTGCTCCAGCCCCCACCACCCTGGGGACTCTCCCCTCAGCTCCC
Organism: Aramus guarauna; assembly: GCA_013400195.1. NCBI lineage: Eukaryota > Metazoa > Chordata > Aves > Gruiformes > Aramidae > Aramus > Aramus guarauna. Next base: position 131,608 of record VXBL01007056.1, on the reverse strand, counting down.
TCCAGTTTATCCATGTCTTTCCTGCATTGAGGCCCAAAACTGAATGCAATACTCTAGGGGTGGTCTGACAAGTGTTGCACAGAGGAAATAAATTGCTTCCTTGATCTATTGAGTATACTTATGTTGTTAGAGCCAGGGATGCTGTTGGCCTTCATTGCTGCCAGAGCTCCCTGCTGGATCATGTTTGGCCTTCTATGATTCTATGGAGTGTAGTGATAGGACAAGAGGTAATGGGTTTAAGCTAAAAGAAGGTAGATTTAGATTAGATGTTAGAAAGAAATCCTTTACTGTGAGGGTGGTGAGGCAGTGGCACAGGTTGCCCAGAGAAGCTGTGCCAGCCCCCTCCCTGGCAGTGTTCAAGGCCAGGTTGGATGGGGCTTTGGGCAACCTGGCCTAGTGGAGGGTGTCCCTGCCCATGGCAGGGGGGTTGGAACTAGATGATCTTTGAGGTCCCTTCCAACCCAAACCATTCTATGATTCTGTTATTCTAAAAGCCACCAGAATCCCCAAGTCCAATCCAGAAGAGCTGCTTCCTCACCTAGCCCATACCAATGCAGGGGGTTAGTCCATGCCAAGTTCAGGGCTCTGCATTTGTCCTGGCTGAGCATCATAAGGCTCCTGTTGGCCCATTCTTAGTGGTGGTCTGGGTCCCTCTGGATGGCCACTCTGTCCTCAGGCATATTGACTGTTCCACTAGCCTGGCTTCATCACCAGATTCACTGAGAGTACGCTCCATCAAATCCTCCAGGACATTGATAAATGTATTAAACATCATGAACAAGTCCTAGGACAGAACCCTGAGGACCTCTACTTGTAATCAGCCTCCAGATAGAGTGTGAACCATTAACCATCATCCTCTGGCCCAACCATGCAGCCAGTTTTTCAAACACCTATTAGTCTGCTCAATAACTGCTGTTATAATTACTATTCTCTACAACAAACCACCTCCCTCTGTGAATTCAGAACCACCACTGCAGCTTTGACTAACAAAAATTAAGGTTTGCCACTATTTTTTTACTACTAGTGACAATCCATAAAAAACACAGCTGTGCTGTTGGGGACTGAACAATAACTTAACTTCCTTCAGCAGCAGTGACCCATTCACCAACCTTTCTTTGCTGAATGCTCATGGATGTAGCTCGCTGATACATTTTTTCCAGAAGTAAAGCCAATTTAAGACATTCTTGCCTCCTTTCCTACTGCCTCTTAACTTCATTATGACGACTTGCTGCCCCCTTGGCTGTGCTGCTGCTGCTCTTGGTGGGACCAGCTGAGAGGGCAGTAATGGTTGTATGGAGATGGGACCTGGAGTGAAGGTGGGACAGAAAGGTGGACATGTCTGAATCTGGCATTCCATGAGAGAAAAACATACCATTGAATGCTACATACTAGCCTTACTCCTGGCTTACCTGAAACAAAACTGGACAAACAAACACAGTGTTTATAAGCTGATTTTCAGCTCCCAGGATTGTTTTCCAAATCTCATCTGGCAACAGTAACAGTAAATATGAAACTCCATCCTGAATTATTCTGCTCCCTGTTGCATCCCTCCAGTAGCATTCAGGTCAGAATGAAATACAAGCACTGGAAAGCCCTCCAAGTTTGAGCTAATTTTCACAGAAAGCTCCCCAAACCAAATGTTATTCAAGCTCCTGAACAGGACATTGAATAGTGAAGCTGGTGAACGCACAAAAAAGGCATGACATCATCCCAACACTTGTATTTGTTCAACTCTCTCTGAGGGAACATTTGTGTAGTTTCAATAGTAAGGGTGCCATGGCTCTCAGGAGGAACAGAAGCTATTTTCTCAGGAACCAGGAACTGAAGTTCATTTCTACTCTTCAGAAATGCTCTTTCAGTTCCTGATGGCAGTTATGTGCCAAAGGGGCCCAGCAGGCCTTTTTGGAGACTGTCGCTGATGTTCAAGGAATGTTGGAGTATTTCCTTTCTCTGAAGTGCCTCTTTCCATTTCTTGAAACTGCTAAATCATCTCTGCCAGCTAAGATTTATACCTAGAGCTCATAAAATTATTCTGAGCCACAAATCACTTTCCATCCCATTGGACCAAATTGGACCCAGGAGAAATGATCATATACTGTGGCTATGCTTTCTGGAGAAAAGTCTAAGACAGAGAGATAATATTACACTCTTTTCTCAAGTAATCTGTTCCCCTATATCCCTACAACATTTTAAGCTGAAGGCCTCTTGGGGTTGAAGTTTTAAGAAGCAAAGGTTGTCTACCTGACTGGCTTTTTCAGATGACTCAGGGGGACACTCTCACGTCCATATCTTTTCTTTTAATTCTATACACATTTTTCATCAAAACATAACTTTCGTTAATGTGTGTTAGTGAAACTATTATGACCTTTCTTAAGGATAAAGAGAGTTAGGGGACACATTGTTCATCTGAGAAATTAAGAGTCCTCAACACTTGTTCCTCTGTCGTAAGCACATGCATTTGTGGTCAGAAGGATTTATTCACAGCCGGCATCTAAAGTTTGTTCTAAGAGAGACCTGTTACAGTGTTAAAATGTGGCAATGAAAGGACTCTCAAGTAATGGAAAGATCAGAATCAGAGACCAATGAAGATAAATTAAGATTAAGCTGGATGTGGATACACTTTCTTTCTATACAAAAAACATGCATCAATTTCCTTATAATAATTCATATGATATAATGGGAAATTCAACCATTTTCTAGTGTCATGGAAATGTACTGCTTTATGCATGCAAAGAGAATAGTTTTGTGTGTCCAAGGAGTTGCTGAATACCTTTTTTGTACTACTCCAAATGCTAGAGATGGAAACAGAAATATAACACCAAAAATGTGTGCAAAGGGAACTTTGCTCAGTCATAACTACTGGATTACACACAATATGCTTGCACAGTCAAACTGCTTGACAGGAGTTGAGCATCACTCCTGTAGATGAGACATTAACTTCCTTGAAACTTAAAGACATGATCCTATCCATCCTATATTGAAGGGAGAGGAGAGGAGAGGAGAGGAGAGGAGAGGAGGCAGAAGTTGATTTCATGCCACCCATCTGCGAACTCAGAGAATGCAGATTAACATTCACATCCTACCTACCCTTTGTTACACACCCATGGTAAGGACTTGTTACATACTGTAGGGTGAACAGAGAAAAGAGTGAGTTGGAAAGAAACAAAGGAATATCTCAGATAACTCAAATTCCACCAAAAAAACCAAAAAACAAACAACAAACAACAACAACAACAACAACAAAAACCAAGCAACAAGATACTGCTCAATTATAGCTATAAGTATGGCTGTGGAGGCTGACATCTCTGTATCACACGTGTAAGTACTACAAGAAGCAATTATGAAGAGCTAGGAAAGTGCTTCCAGATATAACAATAGTTTATTAAAGTGCATCTGGTGGTAAGCCAGCAAGAGGGAGTGTCAGTATATGCCTAGAGAAAGTGATTAAATCATAAACAGGATGTGATGGCAGAGGTGAATAATCTAAAAGAATCATATTAATGCGGAGTTTCATTAGTTAGCTTTTCTGGTACAGCAGCTATATTTTACTTGCTGCCAGTTGTATCCCTCTCCAGCCCAAACATACCCCTGATATTTAACTGTAAGGCTTGTAAGGTATAATTATTGTTTATTAACTGATCAAGAAAAAGGGGCACAGATTAAAAATCTAAGGTCTCAGTGGCCATCTCACTCAGGATAGGAGGCCACTAACACCTACAGCATGGGCTATGTTCCCACATCAAGTGGTGCATCCGTGGATATGTAGCTCTATAGATCTACTCCCCTGCTTCCCTCTTATAGACTGAGGTGACATCCACCAGGTCTTCTTGAAGAAGCCCTAAATACCCAAGCACACCTGCAATGGCACCTGACTTTTCCAAATTCTCAAACAAGATAACACAGCACAGAAACTGTTATCTGTCATGACTGGGTAAACTATACCCTAACTGCCCACTGGAGTCAAAGAGGAATCTTTCACACAATCAGCCTTCAGGAATTCACATCAGCGTTCATGATCACCATTTTTGCAGCTTTTGTTATCCAACATCTACACAGATCTCGTTTTTTCCCCCATTAGCCTTGGCCAGCTGTCTTATGGCACCCTTAAAAGAATAATCCTCATGACCCATGCTTACATGCCCAGAACTGTCTTTTTGTGCCTTTAAGCCCTGTCTTAGACTCTTATTCAGGTCTCACCATTGCCTGCATGGAAAAAATGTTTAATTTTAATCTCCTCTCCTCCCCCCTCCTTCCACAGGTAATATTATTATAAAAGTTTTCAGAAGAATGTCATTTATCTTCAATTAAACTAATCATCAAGGCTACATCCTGTCGCTGAAGGAGGTATCCTTGTTGCTTAAAGATGGATGCTTTCATCTCTTCCCTTCTCCTGTGTTCTGCTGTTGTATATTTTGTCAAAATCCACCTCTCTTGTGGCTTTCTGGTGTCCCAGTGATGCTACTTCAGTATGTTGATCATCTTGGCTGGGATCTGCACCTGCATCCTTTCTGGTTTTAGAGAGACAGATGCAAGGAAAACTGTTTTCATAAAGCAGCGCTTACATCTGGGTCTAGGCTGCTTACAACAGCAGCAGCAAACATCTATCACCAGCACTTTAAAGTGAGTGGGCTGCCTCAGATGAAATGTTGAAAGATTGTCTAGAGCTCAATAAATCCACTACATTAACAGTAAACTATTCTAGTAATTAAAAGCATTTCCAGAGATGAAAGACTATGGAAAATGTCTTCTACTGAGTTAATTATCATTCTTTTCCACTTTGATTCAGCTGAGCATAGCCAAAATAGTGATATAAGAGGTGGACGTAGAGGGCAAGATGGGATAAGCTAAGAAAGAAGTGACTGGTAATGGATCAATTCTGCACTGATCATTTGCAACTAATCAGTATTTATTACTCATCTTGCAAAACTGATCTTGCAGCTTCAGTTCCAAAACTATAAATCTGATTTTTCACTTTAAAGATTGCTGAAAACCACAGTGTAAAAGTTTATCTTCACTATTAAAAAGGTAACTAACACAGCTATCCTGAGAGAGAAATGCAATGAAGTCAGTGCAATTTTAGTTTTAGCATGAGGCAAACTTTCCGAGGCAGGCCTCAGGCAGGAGCATAGAGCTGATCTTATTGTGTAAGTATCTTCACTGTGCTTTCATACCATGGTAGTTCACACAGTTATCATATCAACTAAAAAAAAAAAAATTAAAAGGGAGGCAGAGGGGTAAAGAAAGAATCATTTACAGCAGAGGAGCCCTAAGGAGTAGCATCACAAATGGATTCTCGCTTAACTTGCTGGTGGTTTTCCAGTGCTCTTTGACTCTGTTAATTTATTTTCCATCCATGGGCTATCAGAGTTTACCTAGGGAGCTGCATGTGCCTAGATCTAACCCAGCACTGCAGTAGCAGTAAAAGAGTTAATAATGCGTTCCTTTCTCTTCTGTGTTTCTGAGTGGCCTATGGTGTTTGGCAACTCTGAATTCATGATTCACAAAAAGATATCTGTCCAAGGAAAAGCTATTCCCCTTCTTCTAGCTTCATAGCACGTCTTAGATTTTCTTTTGTCATGATTCTTCTCCAAACAGTTTTCTGTGGGGGTGGGGAGGGTGGGAAAGTCTGTCTGAACGCCTTATGTTCGCTGAGAGATTGTTACGGCATGCCAAGATTTTACAGGGGTGAAAATATTCCAGGAAATTGTTATTTATCAATTCCCAAGGAAATTAGCTTACAGAATACAAAAATAAGCCTTAAGTAAATGAAAGTAAACAAAGTGAGAAATGCCAAGGGGAATGTCATTTTGCTTTTATTTTCTATTTCTGCTACATCAATGCAAAAAACATCATCAGTTCTTGTCCTCTGTCCCATACGAACCCAGAACTGTACAGGTTGCTCTGAAAAACCGCAAATCTGAGCTTTAAACAGAGTCTAACAGCTCCCACAACTGTTTCTTAAATAGTTGGAAATCATCACTGCTTTTCGTCCTAGTCTTACTGCAGTTCCACATGAACTTGGTGTTCCCTTGGTTTTTATCATTTAAAATTGCACTCACAGTTTCATTACGATGCTGGAGCAGGGAGTTTCTCATGGGTTTTTAAATCAAAGCTCCTTTGAGGACTATTTTGGGTTCATCAAGGGGGTGTTTCTCTCTATCTTAAGGTTCTGACTCAAGTTTATGAAGCAAACAGTTGAGGCACTTAAAAAGTCAGACACTTCACACCTCTTGTTATTGCCTATCAAGTCAAGGCAACATCTCCACAAAAGAGTCAACAGCATTGGACACATATGCTCGCTGTAAGCGCAGCTCAGATTCTCCATTTCATGGTCTGGTCTGCTTTCATCAGCAGTTTAAACTAATCCACCTGAATGTGACTTGCTGTGCCTGCCGGGTGGCCTCCACTGGCTCTGCACATATGCGTTGGGAAACTGGGAACCATAACACTGGAAAACACCTCGGAAAAAGTTGCTAGAAATCATTCTTCATGTTGGTAACAGAGCTGGAAGATGCAGAGCAGAAGGTTGGGACTGTTTCACCTTGCCCTATAGCACGTCCCAACCTGCATCATAGTCTTACACTGATATAACTGCCTCCCTGCCTGTAGGTATTTTACAGCCTCCTCTTGCCACGGACTTGGTTAATTTAGGGCAAAAACTCAGTGTACTTGTCTTCCAAGAAAGTAAATATAGGAAGGTCCTAGAAACTGTCGTTTGTTTTTTAACATGTTCTCACAGCAATCCCCATGCGGGAATTCAGCTGACCAGAGATGTCCATGCGGCCTCTTGCCAAGCTGCAGGCTGTGAGATGAGTGGGCAGGGTTGTCTTGCCTCTGCATGTGGAAAGCCCCAGTGAGGACGGCATTCATGGCACAGGGGACCAGTTCATGCTTTCGTGCAGGGCAGCACCCCCCAGAATGCTGCTGCCCCTGGCAGAAGTTGCACACCCAAACTGAGATGGAGCGGGTGGCAGGACTGGAACCAGCCCCTGAGGCTGCTGGAGTAGAGGCTGAAATTTTCTGCTGCAGCACAGGAGAGAGCTGCAGACAACACCCCGCTTTCCTCCTTTTCCCCGAGAGATTAAAAAATGATCTGATGCCTGTTGCCTGTGATTCACTTGTTGAAAGGCTTTTGTTGATTCCCAGGAGAGAGAAACAAGATCACTAGAGCAAGGATTGCTCAATGGGAAAAAAATTGCACCCAGGGGAAGTGGAGCTGGAAGAGAGGATGAAACCCTGTCACGGCTCTATTCTTCCTGCAGAGGTTTGTCCTGTCACATTTTAAAGTGTATAAAAGAGAAATGCCTGCTGTGGGAAAAGGGATGTAAGACAGTTATACTTCTCCATCTTGACCGCCTACCACACATGGGTGGACAGATGCTTCAAAACAATGGTGATAACATCTTGTTAATAAGGCTCATATCTCCTAAATACCCTTGAAGTGGGTATTTTATTAAAGTATAGAAACAGGGAGCCAAATAACTTTTTATTTCCTATATTATAATCAGCCACCTGGGCTATGTGATTAGCTATATGATAGCAGCACTATCCAAAAGATAGTTTAAAGGTATTCAATGGTTTAGATGAGCAACAGTAGCCATAGGTTGCCAGATGACACACAGAACTCAACATGAGCTGGCAATGTGCGCTTGCAGCCCAGAAAGCCAACCGTGTCCTGGGCTGCATCAAAAGAAGTGTGACCAGCAGGTCGAGGGAGGTGATTCTGCCCCTCTGCTCTGCTCTGGTGAGACCCCACCTGGAGTACTGCGTCCAGCTCTGGGGGCCCCAGTACAAGACAGACATGGAGCTGTTGGAGAGAGTCCAGAGGAGGCCATGAAGCTGATCAGAGGGCTGGAGCACCTCTCCTGTGAGGACAGGCTGAGAGAGTTGGGGTTGTTCAGCCTGGAGAAGAGAAGGCTCTGGGAGACCTAATTGCAGCTTTCCAGTATCTGAAGGGGGCCCACAGGAAAGATGGTGAGGGACTGTTTACCAGGGAGTGTAGTGACAGGACAAGGGGTAATGGGTTTAAACTGAAGGAGGGTAGATTTAGATTAGATGAAAGAAATTCTTCCCTGTGAGAGTGGTGAGGCACTGGCACGGGTTGCCCAGAGAAGCTGTGCCAGCCCCCTCCCCGGAAGTGTTCAAGGCCAGGTTGGATGGGGCTTTGGGCAACCTGGTCTAGTGGAGGGTGTCCCTGCCTATGGCAGGGGGGTGGGAACTAGATGGTCTTTGAGGTCCCTTCCAACCCTCTATGATTCTATTATTCTAACTCAACAACAACTTAAATGAAACAATTGGGGGGGGAGATGGGGGGTAAATACAGGTGCAGTAACACAAAGCAATGTTGTGACTACATATTCAAAGAATATTGAAAAATATCAAACTCCTTCAAAATCACACTGAAGCCTTTTGTTTCAGACATTGTTTTGCTCAGCCTGAATTTCTTTCCAATTTGTCCAAAAGATGTTCTCAAAAGTTATTTCAGTTCCTCCAGAATGTTCCTTATTTATTTTTAGGCACTGTCAGTAAACTAGAAGAACTCATCTCTTGCACGGTTTGAGCCATAAACATCTTATGAGATGCTAAGCGAGAGCAATGGGTATTTGGCATCTCACAGCACAACGCCCTGCGAGTGTCACATTTTTTAAGTGATTTCTTTTGGAAAATTGAGAGTTTCTCTTTGTGGTCACTGCTGGGAAGATGATAAAAGGCAAATTAATATCTACAAATAAAAAATTACCAAGCCATCATGAGTTTTTTCATGGCTCTGGGCTGGCCTCAGCTGTAGACTTGAGTAGAGCTGGGGCTGGGCAGGGCCATTTGTAAGAAGTGAGAGACAGAGAGGAGGTTGTGAGGTACGTTCAAAAGTTCTGGGGAGAAGAGGAATGTCAGATAAGAGAAAAAATAACCTCTCTGGTTGGTGGAGGAACTCAGACCACTACAGGCTGGTCATTAAACTCAGAACAAGCTTTTATCCCAAATCAGTCTTGTGAGCTATGGGTTTCCTTAGTTTTGTCTTGCACTCTCCTTCTCCTCTCCTGAGGATACAAGCTGATCAGTTAGTGAGGAAGCGGTTTCTTTGGTTGATAAGAGACCAAAAATTCTAATTACCTCCATGTCCTGTGTTAACTAACTTGGGCATTAACACTGATAAAATTCTGGCATGAATGTCACTCAAGATGATTGTTGTCCCATGCAGTCAAATGCTCCCAAATTACACAGAGAGCAATGCTGTCTTAGAAAGGGGCATATTCTTTACCATAATCACCTCTTGCTTTGTCTCTCACCAGTTTTGACTAGAAAAGGCATTACTTCTATGGAGCATGAAACTACCAGAATTTATGCAGCACCGTCGCTCAGCACAGGGACGCTGCACTGTACCACGCTGGAGGTCAAAGCAAGCCGTGGTGGGTACCACAGGGGGGGTGGGCAGCAGCATGGGCAGCTGACCAGAGAAAGGAGCCCTGGAGAGCGGGAGGCTAGCCTGGGGCCAATGCTGTCTCTCCAAACATGGTGAGAGAGAGGGAGAAAATATTTTAAATCAGCCAGCAAATTGAAGGCATTGTAGAGCTTGAAAAGATGTGTGCCCTGGACCCTTTAAATGGGTGTTGATATATCTTTCATGTTACATCCTCCTGAAAGCTGAAACAGATTTTTTTTTCTGTGGACAGCAGATGCAGCTGAGGATTCATAGGGTTGTGTGGGCTCTGCGCTTTCATGGGTACATGTACATATGCACAAACCTTTCATTTTTTTACATTAATAGTGTATAAAACTGACAATGCAGGGTGCTGCTGAAAAGCCACCACGTAACCTCCAGTGTATACAGCAAATTCAGCCATCTTTAAACACTTCTACTCCTGTTACCTTAGTAACAGCCCGAGGGAAATCCCTAAGTAATTAATCAAGCTGCTTAGCTGTTTAAGGTTTCTTACAAGGGAAGCTGTTGTCTAACTTCTTTCTTATTGCTGGCAAAAATTTTATATTTAGAAAAGAAATGGCATGTGGGCTGATTTAGGGAGCCTCCTTTGTCTGCTATAGGGAGGAAGAGAAGTAAGTGACCATGTATACCTTGCCGTTTATTCGTCATGTGTGTACATGCTTAGTAACTGATATTGCAATAGCTGAACCATGAACCTCAAAGGATTTAGTGGTGCAGCTGGCAGGCTGGATTTCTTCAAATATTGCAATGTCCTTTCTAAGACACCATCCTGGTTTCTCCCTCTGGTGCCGCACGCAGAAATCACTGCCAGGTTCACTGACGCATAACCGAGGCAGACTGCAAGAAACCGCTATGATCATTTAGGCTGAGTTCCAGTACAACCCATCCTATTTGTTTTGGTTTGGGTTTTGTTAGGTTGTTTGGGTTTTGTTGTTGGGTTTTTTTCTTTTCTGCAGAAAGCAGTATTCTTCCTTTGTACACTAAAGAGCATAACTTAGTCTGACAGATTGTGGAGACAATAAGGCCTGCCTTGCAGAAAGACAGACCAGTTGATCCTTTCCTCAAAATACTTAATTCAGAGACAATTGGAGAAGCTCTATGGAATATGAACCATCCTTTCTCCCTTTAGGATAACAGATAACCTAATAATGTCAACCTTCTTTCATGGTGTGGATCCTTAAGGATTTTCCTGTGGAGCTGTGGTTCTGTGCAGAGTGACAGCAAACCAATTTGCTTTCCTGAGTTACCTCCCAAGGTCACACAGAGGAGCAGTCCATGGCCATCACAACAAAAGTGCGACTAGGTCAGGTCACTAACTTTTTGGTACAGCACTTTTCCATCAAGAGGTACAGATACGACAACAACCACCAAAAATATCTTCACAGGAACTTGAGTCTTGAATCATTTTTCCTTAGCAAGACTTTGCAGACTCTGCTGGGTGAGAGACAGACCCTACCTGAGGAGACACAGCACCTGGAGCTTAGGGCACTGGCCAGGGAAGAGGACAATGGTGAGTCCTGTTCATCCTCAGCAAGCTCAATGCCTTGAACTTCTCCACTCAATATGCTCTCTCAGTGCTCTTGGTACAGTGTTACCAACTAAAGAGTCTCTCCCATGTGTCATGACAGACTTTGAAAGTCTTGTGTTGTCTTTGTATGGGATGGGAAAACTTCTGAAGTCTCAAAAATGCTCAAAGGAGGAGATAACAGCAGCAGATACCTTTCTGTGGCCTGTGCCATACCAGAAGGATGCTGTTTCACTTCATTTTGCTTGGTTTGCATGCTGAGTCTTGACAGTACCGGCCCCCACGCTGACCCATGTGCTCTGTTCTTTAAGGCTCAGAGAATTGTACCTGTTTCACTGGCAGACACCATTTTATTTTTTGATTAGTCAATCCTGGAGTAGTAAAGCACATTATGCCTGTTAGAGTTCATTTCTAACCTAAAAAAGTTTACTCTAATAAAGCAATGGTCATCTGAAAAATGAGAGGCAAAAGCTACAAAGCAGGAAAAATACATACCAGTAAAATACAGTTATTGATTACACTTAAATATTATAGTAGGTTTCTCTTAAGTGCTCAGGGTCTCAGCTGACCTGGCAAATGGGCTGGCTACCCTTCTCCCTCATCTGTGCAGCATTTTGAGCTTCCCACAGTCCCCTCTCAAAACTCCCTCATGGCTTTCCTCTAAAAGAAATACAGCTCTTTATACTAAATACAGCTGTGGTTACTCGCAGTTATCTCCTCCCATTTTCTCAGAGACTCATTTCTGAAATACTAGTGGTGAAAGCAAAACATGGCATATTTTCCTCTCCCCTAGGACTTTCTCTGCATTTACACTACTATGCTCTGCCTGAACTAGCACATTTCTTGTACTCTAACCAGTCTTTTTGCTGGTTATGAATTTTGCAGCATGGCTACAACCCTGTGGAAACATCATGAGAAGGGTTCATTTTATAAGCAAGTTACTAATCTTTCAGGATAGGATTCACCCCACTTACTTTTATCTAATTTAGGTAGCTAAGTCCTCAAAGTGAAATGGGGTCCTAGATGAACATGGATGATGCACCCTTTCACCCTTTGCCTGTTTCTCTTCTCTAACTAGAGAGGAGACCTTAGTGACTGAGGCGTAAGGGGCAGCTACATTTCAGGTCACTCAAGTTAGGTGAGATGAACCTCACCAGTGAACCCCAGGGCCTTTAGCAGCATTTCCCTGTTGCACTTGAATAATTCAGATAACAGACACGATCAAAGATTTAGTCCACTCTGTTCCACATCAGTAGAACAGCTGTTACAGTAGCATAAAAATAGTTAGTATTAATAACGATATCAATGGGTTTGATGTTTATGTGTCATGGTCCCGCCCAAGGACAGTTTTCTCAGTGTGGCAGTCATTCTTACACTAGACCTGCAGTCATTTTGCTGTCATCTGAAACTGGAGAAATATATATTCTTAACTGGGTTGTGTATTCCCACTGCCCTCCCCTGTATACCGGGATGTATGTACACATTCACAGGACTAATGGTATGGCGATGCAGAGAGCTATCTATGGTGAGCAGTATCGGCTGCTGTCTGCTAAGGGCGGTTCACCTGTGATCAGATTGGGCTGCAAGTTGTCTTGCAAATGAGTCATCTTTGCCTTTTTCTTTGCCTTTTCCACTCCCTTTTTCTTTTGTACTGATCTATATCTCACAGAAAGTGAAAGCGCTTGCTTTTGCACTCTGCAAACGAGTACTAATGAGGTCATGAAACTTTGATGACCATCTATTTACGTGGAACACCTTTGGACAAAGCTAGGTTTTCGGTCTTAGGGGAAGGCAGTATTTCAGCTCCGAATGCCAGGCAGATTGTAGCCAGGCAACGCTCTGCTGAGCAGAAGAATCGCTCGATGAAGCTGATTAGGAATTCACCTGGTGAGATATTAGAAGGGAAATTAAGCATTTTGGAATGAGAGAAAGAAAAAAAAAATTAAAAAAAAAAAAAGCCGACAGCAAAGACCTCTCTTGCAGAAGTCAGCAAGACACAAAGGAGAAGTCAGCAGTAAAAGGAGAAATAAGGCACTGCATAGGACTTTGCTCTCAATGTGAGAAAAGACCTGGCCCACTGAGGAAACTGAAACAAGGAAATCTGTGTTGGTTTTGTGAAGATAAACACATCTCTTGTGTTAACTACATAGTGAGTGATCAGGGCCTTGGCAACTTTTCAGAGTTGGTGTGTCTGTCTGCTTTGGATAGCACACTGTCTGAGAGGGATGGCTTGTACACCAGCACTCGAGAAATCACCAGCTTTTGCAAGATGTTAGCAGGCAGGAGGCAGATGAACCCTAATGTCCTATTTCTGTGAAGGGGTCACAGGCAGGCAGACAGACAGAGAGACAGACAGACAGTGTCCAGCAGTCTGGCAAGCCAAGAAACAATGCTGCACCGGCTGCAGTGGTCAGGGAGCTAAGAAGTTACCTAATTAAGCACTCTGGATTTTCATTTAAAGCTCATTGGGAACAAATGATCTTTGTTCTTTTTTCTGTAGGGATCCGAGAATTAGTTCCCATACATAAACTGTGCCTTTGACAAACAAAAGAAAAATCAATACACAACATGACAGGTGTCTCACCAGTGGAATATGAAAACACAGTGCATCTCAGCAGAGGCTGCTTTTGCAGAGGTGGCTAGTCATCGATCTTTGCCATTCTGCTCTCAGAGATGTGATGTAGGCTGTGCAGCTTAAAACGGAGGATCACTAAACCTCTTGATTAAAATAAGATTTTTTTTTTTCTCAAGACTGGGTTCAGGGGAAAAGAGAGTGAGCATCTCAAAATGGCTGCAGCTTTCCTCCAGCCTCCCTCCAGCAGACCTCGTCCACATGCAGCTCGCCCTGCAGCCGTTCTACTCCTCATTGATTTTCCTTTTCTCTTCCAAGTGTAAATCAATATGTCTGCAACTGGAGGTAAAATCACAGCATCTCTAATGAGGAACATGGGAGAGGCTGAGTTTCTAAATCCTAATTCAGAAAACCCCTTGAAAATAACCTGAATTTTTAGCATGCGCTAAAATATGTTGCTGTCAGTGATCTCAGTGAACCATGCACCCTTATGGAAACCACAAGATTTTGGGGAACAGGCCCAGAAAGGATGTCCTGGAGAAGGGTCACAGCCAGTGCCGCTCAGGCAGCACCGCTGAATACGTCTTTGCCCAGCTTGAGACACTGTGCATGTACCACAGCTGTGCAACGGTGATTCCCAGGGTTAAAGATTTTTCCGGGAATCTTGGGCAAGTCAGGCTTTTTGCTCTCCCTTGGAAATCATGTGCAAGAGCTTGTGAAGCCGCTGAAAAAGTATTTGTGTGAGAGAGACACTTAGTATGTCCTCTCCGATAAAGGCTTTCCATCGCCTTTGACTGAGTGGAGTTCAGAGCTGGTCTTCTAGGTGGTGGAGGAGAAGCATAGCATCCCAACCCCAAAGAGCTGCTAGCTAGTTTCACTTGTTTATCTGCAACCAGTAATTAAGTGTAGCAAAATTACAGGCCTATTCAAACAATATCCACCCCTACATCCCCATTTAAGACACATAGTTAAATAACATTTCAATCTTCTTTTTCATCTTACAGTATTTTCAACCACACGCTTGGAAAACAAGTCTGGCTGGAGTTCCTGACGCATCTCAATCTGTACACTGACCTGAGACTAGTGCAATGCATTCTCATGCACATACTTGCTACATGTGCACTGGGACGTCATGAACTTCACTTGTGGAAAGAGGTGCTACGATAAGGCACCTTAAGGGAGTAGACTGCCTATTTCCTTTCTGAGTCACCTGTTGAAAAACACATTCAGAAAAACACAGAGGTCTGATTTGTGGACGGCCAAGTGAGAAGCGTTCAGAAATCGTTTTAGGAACCTTAGAGTACGACAGAGAGCAGAGCCAGGCAAGTGGATTGCAGTGGTCAGCACATGCGATTGCATTCTGGATTTGTGTGTGACCCTCCAGCTGATGAAGAATCGCTACACAACGTGGCAGAAAGGCCACTCCAGAGGAAGAAGCTAGAGGCTACTCCAGATGAAAGGGAAAAGCTGTTACTATGAGATCCAAAAAGAAAAAAAAATCAAAGGACAGCCCCAGAGGTGTCTTAATAGTAGTTGAAGACAATGGTAGTGAGCAAAAGAGAAGGATGTAAAAAAAGCCGATATCCAGATGATATATGATATCCAGACTCAGGTTTCTGAAATCAGTCACCACTTTTGTATTTGATGTTTTCCATATTCTTCAAAGAAAATGACACATTTGACTAATTTGACTAGAGTACTCATCAAATTTGCAACCAAATTTACATTTGTTTACATGCACATTCACTTTTGTATGACTCCAGATGTTTTCATCTCACAGATCCATACATGGGAGTCTCCGCTGAAGCTGCTGGTGACTGCACGGTGACATACCCTCGCCTGCCCCACCAGGCATCTGGGCCAGCAGCAGCCTGTTCTGCCCTCACACAAACAGGGGTAAGAAACTGTTCCCTGTTTCCCCAGTACTATTTTCCCCTTAGACGATGTCAGCCATGAGACCAAACACCAGCTCCTAGCATTGCTGCTATGCAGATGAGGAAAGGGCTGGCCCCCAGGCATCAAGGGCCACCTGTGACCACAGCACATGCCACCCAAACATCGCCCAACTCTTCCTAGTCACCTCCTAGTTAGGAAGCAATTCAGACACTTAAACATTAGCAGCCAGTGACACTGTAGATGCTATTTTTGGTCTGAGGCATTCAAATGACAGATACAATGAGGAATCTACAGAAGATCTGGTCCCTTTTGGAGCCAGAGAAGATATATCATAGCACTTAAAATAGCACTAGATGCCTACATTAGGCCCTTCCTTATTGTCATGAAACTTCACCTCTCTTTTAGAAGGAGGAATGAGTTTGTCGCAAATTTATCTGACAGGGTCTTGCATGTCTTCTGCAGCAAAAGCCTAGATTTAGCAAAGACGACACAGAATTTCTGTGCTGTATTCACTGAAAATGCTGATTAAAGAAAAAACAGAGGAGTGAGAGAGAATCTCCTGGGGAAAATCAAAGTTTTTCAGCAGCCTGTATCTTGTTTATCCCGATATTAACTGTGATGTCTTTAATAATGCCCACATTCTAAGTTTGCAGAGTGCCACTGATTTTCTCCTTGATGAGATACAATTACATCTAAATTGTCTGGTGGAAAGATGTGAATTTGTGCAGCTGGGCTTGAGAGCACGTGCAGACACGAGAGGCAGTTCGATACCATGGAATAAGATGGATGCATCTTCTAAGCCATCAAAAGTAAAATAGCTCATCATGGTTCTACTGAAATTGCTAGCTCTAAACTCAGGAGGTAATAATCCCATTGAGATGCATGAGATTGTTCACTTCCCAAAGCTGTGGCTTCGTTCCTCCCGCACATTTGGTAAGACATTACTACATTGATTTTGCTTGATTCCCACGTAATCCACAAGGAGGGAGCTGGAGCACAGTTCCATGGCAAGGGGAGAGTCACCAGAAGCTCCTCCATGTGAAACAAGAACTTGATAGATGTCTCCCATTGTCTATCCTGGCTGTCAGAACAAGTACCACACTGTACCTGCCCCTGACCCACAGAGGCCCCGGGGTCGTTCTCCACCTCCACGTGTAAAACCTGCCCTTGAGCTGCAGCAGGCATAGACGCACACAGCATCATGCTGGGGCAGAGCAAGGGCTTCCCAAGCGGAAGGGCCTTTTAGCTGCCCACCACCGCGATGGGTTGAGGAAAAGCCTGTCTAGCCATTTTCTGCAGCTGGAGGATTTTTTGCCACAGCCACGTTTCCTGGCTCTGAGCCCACACAAGGGCATTTCCTGCATCCCCATAGGCGGCCAAGGGATGGAATCTCACTGAACAGCAACAACATGTGTATAACTCAATCTCAAATCCTTGTAAGACCTGCTGGGTGTAGCTCCTGTGGCAGCATTGCAGCCTTGCTTCACCAACACCCCCCACCACTTGAAAACACAGTTGCAGCTAAATCCCAGGTATGGCTGCCACTGCTGTGCTCCTCCAGAAGGGTTTGTCACAACTCTTTGTTGTTGCTGTTACTCGACAATTCAATTCCTCCCCCAAAGGTGACTGCAAGACATAAATTTACTGTACCCATTCATTGCCACTACAAGGGCAAATGTCATCCTTCCTCCTCCACGTCCACATGTCCCAGTTATGATCCATTTGTGTGACTGATCCTCTTCTGTCAGAGCCCTGGTATCTGCTCTTCCCACTATAGCATTTCTTACTTTTTTCTATAAAGAAAAAAGTGTCTTCCTGACACGTTCAGGAAGATAACTTTCTTGTGTCTGCCACCTCCCCAGCTTTTACTCTCCCCACAAAGTAAGCTTCACACTCCTCCAGAAGGGCACAATAGCTGTGAAGAAACAAGTTCCTTTTGCCTAGATTTGGCAGTCAGATACTACAAGTACTCACTTCTGTTTTCCCCCCGGTGAGAAAACAACTACAAAGTGGCTGAAGCTGCTGTGCTGGCTGGCTGCAGCTCATGGCTTACTGGCAGCTCCATTTCTAATTGGACAGATTTTTCTGAATGAGGTTACCAGAACAAAAAAACAAAACAAAAACAACAAAAAAATATCTGCAGAAAGACGAGGAAGTGTTCATGGTTTGAGGTTGGGTTTTTTTTAGTCTCTTTATTTGTGCCTCATTACCTGCTTTTGGTGGCAGGTTGGGGCAGTCACAGCAATGGAGAGGGCAGCACGTGGCATCACCATTGCACTCCTGGTAGGTAAGCGCAAGCGGTGGCTGAGCAGAGTGGAGGCTGCAGAAGGAGCTACAGCTGCCTTCTCCCCACGTGTACCTGCCCTTGCAAGTGGAAATGCAGGTATACAATAGGGTAGGTTGTTAAGGCTTCCCTAGGGAAACCTTAAGGTAAACACCAAAGTTGCACTCTGGTCTCACCTTTGCTTCAGTCCTGACAAATAACCTCAGTTATGTTCACCCTCTTTCTCTCCTCACACTGGTCTCGTCTGTTTAGTGTGCAAGCTTGGCAGAGAAGAGCTGTGCTGCAGTTTGTGTCACCACTGTCGTGTAAGGTCCGACACATGGGTCGGCTCAATCCCAAGCACAACTACAGGCTGGGTGGGGAATGGATTGAGAGCAGCCCTGAGGAGAAGAACTTGGGGATGATGAGTGATTAAAAGCTCAACATGAGCTGGCAGTGTGTGCTTGCAGCCCAGAAAGCCAACCGTGTCCTGGGCTGCATCAAAAGAAGTGTGAGCAGAAGGTCAAGGGAGGTGATTCTGCCCCTCTGCTCCGTGCTTGTGACACTCTACTGCATCCACCTCTGGGGTCTCCAGTACAAGACAGACATGGAGCTGTTGGAGAGAGTCCAGAGGAGGTCACGAAGCTGATCAGAGGGCTGGAGCACCTCTCCTATGAGGACAGGCTGAGAGAGTTGGGCTTGTTCAGCCTGGAGAAGAGAAGGCTCCAGGGAGATCTAATTGCAGCTTTCCAGTATCTGAAGGGGGCCTACAGGAAAGATGGTGAGGGACTGTTTACCAGGGAGTGTAGTGATAGGACAAGGGGTAATGGGTTTAAACTGAAGTAGGGTAGATTTAGATTAGATGAAAGAAATTCTTCCCTGTGAGGGTGACGAGGCACTGGCACAGGTTGCCCAGAGAAGCTGTGCCAGCCCCCTCCCTGGCAGTGTTCAAGGCCAGGTTGGATGGGGCTTTGGGCAACCTGGTCTAGTGGAGGGTGTCCCTGCCCATGGCAGGGGGGTTGGAACTAGATGGTCTTTGAGGTCCCTTCCAACCCAAACCATTCTATGATTCTGTGATTCTATGATTAATACTTGCAGAAGCAGAAATCTCCAGGGATTATGATGTCTTTGCTGGTGTCCCAGACACCTGAAAAATGCAAAGGAGGTGAAAGTTTCTGCCAGGGCGTTTTGGGGAGACAGAGATGCTGAAAGATTATGACTTCTGCTCCTCTCTGAGAGGCCATGGCTGATGGAGTTAACTTGTAATGACAGGCAATTGTACTTAAAACAGGAAAGAGGGGGACAGTAGGGTTGCTTTCCCCTGCTACACTGGGGGCTGCTGTTGGGTTCGTCCAAACGCTTTGCAGTCTGGTTCATCAGCTGTGCCCTGGTCTGAGAGGGAGGGAGCCATCCCACGCTGCACCCGCGGGGCTGGGACGTGGAATATGACCTTTATGGACCGGCTGATTTCCCCTCTTCAAAAGGGAACCCACAGGCCTGCTGTAACACTTTTAATTAACTTTTTGTACTCAGAAATTCTCAGCTGACTTTGAAAGCAATAGGCCAGTTTACACAAGTTATGAATTTGGCCCCAAGAATATAAACAGTTATCTCAAAAATGTCAGCCTTCAGTAATTTCTCTGGACATGTCCTCACAGTGAACTAGACAACACCAGAAACAATCTCAGCCCTTTGAATGTCAGTGTGGGTGATGAATTAATTATCAGGAATTGTACGAGCTTTTGTTAAACGTGAAAGATTATTTACAGCTAGCTATTTTAAGTTTGAGCCATAATGGGAACAGTCTGACTCACCTACACTACCTCTTATAAAATCAATCCAAGTAACTAACATGGTCATCACCTTTGTAGATGTCTTATGTGGAGGAGGAATACTTTTAAAAACTTGGCAACAGCAGTTATTAGCTGCGAATATGATCCTTCCAAGAGTGTTTGTGTACTGAATTTATTGAGGTTATTTTAAACTTGGATAACATCTTCAGGATCCTACTCTGTATATTATACCTGTCTTTATCCAGGAACACAGCTGGACTCCTCATCCTGGTCTTCAAGTAACTCTGGTACTCGTGGTAACTCTGTACAATAAATCAATAAATGTAAGAGTAGTTACAGTAAAGCAGCATTTGCATGATGATTCACAATTTAGGGTATCGGCTCATTTACTTTGTGGCATTTTCTAAGGCCTTAGCCAAATGAAAACCGCTGCTTCAGAAGAACAAGAGAGACGATTTTGCAACATTGTTTGATGGTTTTGAGATTCATGTTTGAGGAAAACAACAGAGGACATTTGGTCAAGGTGTAGGTTTGGTCTCTGCCTCCTGAGGATGCTGAGCATGGAAACCAGCTCGTTGCAGTCTGAGGCCCCGCAGCGGCACGTGGTGAAGCTCACCACAGCACACGTTTCTGTATTTCCTGCTTTAAGTATGCTCAGCCATATACAGAAAAGAGACTGGCCTTTATTGTAGATGGTAATTCTACTGACTTAAAAGAGAGAGATACAATAGTCCTTCATGGTCCCATATTTCAAAGGGAAACTCTAAACAGGAGAAGAAGGAATTTTACAGACACACTGTGCAACTATAAAGCCAATTTTTCTAAATTACCTAGAAGCATAAGTATTGGCAGCCAGAAATATATTTAACCCCTTTACGTTCTTCCCCAACTCATTCTGTTATTAATCCCATACAAATGAAACACATGTACATAATCCTGCAAACATCTTGTTTAATTCAAAACAGTATCTGTTTCCTTTTAAAGCAAAGTGAAATATGTGCTAAAGATGCAGGACTAATTTCATCTGTTGGAAAACATCCTTTTCCCCAGGCATGCAAGCATTTTAGTTGATAAATTTCTTTTTTTTTTTTTTTTTCTGCTTTAGTATGGCGTGCTTGCTCAACTCTAACCTTCCTTCTTTGTGTAAAAAGCATTATACACAATGCAAACAGATGAAAATTTTGTGTCTCAACTAGTTTTCCTGTCAACCATTTAAAAACACAGTTTCCTTTAATGACCATCTTGGTCACCCAGCAGCATGGTTCACCAGAACAGTGCTAGGTAGTCATTTCCTGAGAGTCATTTCTGTCTGTGTGAGAGCACTCAATCCAAGTCTGACATGCAGCCAGATGAGTTAAGACACACATGATTTTTTTTTTATATATATAATTATGTCTCTCTGAATAACATTGCAAGAAAGATGCTGAGTATCAGGAGCATTGCAGCCATGAGAAAGGATGACATCCCCAGTCCTAAGTGGGATTCAGCTGCAGGGCCTCTGCATTATAGAAAAGGGAAATGTAGCCACAGCAGTGTTTCTCATTAAAGCCATGGCCCTGAGAACAGCTATTTAACATAATTTATTTTGGAGAGTGTCCTGGTTTTGACTGGGATAGAGTTAATTTTCTTACTAGTAGCTGGTATAGAGCTGTGGTTTGGATTCAGGATGAGAATCGTATTGGTAACACACTGATGTCTTGGTTGTTGGTAAGCACACAAGGACTTTTCGGCTTCTTGTACTGGCCTGCCAACAAGAAGGCTGAGGGTGCACAAGAAGTTGGGAGGGGACATAGCAGGACAGCTGACCCAAACTGACCAAAGGGATATTCCATACCATATGATGTCACACTCTGTATATAACTGGGGGATTGGCCCGGAGGCATGAGGCTTAGGAACTAGCTGAGCCTCAGCTTTGGGTGGTGCGCAATTGCGCCGTGCATCACTTGGTTTGTGTTTTCTATTACTATTGTTGTTGTTATTATTATTGTTGTTGTTATTATTATTATTATTGTTATTATTATCATCATCTTTTTCTGTCCTATTAAACTGCCTTTATCTCAACCCACAAGTCTTTACCTTTTTCTTTTCAATTCTCTCCCACCCTACTGGGGGTGGGAAGTGAGCAAACGGCTGTGTGGTTGTATTAGCTGCCTGCCGGGTTAAACCATGAGAGAACAAAGAGATCCATAACTCAGAAACATCTATTTGCGTTCTTTCATGTCTCCCATTTATATTGGGAATGTACTTATAAACTTGAAGCTATTTAAACAAAAAAAACCAAACCAAAACAAACCCACAAAATTTTACCCAACTTTATTTCAGGAATCCAGAGGGGGATCTGTCAAGGGAAACAACATCTGTTTTGAGCTAAGGAAAGGCATGTGCTACGCATGAGTGGAGCTTGTCAGTGCCACGTGATTGAAGTGCTCTGGTTTGGTTACGTGACACTTAACAGTCCTTGAACACAACACAACACACACATTGGTGCACGCACACACAAAGCCGACAATTGGAGTGCTCGTAATGGAGAGGAGAATATATAAATATTCTTTCTTTATATTTCACAAACCACTCTGACAAAAGAAAAAGAGAAAGGCTTGATGAGAGAAAAGAAAGCAGAGTAAGATAGGAAGAAATTGCCAATAGAGCAGAGTTAATAGCACCAGTTGTCCTTTCTCCTCTGGCACTGCTGTCTTCCATTATTCACAGACAAGAATCAGAGCAGGCATAAAACATCAAGTAAGATTATGATATGCTGTGCCTGATGGTGCGAATTACACCTAAACCTCTGGGCTGTCTCAGCTTTCCCAGTACAAGCCAGACCTTTCTTCTTCCTATTTTAAAGATACCACTGGGCCATTTACGAAAACATGAGCACTGCATGTTCTCATCCGCTACAGCCCCTCTTCTGTTACATATAATAGAGTTTATATATCCAGGCCATATGCTCTTTTAGCAATTGATATTTGTAGAGATAAACACAGCAAAAAGGTGTTTGAGAGAGAGATTTCACATCATGCCCAGGTGGGCAATTTCTTCTTTAAATGCTGGAGACTGCACATAGGCAGCTACTGCTAGAAAAGCCACAAGCACAAAAAGGAGAGAGAGGGCAGAATAGAGGTAAGTAAAGTTGATTCCCTGTTGCTTTGCAATGACAATGAGAAATCCAAGCAGATACCATGTGAAACTGGAGTTACTGTGGACAAGGTAGCATCCTCTCACGTGCCATGCCCGGGGTGGACAGCATCTCTCCAAAAACATGGAGGTGAAACTTGAGGTAGAGGTTGAAGATAATCTTGGTCTTCAGCCTTCTGGTGACTCAAAACCCTCCACCCACCTGCTCCTCCTGTGTCAGGGCTGGCAGGGGTCCTCACACACTGGTGTGTGCAGGCAAAATCCGGTGTCTTGTAAAGCAGCTTGATCAGTGGTTTGAGCTCAGGCACTGGGTCCCGTGGAAGGAGACTTCCTCACGTTGACTCCAGGAGAGTGATCATGTCTGGCAGAGGGACAGAGTGGGCAGCAGGCAGGGACTGTCTCTTAAACAGCCACGGCAAGAGTTCCCACAGATGATGGGCCAACACCCCCAGGTCAGACCCTGGTCCACCAGCCCCTGTTTGAAGGGAAGGGCTTCTTACCCACAGTGTCTGAAGCCCACAGTGAGCCCACGGGCCATTCCTGAATAAACACAGAATATTTGTTGTTCCAGTAAAAATGTATCCTGAAAAGCTGTACTGCAATTCTGTCATGTTGAGCCGGTGGTCTCAAAAATACCAGGTCTAGTTCAAAGCCTGTGCAGTAATAATAACTATAACAAAGAGAGTCTTTTAGGCTTTCCCTGGGTCTAGAATGAATTACATGTTGTTATATATGGGATCAAGCTGTTGAAAAAGGAAGGATAACTGCCCTGCAAGGACAGTTTCATCCTTGTCACCTGATTTTTTGGACCTTTTCAACTATTTTGGATCAAACAGCTTGCAAAAGATGTGAGGCAAAAGGCTTTCTCCACACAACTCTGACTGTCCCGACCCACAGAGAAACCCTGCTGGAGCCCACACAAATCCCCAGCTCAGTTGGGTGTTCAGCCAACGCTGAACTGGTGCCTGTCGAGCCTTCTCAAGACCCTCTGTGTTTTGAGCAAAAATGATTTTGATTTGCCTAGTTGCTAAAATAGACATTTCCTCTCACCTCCCCAATATCCACTAAAATGGAAATTGGACTGAAGCCTGGTATTATGTATAATCTACAAAAGGAAAAGCAGGTTTCTGAAATTATTGCACATCCTCGTTTTGAAGTGTTATGCCTTGTTTCACACCACAATCAAATATATGCTGCTGCTTCAAATTTCCAGTCTAGGTTGAACAATTTAAATACACTTGCAATCTGTATTAAGTAGGAGGAAAAAAAAAAAAGAGATTGCATATTTATTTGTTTCTTTTGCTTTCAGCTTATTGCTGGCACAGTGTGACTGACTTCAGCATCTAATGTGACTTTGTGCCAATAGGTCTGTTATTTTATTTTATCTGTTCTCCATATTTGGGCTATATTGGTGATGTATTTGATGGAAAAAGATATGTACATACATGTATGCATGCATACATGTTTGTATGCATCTTGTTCCCCAACCATGAGTCTTCTAAACCTATGGAGAGGAAGAAAAATTGTTTGGAGTTTTTTTATGAGGCTGCAGTAATTAGAGCTATTGCAGTTATAAACAAAATAGAGCATGCAGACCTTTCACGGGTGAGACACATCTCTGTGGCTGTGGTATGAGCACAAAAATAGCAGGCTCTGAAAAACAATGGGTTTCTCAGCTATGTACAAGACTATTTTGTGTCAGGCCAGTGCTCAGTGTTCTCTGCACAACAGGCAACACACAGCTTCTGCTTGCCACAGGTTTGGACTTTATCTAGTATCCTAATTTGCACCTTCAGGAATTTTCCTATTAAATAATGTTGTTGATGAGCACAGGCTCCCTGCACTGTTAGGGATATCGTTCGAGGATGGGAGGAGAGGGGCAGTTGTGCAGTGGCTCAGCCCTCTCTGCTGCTCATTTCCATGCCTTCCCTAGTGCCAGCCTGAACTCCAACAGACCAGACCCTGGTCAGCCCAGGACTGTGCCCCACACCCCAAGGGGCAATTAATAATAATAATAAAAAAAAGGCAGATTCACAAGATATAATGGATCTGCTACATGTTTTGGTCCAACAAAGCACACTGCTATCATCATAGTTGTTCCCTGGGGTGCAAATGCAAGGGGGCAGAATTGCACCTCTTTTTAGAAGCAGGTTCATAAAAACCCACCTGGGGGGTGTGAGCCTGTGGAGCTGTGGGCACGAGTGGGTTTGTAAGGGTGGGAAAGCCCCATGCCAATGCCTGCCCAGGTCTCCTCACAGCAACTGCTGCTGGCAGATCCCTGCTGACAGACCAGAGCCGCTGGTGGGTCCCTGCAGTCCCACCCCACCTCAGCAGAAGCAGAACAAAAGGAAGCTAAGGGAGAGGGGCTCACCACTCACCAGTGTCTGACTGATAAGTCCAGTACCAGACTTGCTCAGGCAGATCTAATTCCCCACTGTGAAGCAGACAGATGTGTACAAAGCAATGTGAAATACGCCTGGGAGGAAAGACGTTGCACCCGCTCTCATCGCCATGCATGCAGCACGGATGTATGAGCAGCACAGAGGTGACCATCAGATGCATCGCTTTCTCGATGTCTTTGATGAGGTACCATGCATATAAACTACAATGTGCAGGGCTACACCTGCCCCAGGGGTGTAACTCTCCCAGCAGCTGATTTGTGTGAGGTGGTTTGGGTTTTTTCTGAAAGCCCAGCACCAGTAGTGTATGACATAGTTGAATTTCTGGTTTCACTTCTTTTAAAGTACAAACCCTGTTTTGGCTGGGAAGTAGATCTAAGTGCAACGTGAATGATGGGGAGGGGGAAAAAGGGAGCCAGGTACTGCCAGTGTGGGATGTGACCAGGAGAAGGACCTCTCTGTCAGGTGCTTCTTCTGGACCAGGCTGGGTCACCAGTCTGTCCCTTTCCCAAGGGCTGCCCCTTCATGCTGTAAGCAAATCCACATCCATTTCAGGAAGAAGTCTGGGGACTCTGTTTTTTGCCAGCTACCAGTTCCCAGAGGCGACATCTTCTCACGCAATGTCAACACAGACCTAGGGGATAAACAGAGCAGACGCGCAGGGTGATGTGGCCGGGAGACTCTGCCTGCGAAAAACGAGACCAGGGTGACTGTCTGGGGAAGTACAAGGTCCAACAAAACTGAGGGGCTGTGCTCAGGCCGGGGAAGCCAGACCCACAGCTGTCACGGCTGTGCAGGTGCTCAGTTCTGCACACGTGCACGCACACGCGCGCACACACACACACACCCTTATTCCAATTTCTTTTCGTGAAGTAAAGGCTTCCTATAAGAAATATTATAGGTTTGAAAGTATTGCGATAACAATGTATGAACAGAGATAAGCCATTTGAACGTTGATTTCCTCCAAATCTTTTTATCCGCTGCTAATATTCAGAAAAGATAAGTGTTTATAATATTTTAAAGGGTTAGCTGTTATTTTATTGTATTGGAGGAAAAGTTCATTACATGTCATTAACTGCTTATCTTGGTTATGTGTTTTGAGGTAGTATATGATGTGTGAGGCAATATGCCTGAATCCTTGGGAGATCAGCAAAGACTAAAGACTTGGCAAAAAGAATTGAAAAACCCCCTCAGTTTTAGGTAGTAAGAGTGGTAAAACAAGCCAACAGAACTCATGAAAATTAAATATGAATTTTTACCTTAATTTAACATGGTTTTCCACTCTTCTTTACCACAAACATGCAGTGTCTGTCCCAGTCCAGTGCCTGGGCTTTAAAAAGGCTGTTGGCAAATTGAAGAAGTGCCAGGGAAGAGCTACAAAAGTGATTCCTGGAAGCGTGCCAGAGAGATTAAATTAAACTCAGTCTATTTAGTTCATCAAAGAAAACCTTTGCAGATGATTTGAGCAGGTGCAGACTTCCAGGGAACAAAGAGAGGACTAAGGAGGATGGAGCCCACTTTCCCGAGCCCTGCCTGCCCCACGGGAGCTCACACATACCCAGAAGGGTGCTGGACCATCCCAGATGTCCCTGGCCACGGGCAGCTGCTTCATGGCCTTGGGGACCAGGAGAGAAGCAGCGGGAAGGATGAACCTGAATCTCCTGCACTCTCAGACAGGACGCGTTGCTGTCTGAGGCACGGTGGGACGCACTCCTCCATGGGACAACACTCACAGATCCACATCTCGCATCTGCCTCAGGGCAAGGATGGGAACCGACCTGCAGAGATTTCTGACCTCTCTGCTTAGTGGGCACTGATGCTGCAAAAGCCAACAGGCAGAGTCTGAAGCCAGAAAATGTCAGATCACAGATAAAGCAGGTTTTCCAACACAAGCAGCAACAAGCCACTAGGGCAGCGTACTTTTTTACAATTGCCTTGGATTTTCTGTCCTTTTATTACCATAAATCAGGCTTGGACTTCTTTCATTAAAGGTACAAGCACAATCAGAAATTATGGTTCCAGCACAAAAGTGATTGAATTAAAATCTTTGGCCTCTGTCACGCAGAAAGCCGGCACAGAGGGTTGTTCTGATCTGTACAGCATGTGAGTCTAAAGCATTCCTTCATAACAGCACAGGCGGGTGCAGCCAGGACAACACGCAGCATATGACCAAAAAGAAATAATTTATTCTCTGTGATACGGGATGAATAGATTTTCACACCATTCAGCTCCATTTTTTTTAACCATCCACCATATGCCAGGAACTGGAGAAGAGTGTGCAGAGCAAGCCTGCATCTGCTTCCTCCTTCATGCTGTGCATGCTTTTTATAAAAGTCCTTCCCTGGAAATCGGCAGAAGGCAGTGCCGATAGCACTTCCCAGACGCAGTGGTGAGAGTCAAGGCAAACACACAAGAAAGAGCTGCAAGACCATGGCATAGGTGATACATCGGTGTCTCCCAAAACAGCCGGAACAGGGCAAGTTGACAAAACTGAACATATTCTTCAAAAATGAGGAGAAAGAAAATGTTCATCTTGATAATTCTCTTGTGTGGGAATAAATAAGTACGAGTCTTCACGGTGAGTTGGTTCTGGATCTGGACAATCCACCTTCCTCTCACAGCTCAAGAGCAGGTTTTAGGAAGAGGAGAGTAAAGGAAGTTGAGGCAAAGGTCAGGTTTTATTACAGCACTGTTTACTGTGCACGCTGTATTAAAATTACTCTCATAAACAACACACACAACTATCTCCTTTTTCTTGGCTGGAGTATTCACCCAGCTTTACCCAGATCTCTGCTCAGGGTCAACCGGAACCCATTGAATTACTGGCCGCTTTGTTCATGTGGCTTTTAAATTTCTTCATCTTTTATCTCATGTCATTGGGCCTTATGTCCAGCAGTTTTTACAGGGTGCTTGCAGTTGACGCACTTGTATGTGTCATAGTTGTTTTGAGTGATGATGGCATACTACTTATAAACATTATCTTGCTTGCAAAACTGCTTCAGATTTCACCGTCAAAGAACCTGCCAACTCACTGGTGTTTATATAAAGCAATGATGGTACTAGTATAGCACCAGCAAAAGGAGCGGTGTATCATTCATAATGTTCACACTTAGTTCAGGTGACTAATCATAAATGACAAATACTTCAAAAGCAATTTGTCACAGACTTACGAGCACCTTGTCTCGGGCGCTATAGCCCATTTCCCCTGGCACTTCCACAACATCGGTGAATGGGAAACTCATCACCCAATAAACTCTGCAATTATTCTTCAACCAGATCTAGAATTAGTACTTAAGTGCATTACTATTACCACACAAAGGATAGGATTAGGTCATCAAGTTTGCTTTCTGTGTCCAGCATTGCATGTATGACAGGGTTTATTTTCTAAACAAAAGACTGTTTGTCAGTGTTACTTTTGCTCTAATGCACGCAAAGCCAACTGTATAAACACAGAAGAATTTCTGTACCACCTAGCTGCTATGTGGTTCTCTGAAGTGGAAAGGAGACGGTCCCCCTCTCGCCTCCCAAATTGCATCCAGCGAGGCGGCGATTCACGCTGGAGAGCCCAGCCCAGCTTGTCACTTGTCAGTCCAGAAAGTATTCGAGGGGAGTATATCGTGTCATAATTTGTTCAGCTAAGTTTCTGGGCACCAAGAGAGCCAGATGGTTAATTCCACTATTTGTTTGGGTTTTTTTTAAAAAAGGAGGAGCGCGGGGGAGGGAAGTCCCTTGGCACCAGGTTCTGGCACAGCAGGCTGAGCCCCAGCGCAGCAGTTGGGATTGTTGACCCAGTGAATGTGCCCAAAGATCCTTTTCAGCTGCACAAAACCGTCCAGTTTTGCCATTAGCATATCAGAGGTGGAGCAGTGGTGGGAAATGGCGCAGGCAACAAAGCCGGGAGCTCGGCGGCTTTGTCTGACTGCAGCTTAGGGAGGCAGAAGAAAAAAAAAAAAAAAAAGATAATTGGCCATTTGCCGTGCAGTGACAGACAGATGTTGACATTTTTCTCCCTTGGCTGATCAAACCCCACCCTCGTCCCCGGCTCCGGAGGAATGCTGCCGGCTGCCCCATTCAGGCGGGCGGCTTTCTGCCCGCTCTCGGGAGTGTCAGGGCCAGCATTTGCATACAAACAGGTATAGCCCGGGCAGAGAAAATGGAGAGGGTGAGAGAGATTACCTCTGACTTGTTTTTTTCTTTTTTCCGTCACACTCTAAATCGGATCTCAAATAAGGTTTTAATTCTGATTCAAAAGGGCAGGCCATGTACATCAGTTAAAGGCTGCACCCTAGATCACCTTTGCCCCATGGAAAATCTGTGGGAAGAGGCCAACCTGCCTCAGACAGCCTTCCTTCCCTTCCTTGCCACAAAGAGAGGTTTGGGGGCCCCACAGGCTGCACAGAGAGTTCCCACTCCCACACATCATGGAAATCCTAGAGGGAGATGTTCCTGAGTTCTGTCAAGCTGGCGTCTGTAAACGTGCCCAGCCATTTTCGGGTCTGCTCCCCTTCCCTCATCCTTGGCAGCAGCCATCAGAGCGGTGCTGCTTCCTCCTGACCTGGCTGCCGGGACAAGGGGGAGGTGGGATGTGAGGATGCGAAATATTTCTTGGTGCAGCATTAAAGTCAGCCAGCATGCTCAAAGGACAACTCCACATCATTTCCATTTGCCACTCAAATCACAGATCGATCCCTAAAGGCAGAGCAATTCCCAGTTCAGTGCATGTTAGACTTTCCCTAGAGCCAAGCGATATTATTTTTTCTGACATGAAATTTAGTGGCTCTGAATATCTCATCTATTGCTTTTCTGCACAAAGAAAGGCTGCCCACCTCCATGGTTGTTATTCTGCAAACTTTTCTCTATGCAATAGCCCTCACTGCTGTAACAGCACTGGGACAACACATGAGGACAGCATGCTCAGTCATGAATACTGCCTGGGAAATCTCTGTGAATGCTCGGCAGCGTTGCAGAGTCAAGCCCAGCTGGTCAGAGGTAAGGCCAAGCCTTGCCTGTCTCCAAATCACGCAGGGTGTCCGAACAGTCCCCAGCAGGGGAGAGTGCAGTGCAGGTGCCAGTGTCAATGGCAAAAGGCGACCAAACAGTGTGTACTACTGACACGGAGATATTTCCCATGCAGTCATAGCCCTTCTGCTCTCATTCATCAAACAGACTTCCCACAAGCTGGGCTTTCACCCAGATTTTGGCTATTTCCAGTGACAAATCATGATTTCATAAGGCTTTGTTTCTGCTTTAAAAGGCCATCGTGAAGCCTGTACCTAATGCATCTGTTTAGAAAATGCTCATGAGGGCAATGAGCCTACTGAATGCTGTCTAGATGAAGACTGGAGCAGAGAAAGTCAAGTCAGCATTTGGAGTCAACAGCTGAGCTTGGATTTAGAGTTTAACATTGTCAGGTTGGGCTTGTTATGAGATCAAGGGCCCCGTCCTCAGCCTGGCTGGTGTGGGGGGATGCAGTCTCGCTCTTGCTGGCCGTGTGTCCTTAGGAGTGGAGAAAACCTCGGCTTGCAAACAGGGCCTTTACGCTGTTCTGTATTTCCAAGTCAGTTGACTCATCCAGCCTGGACAAAGTGACGACAGAGAACTAAAGCTCTGCTAACTCATGCTTCAGGCCAGGCTGAGCCACTTTGGAGGCGAGAGGCCCCATACATCCAGGGGCAGGGGGAACCAGGCCTGTCCGCACACAGTTCAGCTCCTAGCTCAGCAGGTCCTGGCCTCTTGGGAGGGTCTTGAGATTCAGGGTTGGGGTTCAAACCCATGTTTAGCTTCAAAGATTTGTGCATGGTTGTTAGGTCCTTTGTTTGTTTTCAGATATAACACACTAAGTGAATATAAAACTAGATTTCAATACTTTGGATAAATTATTTATTGCAAAATCATTGCAAATTCATGTAGTTCCTCATAATTAGCCTAACCAGAGTGCAGTGGATATGAAGAGTCATCATTCTTCTGCCTTGTCCCAAAGGAAAGACACAACCACAGCTGCCATTCATCATGGAGCATAGATCTGACACGCACAGTATCTCTTTACACACACACCTACAATCATGGCTTTGAAATGAGCTTCTGTTTGCTCCAAATGCAGAGTCCTGAGAGAATTTTATTCTGCTTTATGCATAGTTCTTGCACTTTTTACTACAGACCTGTATGCAAACATTTCCTTATGGAGTCATTACTGCATGGTAATTATTCTATGCAAGGCTACACGCTCTGCAGTCAAAAGGTCCTCTTCTCAGCTGATCCAGACCCTGGGTTGGATCAGACTAACAACTCCTTGTCTCATACAAATAGCAAAAATATGTCTTGCTCTGCCCTACTGCATCAGGGTTATTAGATTCTCAGCCATAGTCACCCATTACAAGAGGCTTCATAGAGGTTACAGGGGTCCAAATTTGGCCTTGCAGAATTTTGACTGCGGGAGGAAAGGGTTGGGAAGGAAAGAGCAGTCTGACTCGAACCCCAGAGAGAGATAGGAAGGTTCAGAAAGGAGTGAGAAGCTTGAAAGTTAACCTGATATTCAATAGTCACTGAATCTAAATGAATACTATTTTTCAGCTGTGATGGAGTCCATTATAAAGACTAAACACAATCCCCTTCCTCATTGACATCCCAGTAGGGGTGTTTGAAGAGAACACTCATATTTTCCATTTAAACTCATAATTTTAGAGTTCAGTGTAGGTTATGTTCTGTGTTGGGATGGGAATATTTGTACTTACATGGTTTATTGATCTGGTCTTAAGTTATTGCGCTCAGAAAAGTAATGAAAACAGGCTTAAAAAATTAGAACAAGTAACCTTTAATAACCATTAATTTTAAAGTGATATCATACAATTCAAATTAGCAATGATATTGGTCTGACACCTAAATATAAGTTTAGCTAGAGATTTACAGCTGCCTTCTGTTCACATTAATGAGCCAAATTTACCTTCAAGCAAACCAAACTGCCCTATACAGACTCAGACACTGCAGCATCTACTTGTTTTTTTTTAAAATAGCTGTAAACAAGTATGAAAATCTGGACAAAAAGACAGTCAAGAAAGCCTTCTTTTAAAAAGCTCTTGCAACTGCTGAAATTAATGGACCTTCCTTTTACACCTGTAGCAATGCAGTGCAAGAATCCTTTGCCTGATAAGTGCAATAAAGAAATGCTCTGCTCTTCACATTTCAGTGTCAAGGTTGTGTTATGACCCCATCTTCATAGCATACATCACCTTGCTGCAAAAGAATTAAAAATAAGACATTTTAACAAGAGTAACAGAAATATTAATAACTGGCTTGATCTGAATTCGGATTAAGGAAGGGCAATGGCTGATTTTTAAATAAGTGTCTGCTAAAGAAATCCCTAGATCAGCTCCTGTGTTTGTAGGAAATCTTTTTAATACTTGCTAAGAGGGAGCCCTGGAAGATAATTTAAAATGTGGCTGCTTTTCCAGAGCTCACCTCAATCATGCAAGGCTCCTCCACTGCTGCTGGGTGCATACCCAGATCTGCCCTCCTGCGGTCTCTCCCTCCCCTCCCCTGGCATTACACAGTCTCCTGCTTGTGGGGAAGGGCCTGGGGAGGGTCTCTCCCTGGCACTTTTGATAGGACCGATCTTCATTGGGCAAATCCTCCGGCAACTGCTCGATTTTGTCGGGGAGCTGGCTCGATGGTCTGTCTGTTCATCATCATCCGCCTCGCGCCTGTATAATTTAGCATTTCAAGTACAATCAGCAGCAACCAGGATGAAAAATGTACAGTGCTGTTTTTTCTTAAGGTGACCGCTTCACTATGCATCTTTCAGGCACAACAGCCTATTTTTAGCACAGGATGTGACCTGTGGCTTAAAAACCCTTGCTTAATCAAACCCCTTCCTTTTCCTTGTTCATGGAGATGCAGCCTGAGGAGTTGAAATCCCTTAACAAACTCAGTGCTGGAGGGTGGAAAGGCAATGAGCACGCTAGCATGGGAGAGAGCACTTGCTATACTCAATAATCATTGCCCAAAGGCTGGTGGAAGACAGCTAAATTATTACACATGAAATTCCTGTCTCCCTGGAGATGACTTTTTCTGCTGAGGAGGTAGGAAGGAGCAGTCACACTTTGAAGCATTTCTGGCACCTACGTGGATGAGACTGAAATCTGCACAGGGAGGACTCCTGCAGCCGAGGGATGAGTGATTTCCACTGCAGGGCACCGGGCACAGGCAGGCTTGGGTGGTCAGGCCCTCGGTAAGAAAGCCTCCTCTTGGATGGGACAATAGGGGACTGTCTATTTTCTGTTTTCTTCCTGCTGTACTCCATGACAGACCACAGACAAAAGAAAGATGTGATGACTGAAGAGGAGAAACCCAGACAGCTCTTCTCAGCCCCATGCTCCTACCACTTGCAGCAGAATGGTCTCCAGAATTGAGCTGCCAAAACAGTGTGGTGATGGGAGGAGAGAGGTCTTGCTTTGCCTCAAATCCACTTGTCAGCTTTTCTTTAAGAGGTTCCTGCTTCACAGACGTCAGCCCTGGTCCAGACCACAACAATGACCAGTAATGGCTTTCTTATTGTGCTTGAGCAGCACTTTTCCCTTCTCGTTTCCCATCATATTTACACAGACCTGTGACATAGGAGATTTTGAAGTCCATAAAGCTGAACTGTGAAAACCACAGACTGCTGGAAAAAGAAATCCCTGCCAGTATAACTGTATTATTCCCCTTTTGGCCAAATGGATGAGGAAGTGAGAGCTGCTCTCATTTTGATGGCAGAGATCCTGCAAGTGCCTCGGTGAGGATGAGAGGACACACAAGCCCTGCTCGGGCTCCTTTCTGAGATCCCAGCCAAGAAGAAAGCTGAAGCAAAGAGCACATCCAGATTCACTTGTCTTCATGGCAGCATCTGCTAGAAAATACATGCAGAGCTAAACCTCAGCCGGGAAAAAATATTTTTAAAAGTTTGTGAACAAATGCCATCCGTTCCTTAATGGCATTTGCCTGTTAGTAACTTCTGGAATAAGAAATGTTTTCATTCTCAGTCTCTGCGTTTTCTTTCTCCCTTTTGAGTCAACAGGAATTGAACCTGTAAGTCAAAATAGCTTTCTGTCTCCAAACAGACTGAGTCAGTACCATGATCTTAAAGAGATAGGGGAATGCTATTGGCAGTTATGAGGCAAGAGACAGGGAGAATTTCCTGAAAAATGGGTTGCGATGCCATAAAACAGATACAGGAGCTTCAGTGCTAATCTCCACTTCAAGAAAATGTTACCGCTGTGTGAATCAACCGGGCTGCTTCTGCAGCCAATACTGCTGTGAGAGTGTTTGCCTTTAAAGATCTAAAATGCTTTCCCACTTCACAGCTCTTGCACACCACTATTGCAGGAGCAAAATGAAAGGATACTGTTCTGCCTCGGTGTTTTGTACTATTAGCTCTCCCCCTTCATAAAAAGATAGATGCTTTCAAACAAACCAGCCTACTGCCACACGTGTATCTATGTTTGAATCTGCCGTGGATATGGGAAATGCATTTACAGACATGCACTGCAGTGGCATCTGCGTCTGTGCAGAGCAGCGCTCGTGACATATGTAATGGAGAGAGATTGCCAACACCCAAAGCACCGCTGCTAATTTGTCTACATCGCTCTTCAGAGAGAAGGTTAATTTTGACACTGATCCAAGAGATTGTGGAGTCAGTCAGTGTCTTGTTCGTTCCACTAAATAAAATGGCCCAGAGGAGGGGTGGCAGAGGCAGCAACCCGTGATGGGACTGCGCTCATGGGACTGGTGGCTGGATCTCTCGGCAGCCAGCACGACCGTGCCCGGGGTTGGCCTCGCAGAGGTGACATTTCCACTGCCTCAGCTGGCTTCGGAAACCAGGCCAGTTAGGTCAACCTTAAAAATGAAGGGGAATTTAGCAGTGAAGGCAGCATCTCTTATGCAATAAAAATAATTGAAGGAGCAGTTTGGAATTTGGGGTAAAACAATTTATTTTTCCACACTTTACATCTCCTCTTTTATTTACTCCCTGCCATCTATAAAGACAAACTACTCTGGAAAGCCAGTCACCACTAAAAAAATTAAATCATGGAACAGTGTGAGAGCTCAGGTCCTTTTGGGGTCAGAAGAAATCAAGGCAATAAACTCTGTGCTGAGTAACCTTGGGGCAGGCAATGCCAGCTGCGATTACCTGGATGCTGACTCCTTGCACCTTGCTCTGCTCACTGAGCAGAGAAAGACCATAAACCCACCCAAAACACCCCACTTGAACTCAAAGAGCGAGAGAGGAAAACTAGCGAGGAGGGTGAGCCCTCTGCCCAGACCGGGGGGCTGTGGGCAGCACCCCTGTACCCCAGAGGGAAGTGGCTGGGAAGGTTGGACGATCCTTTTTCAGCCAGGTGGGAAGGACTCCAGAGGAACTCCCCGTTGCTTTCCTCTTCATGACCATATCCCCGAGCTGTCTTCTCCTTTCCCCAGGACCATGGCCCTGCCCCACTCAATCTAATTTTATCAGTGCTGAATGAAATCACAGCTGGTTTAGATCTAAGGACCTCACGATGTGTTTGGAAGGCAGACAAGATACNAAAAAAAAGTGGTGGGGAGAAGAGGAATCCAGAAGCAGCAGAAATGTTTAGGATGCCTTATTTGGCCAAGAGGCTACAAGCCGGGGAGGCTTCAAAGAACTGCCCGAGGGCTATGGCAATCCCTCGTTCTGCATAGATAACGTCACCTTATGCTGGAAAAAGAAACCTCACCCATTTTGATATAATTCAAAAATACCACTTTAAAGAGAAACTTCCAGGATGGAAATATTTAAAGTGCACCACATTGATTACCAAACTGCACTTTGGGTGATGAAAATGCATTGGAAATTTGTAATTTGACATTTTTTCATTATTTATTGTATCTGCTTTTCTCTGCTGCCATGAGGTTAGGCAATTAAACAAAACGGTTTATCATGGGGTTTCAATCAATTTTCCTCTCAGGTTCTCATGCATGGAGATTATGTTGAAGTGCTTAGCTTGTAAATACTGCAGGGTAATGTTTATTTGTTTAAAAGTGCTTTCATAAAACCCTGGAATGCTTTGTTAACCCTAGATCACTTATGAACAAACAATCATCGTCAGACTATGTCTTCTTCCATATATATACTATGGTTTAATCCCGTGCTTAAAAGTGATTTTATAAAAAGTCCTATGATCCTTCAAACGCTTCCACTAATTTTTCTCTCCCTAACCAACACACAGAGGTTACTTCTCTTCCTCTGCACTAACTTTTCCAAAGAATCCACTTCCCTTTTCCCATTTATTTTTAATACTAGCAGTTTCATCCACGGAGCTATATCTGTTGTAGAAACAAACCCCTATACTATTGGAAACCAGAAATGGCTCTGAAAGGCAGTTGTGCCGGAAGAGCTTCCTGTCAGAAAATAGGTACAGCTTTAGCAGGAACTACAATTGCACACTGGCTTTGATGTTCAGATTTATTTGCTTATTTTATTTTTTCTTCATATTTATTTATTCCATCATAGTGCTCAGCTGTCTGGGAGAGCAGCAGGGTTATGTCCATGAGGGCTGCCACCATGGCTGGGCCTATGGGTGCTTTTATCTTGCTCTAAGGTCAATCGTCCATGAGTTTGTCAGCTTGTAAGTAGGTAGGTATCTTCTGGGCAACTTCTTTGTGTCCCAACACATCCTTGTCCACTGCTGCTGGCTTCCCTTAATGACAGAAAGTTTTGTGAGCAACAGAATTAAGAGATTTGGCTCCCTCATCGTGTATTTTAATGAATACATTAGAAAATTAGTATCCCTGAGATCTTTCTGCCAGCTAAGACTGGCCAATGGATCTAAGCACAAAGCGTACCTATGCACACAAAGCAGATGTGCATCAGGCTGATTCTTGCCAGGAAACCAAACTGAAGATACATGCCATGTTCCCAAGCCCTTCAATCAGTTGGTCCTTTCACGGAGTCAGCCCTGTCCCTCCCCTCAGCAGACTCCCCAGCCCTTTTTGAGTATCCATGGAATGAAAGCCCGAGGATTATCTGCTGGGGCTTGTCCTCCTGCAGAGGTGCCATGTGGGAAAGAAGACACTGCAGTCGCCCAGTGACACGGCCTGTGCTCTGATATCATCGCAATCCAAGGGCTGCCAATGGGCTTGTCTAGGGAGACCAATACTATCTCCCACTGATGTCCTCCTTTCAGAAGGAGGATCTGAGGAGACGTGAGGCTAGCCCACCCTCCCCATCTGCCATTGCACCGCAGTGCTGCTGTTAACCACTGCGAAGGAATGAGAGCAATGGGACCTCAGCTGGGAGCAGGAGCTGGCACCCTCATAAGCCCAGCAAGGACCCAAATGTTCTCTCAGAGGGAGCCCTCAGCCACTTGCCTCACTCCTACATGGCCACTGCTGGGGCTGCACAGCCACCAGCATTAAACTGCAAAACACTGTTGAGGAGGGAGCACCAAGTGGACATGAAATCACAAGGTCAGGTGGTGGTTTCATTTTTTTTATTCTCCCATAAAACTACCACTGTGAGGATCGACTGCCCATTACTTGGTGAAAGTTTTTCCTGAAATGCAGTTAATTGTGAACAGACGGGAAATGACATGCTTTGGTCTTGGATTTCAGCATCTTCCTCGGTTGATGCTGCGCCAAAAGCCAGCCCCGCTGTGGCCGACCGCCTTGTACAAAGCTGCTTTCATGCAGCTCCGGAGACAACGCAGAGGAGGCGTCCCAAAAGCAAATGAAAAAAACGCTACAGCAAATGCGCTGCTGCTGTGCAAGCGTGAAGGCCAGAGCTGCAGCATTGTCACATGCGTGGGTGTTTCAGTGTTGCCACTGACATTTGGGTGAAGGAAATGCATGCTCTCTGCCTTACATCTTTCTGTTGGAAAGATGATTGATTTCCTCCCAAAGCTGTTCTGACACCAAGTGGTGGTCACCTGAGAAAGCCTCATTCATAAACTGGTGGGTGGGTGATCGGTGAGTGGGGGAGACCTGTTTTTTCCCCCGTAGAGAGAAGGCTCTTACAGTTCAGCTTTGTTCTGGACCAAACAAGAGGAACAGTGCACATGTGGTCTTCATTAGTGACGCTCCTTTGAAATGTCTCCAAGTCCTTGGGTTGTAACTTTAGCACACAAAGGGGTGGGGGAGCAGGGAAGGGAGGAAGGGAAGGAGGGAAGAATGAGGCTGCTGGAGCCATCCCTCTGAAATCCAGACATGGATGGACTTTTTCTTTTTTTCTTTCTTGTTCTTTTCTCTTTTTTGCCCTCCACAGGCACAGAATTGTTCTTAACCTTCTGAACTGGGAAAATATATTTAAAAAAAAAAAATATCCGCTGCTCTTCTGTCAAAGCAAAGCCAAGATGAATAATCTCTTCTAAATTGCAAGCATTAAATGACAGAGTGGAACAGTTATCATTTCGTTGCTCTTTATGCATATGTGCTTGCGTATATGCTTTTGTGGTCATGTGAAGCCTGTGAGGCTCCAGCAGCCTGAAGTTTAAAAAATGCTTTTGAAGGAGTGGTTAGAGAGCAAGCGGGAGAGCAGGGACTGATCTGGCAAGCTAATGGATGTTGATTCCTGCTCATTAGGAACCATGTCACAGGACTGCAGCCTGATCAACATGCCTTCCCTCCACTTGCCTGGTGCTTCCTCATGCTTTAAAACTGCACACCACTTCTCCTTCCCGGGAACACTAATGAAGAAGGAAGTTGTTTGGAAAAAGCCATACTAACTCTGCATATATTATTTTTCTGTGATTGCGCCCGTCAATTAATAGCATTTGGATTTCAGTCTCCTTAAATTCACAGCTGCACACACATGGCTTTCCATGCCAAAAATCAATTAGAAATTGATGAAAGCTAAAGAATATTAGCAGAAAAATAATCAACAGCAAATACAATGTGTGTCAATTAAATCCAGGGGCAATCTGGTTCCCCCCCGCAGCCTGCGGGAAATGAGAATATTTCATGGCACTGAGAAAATGACATCCACATTTCTGGTAGTGGAAGGCTGCTGACACATCCCTTTCACTCCTGAGTGGTTTTGGGAACAGTGATGCGTTCAGCTGGCTAGATATAAAGCATAAAACTCACACACACACAGACACCCTTTCCCTTTTGTGCTGCCTCCCCAGGTAGCCTGAATTTCCCAGGCAATGGACATTCATGTGAGAGGGATGACAGCCCTGTCGCACAGCCGGGAATAAAAAGGTGCTGACGTGGGAGAGGCTCAGTCTGCATAGGTAGAGGAAGGCAACAGCCCAGACCTGCGTCAGAAACAGCCGTCCTTTCACGGCAGGGCCAGAGGAGACCGTCAGATCAGTCTTCTTTTCGTGCAGTCCTCCGTAACTGCTGAAACAGAGATATTTCTGCCCAACCGAAAACCACTGTTGATGTTCACAGAACAGTGTACTCAGAGCTGTGGTTAGCAGTTGTAAACAGGGGGGGTTGATGCCCAGGGGGGTTGGGGCTTCTCCACAGTCACTCAGACCCCAGAAGGTGTTTTTCCTTTGTAGTCCTTTTTTTCCACCCTTTTCTTTCTGAACAGGCTATAATATGCAACGTATATTATACGGCAAGGGCAAACCATGGTGTAACAGCACTGTTGCCAAAAGCACAGTCCAGACACTCTTTAACAAATGAGGCTTGTGCAACAAAATGAACACTATACATAGCTATGAGTTACTATACTTAGCTGGACAACGCTTTTCGCCTTGCCTACATAAGGATTTGCCATTAAACATCAATATGAGGCTGCATGACATCATTCAGTTTAGCATCTAAAAATGCTGGGGTCTTGGGCTAAATCACGTGGCGTCAAAGAGGATCTTTGGCGAATGCTGCTTTGGTCCATCTGTGTCTGCCCAGCACTGCGTGCAGATCGTGACATGGCCTGTCCCCTGCTCTTCCTTGGACGCAAGGCAGAGAGGCTCCATCATTCAGGCAGAAGTGGGCAAGTTCTCCATCATCCTGCACAGGGCTTCTTGCTGACTGTGAAACAATCTTGTGAAGCGTCAGGAAGTGCCAAGAGGGGCGCAGGAGTGAACGGTACAGGCTATTTCATGCTCACAATACATTAATCCAGAAAAAAAAATATTTTGCTGGCCTTCATTAAGCACAAGTGTTCACAGGCTAGGTATTAAGATGTGGGAGTCACCTCCTCTTGTTTCTCTTTCTGTACATGGTAATAAAATGTAGGAGGATATTATTCTCCCCGTGACCTACAAACCGTTATCTATAGAATGAATTACTGAAAACTCCCTAACTTTCAGGTGGGCAGATAACCTTGTTTAAGTTATAAAAAAAATGCTTAGAAGAATGGGTGTAGTGTTTTGAAGCATGATTATGACTAATCACATATTTTAGGAAATCAGTGCACAAACAGCCTCACTCTAATCTCCCAGCAGGTTCACAGCCAGGCAGATCTCCCAGTTGATAACCAGGAAGATCAGAATCAGGCCCAAGACAGTAATTTTTATACCACTTGGTATCCTGGTAATGACTACAAAAAGGGAATATAACCCTTTTGTTTCTGTACTTCTAGAGACACATTTTCTGTGTATTTATTGCACTCCATTCACAGGCATTTCTAAAAGCCTGGGATTGCTCCTACTCCTGTAGCTCTTTAAATACTCGTTTGCGGCAGAAAAGCAGCTCTGAACAATACAGGGCTGCCATTGCCTGCTCCTTATCTCACCTTCCCCAGCCTAATCCTCTTATAATGCCATTGGCTTCAATAGACACAGCCTTGATTAATGCCACTGTAAATAAGATCAAATCAGACTATAGCCCACATTGTTCTATGAGAAGACATACAAAATAGTTGAAGATAGCCAACTAAAATCTTCCATTCAATAACAGAACTAGAAATCTTTTTATTCTAAGTAGTCAAAAAGGTTGGCTTATGCAAATGCCAATTACCAAACAAGTAAAATGGATTACTATCAATACACACCTGAAACCCAGTAAACAGATTAATACAGGCTCAACATGTGTGATGCTCTTTTGTTTCAGACCAGGACACTAATGACCACAGAAACAATGGCACGTTCACTTCAGAGGTGTGATCACAGACCACGTGAGCACTCCTTACTCCTTTTCAGTGCCAGGTAAAATGTGCCGTATGAAGTCGTGCTGTACTCCAACTGCGCTGCTAGAGCTCTTGCTGTCCTGGTAGTCCGAGTGGCCCGCTTCCTAATGCACAGGGGCTCCTATAAAAAAAACAGTCTGTTTGCCAAAGCCTCCTGATTCAAAGGCAAGGAGCTTTGGTGAGCAAGGGGTTAGAAAAATTGAAAATTCAGATCATGGGAAGTAATAAAGTAGTTCAGCATTTCAGTTTCTCTTTGAGAGTAAAGTTGTGAACCGTTCTTTTGATTCCTTTCCTTTGTTGCATGAAAATAATCCAAGCAAAATGGAAAACGTGCTCTGAAAAAGGTTTCAATAGCAAGACATTAAAAGCTAAAGCTTACGCATTCATCAAAAAAGTTCACAACGTAAATCTGTCAGTGTTATTGCAAACTGTGCTGGCCACCACAGTTGTTTGTTTTTTTTTTTTTACTTTTACTGAGGTTTATATCTGTCACATGCAGAGGTACACTTTAGATTAGCATACAGAGTGATGAATCACATTATATTTCAGAAGAGTACATATTTTTTGAGATGTATCCATGGTTCTGTTTGTATCAGAATATCAATGATGTAATTTCTTTCCTGTGTTATTTTGAATATTTCTGTCCTATAGGGACTAGAAATTGCAGATGCAGGCAGAGATTTTTTTCTGCATTAAATAAACATTTTCAACCCGTTCAAAGTTTAGTTTCAGGTTTCAAGTTCAAACTGGTTCTTATGTTATCCATATGTTTGCCCACTCTTAACAATAGACACTTTCTGTAAGCTATATAAATTTCCTTTAATAAAATGCTCTGTTCTAAATTTTTGTAATATGACCACTGTTTTCACATGTCAAATTGAAGGTATGTTATTTTCAGAAAGTAAGGGCTTAGCACATTCTAAAGCTTCAGCAACTGATTGTGTATCAAGTGGGAAATCTGAATATTATTAAGCACTTTACAAAAATTACTTCTTCCCTCTGTAATGGGGCTGTTCATAGTAGGAACACAAAATTATTACTTTCTCCAGGCATTTTGGAGGCAATTATTTTTACTACATAGTTCATGATGTGCCTAACATATATTTAATGTTTATTAACCTGAAAAAAATATATTCTTTATTAAGCATTTTGAGACCCGCTGATAGAAAAACTGCTACAAAGGATCCTGGAATTGATAACAATAAGCCGCAAGTACCAAATAATCATTCAGATCTTACCATTCCATCCATGAAAATAGGGATAACATATCTAACTCATTCATTGCTTTCTATACTTTCATTGCGTTACTCCTGCTGACTTTTTCTCTGTGAGAAAACCACCTCAGCCTTTCTAGTGTCTCTTCATGGGGACAGTAAACCTTCTCACCTGCTGCTGCTGTGCCTTTCCTCCTTTTCCTCTTCTGCACGGTCCTTTCTGCCCCAGGATCGAGCATGGCGTCACAGCTGTAGCCACTGCTACCTCTAAATGCTCCACCATATTGTCCCATCATGATTTCAGTTTCCCAAGTAGCTGTACTGAATTTATACAGCTTTAAAGGTCTAGCTTTTTAACATGCCACTGCATTAATGGTGATAAATTGAAGCAATCCCCTAGAGAAGGAAACGTCAATGTACAAAGGCTTGAACAGAGGTGTGGAAAGGCCAGAGGTGTGGAAAGGCTGCGCGTGTGAAGGCACCTCTCCTCCTCCTCCTCCTCTCTACATCTCTGAGGGAGAAGCCAGCTGAGCATACACACAGCAGAGCCCCTACAGCTGCTCCCGTAGCTGCTTCCTGGGAAGAGACACCAAATAGACAGGGTGATGGATTGGGGAAGCTGATGCTGAAAGGGGCCCCATGAGGTGAGGAGAGAGGTTTTGCTATGATCTCGGGCTTGATTCTCACTCAGGCTAAAAGGGACCTTTTATACCCCAAGCCTGGGTCTTGGAGAGGGTCAGCAGAACACAGAGAGTTTTTGCACATGTGGCAGAGCTGAAGGGGAATACACATATGGGAGAGGGAGCAAACATGAACATGACGAGGCCCTGCACTGTTTGCCATTACAGTGTGCTGTCA
The DNA here is from genome assembly GCA_013400195.1 of Aramus guarauna. NCBI lineage: Eukaryota > Metazoa > Chordata > Aves > Gruiformes > Aramidae > Aramus > Aramus guarauna. The sequence continues at coordinate 88,442 of VXBL01007056.1, read as the reverse complement.
ATGGTGACTGCTCACAGGCAGAAGCCAAAATACTGTTTTCTAATACTACTCAGAAATGAACCTGCATTTTTCATGGTTTAAATTGTCTTTAAACATGGGAAGAACAGTTGCCTTCTGGCTGCACGTTTGTTAACCCAGAGAGTAATAATGTTGCTAACCCCTAGACTTTCAAGGTTAGTAAAAAATATGAGCCCTGCAAGTTTGACTGGATTAGGAGAATTTAAGAATCCCATATCAGTGATAAAAATTTACTTATTTACAAGAAATGCACAACACTCCATTTCCTTGAAGACATCAGGAGTCGAAGAGCAAGAGACCTTCTCTTTCCTTGCTGTGCCAAGGCCCTTTCACAGCGCTTTGTCCAAAAGCTCTCTGTATCTTCCTCTAGGCGATCTTCCCAGGCCATGTTTTCTGTGTGTGGTGTTGCTGCCTTCCCTCTCTAACATGTCTGCTCCTTCACTTTCTTTCCTTCGTTTTCATTTCGTTTCTCATGAATCATCATTAAACAACAGCCACCAAAACACCATATGCTGTAGAGACGTCATTGCTTTGGACTGCGTGTTCCTGTGTTGGGGCGGAGAACTCAGCGATTTCTGCTGCCATGTTCCACGACAATTTTGTAAGCTGTTCCTTTAGACCATCTTAAAGGACAAGGGCTGCACCTTTCCACTTGCATTTTTCACTGAGGTTTGGTGCAAACCAGCAACCAGAGAATTGAAAACACATACTTCATGAGTTTTGGTGTCCCTGGGCAAGCAACGGAATGGTGGGCTGTTTTCCTACGCTACCTGAACCCCTAGTTGAACTGCAAACAGTGTTCCTTCTGATAACAAGCTGCAAAGAGCAAGACTTTGTTGTCACATTTGGAAGATCAAAAGGTAGAGGAACTCTGGCAAGTTGGCCTTCTCAAGATGCTCCTCATATCAGTATGAGTGAAAGGATATATTGGATTATTTTCTGCCTCTCTCTTTTGTGCTGCATTGCAAAGCAACAAATGTGCCATTGCTACCTTGCTGGTCACATTTTACTCAACTGGTTGTCATCATTTGACATCATAAAAAAATAACTATAGTAAAACCAGAAGCTACAGTGCAGATGTTAATTATATTTAATGAGCTACTTTGAATGATCCAGAAGCTCCAGTTTTGTAACAGTAACTGCACATAAAGATCCTCCCCCTTGCAAGCAACAGTAATTTTTATTTACAGCATGTACCTTGGAGGAAAGGATTCCTTCTTTCCCATTTCTCTCTCTCTTTCATTAAAGACTACCTGAAGACAAAAAGGCTCAAATATTTGAAAGGAATCTGTGTCAGTCTCCTTTTAATGAACTGTGCAGGTTCCTTTGTGGTAAGATAATTTCAATTATACAGAAGTCAAGCTTCAGTGAATTCTCAGCTCTTCTAAATGAGGTAATGGTGCAACTTTCCAGGTAGTGATTTTCTGATCCCTGAGAATTGCATTTAGATAAATAACTCAAAATAAAAGCTCCCACGAGCGTTGATGGCTGGTTCTGCAGCAGTATGTTCAGCATCACATATGTATTACCTTTCCCCAGAAATCTAGCAAATGAGGTCACTGACAGAAATGCTTGTCAGAATACCAAACTGCAGAAAAATGCTACTTAATATTCACAGAAGGCAAATTTCACATTTGGAATTGATAGCATGTACACAAGAAACCTGATTCCAGATGTTATGCCTATGCCCTGAGAGGAAGAGATGTGTAACACGACCTCCATATCCAGTCAAATCAGCTCTGAACTGGGTTGAGTGGTTGCAACTGAGTACTTGCAAACACGGAAAATTTTGTGGAATTGGAATATCATTTTTGGACAACAAATGACAAAATTGCAGGCAAAAGTTGCAAACAGAAATGAAGAGATATAATGCAAGTGAGGATTCATTTGGTGATGTGAACTTTTAAGAGCAGCTGAGTACATAATATAAATGTTCAATTCTAAATGTTCTTCTTCATGTTGTAATTAGTTAGGGTTTAATACCAACCAGAAATGAAAGACACTGCTTTAATATGACTTACAGGAAGACAATGTAGAACGTGTTCATATTTAGACTAAAATAATGAATGTATGTTTTGCCAAAGGCTCGGTGTTTGGGTTACGAGATGCTTCAGAGCAAGACGCTCAGCTCAGATTTGGAAGTGCTGAAAGCTTCCAAGCATTTTCAGTGTGATTCTGGGCCCTGATAGCCTGAGTCTACAAAGATCAGCAGCTGTGGCTATCTCATGAATGCTTTAATGAAAATACATTAGCATTGACATGAGAACTGAAATGGAAATGCTCTGTTTTATAGACCCTTTCAACCTGAGTGACAAAACCCCAGAAAAAAACCTAAACTGGCCCAATAAACCTCAGTTTTTGAGACTTGCAGGGGTTTAGATCCAAGACTCCAGTGTGTTTCCACATTTTAAATACCAGTTGCCCTCACACGGTGTCTAGCAGACAGAAAATAGCCAAGACGACAGTAGCCAAGGAATTCCCAAGTCCAAACCAAGCCCCAGGCTACATTGCATCCACCCTTGTGCCCAACGACTAGGAGCAACAGTGAGCCTTGCACACAGGACAGCCGTAAATTGGCAGCCAGAGCTGGAACATGTAACAGGAGTGGCTGCCAGAGCCACCCCTGGTGCCAGCAACCTTACAGAAAATGTGCCTGTGTCAGAGGGAGCCTGCTGGGCTACACCTGTTGTACCAGTACAGCAAGTCTCCGTTCCCAGAGGCCCCAGAGCCCACTCATTTACCGTGAGTGAATGGAAGACAAAACAAATTATGTAAAAACCCAAAAAAGTGGGAAAGAGCTGAAACGTGCTGTGTGTGCCCTCATAAGCAGTAATGAATGGAGGACAGAGACCTTATAAGAGACATAAATACTCATGGACTCTGGGAGAAAAGCATTACGCACAACCTCCTGAAAAGGGGATGTGGGAAAAGTCAAAAAACAGTAGCCATATTGCTCCCCATTTGGAAGTAGCCCAAAAGAAATAAATGCAGCAAGTATATTCAAGCAAGCAACAGTTCTCCCCCCTTGTTTTCCACTTGGAGGAAAAACCACAGTGACCTGGTATGCACAGAGCATCCTTAATCCTTCCCTGGTCTGGTATTCAGTGGACAGACAAAGCTGCATCTGGATGAATTGGCTTCACACTGGTGAGAGCTTGTTTGCTGATGAATGTATGGTGTTCACCATTCACTTCTGAGGTGCTGTGCTGGGGCACCATTTCTGGGGCTGACTCCCCCTAGTAGGAGTATTTCTTGTGTGTGTATCATTACTGCTCCTTGGTTACTGTCTATCTATGGTAACCAGCTAAAAAATAACCTTTTGCTCTCTGGTCAGTTTTCAGCTGACCAGTTCCCTCCAGTTTGTTTTGTGAGTACACGTACGCTGCCAGCACAAGGGAAGGGCATTGGAGGGGCCAGTCTGGAAGGCAGGGGAAAGATCATGGCTGCTTCTTTTAACTGCAATACTGTTTCAGGCCTGCCTAAAATATCCATCAGGTAATGGCCTGTGCCTTAGGTTGTGGCTTCCTTGGCTGTGCAAGCATATCTAGTGGCCCTGAAACAGATAAATGTACCCTCCTGCCAAATCATCCCTCTTTTTTCTCTTCCTCTCCCATGCTCTCAGCTACATGGTCCCACCTTAGTCTTCATACCAGCTTTGGGGCTCCCTGGACCTGCCATAAACCAATCCAGTTCATGAGCTCAGCACAAACTTGGCAGGTGTATTATGGTGAGTGGGACGAGGGAGCTGATGAGCCTTCTCCACTCACAGGTGGTCTGGCCAGATTCAAGGCAGGGGAAGTGGCAGGATCATTAAGACGAGAGCAGAACTTGCCAGTTTTGACAGTGGGAGCTCAAGTTCAGTTCACTGCCTCTCCTGAAAGTCTCTTATAGCCTATGTAAAGTAACACTTAACTCCTGCAAGTATCTAAAATTCAACCGCTGCCTCCACTTTGAGCTGAGGAGCTAACTTACCTTGGGCTTCTGCTGCTGCTCAGAAGCATTCAACTCTGAAGCTAAGCAGGAATTAACCCGACTGCAGGACCAACTTTCAGCAGGAAGCGGCCTCCTCATAAGGTTGCACAAGCAGGCTTACATTTTCTTGTGTACTCTTTGACTCTTGTGCACTCTTTTATTCTTGGTTGTACAGTGGCAAATAGTCTTCCCTTTGCCCAGGTGGCTAAGTCTCGCCTGGAAACCTGAGGTCAATTGCCTTCTAGTGGAAGATGATGACCTAGAACTTAAGGTCTCTTAATTCCCATGGAAGCATCACTGCTGCAAAAAGAGTCTTTCTCTTCCCCATACTACCCCCACAAAAAAGCTTGAGTGTCTTGAGTTACCTGGTCTGCAGCTTGGAGGCAGCCATCCACTCAAGGCCCTGTGGTTGGCTGTAGCCCAAGCTGGCACTGCATTGACTCATTCCATCAGATCCTAGCTTTAAAGTTTCTGCACAGAAGTGCTATGCAACATCCCTGTCCTGTTTCATTACTCAAAAGCATTACAGAATTCATGAGGGCTTGAGACTTGAGAAAAAAATAATGAGCGTACTTTTTAGCAGTTTGGTAAAAACATTTCATTGTGCTTTTCTGGAATTTCTCTACTTGTTGAAAAGACATCCACCAATAATAAATTGCAGAGGAGCGCTGTTAATGGAGAGCTTTCTCCTCAGCAGCACAGGCTAGATGGGCTGCACCAAGCTTGCATCAGCTTTTGACATCAACTTCCCACAAAGTATCTATGCAATGGCAAAACCTTCAAGCACTTAGTGGTTCAAGTTGAGCAAATCCAAAAGCTCAGCTAAAACTCTGGAGCGAGAACTGCAGCTAACATCATGGCTTAAGCAGAAAGGAATTTTGTAGCAGAGGGTAATGCCTCCCTCTCTGCAAGGGAGAGCTCTCCTGGGGATAGCACACAGACCATGGAATGAACTTCCTCAGGAACTTCACAACTGATCACAGCAAAGAACGCTTTATTTTTTTACTTTGCTCTCTAAAGTAAACACATATCACCATCAAAAAACAGGAAAAGAAAAACCACAGTAACAGCCTAACTACGGTACTAAGCCAAATCACCATACTGAAACATAACACCTCGCCTGAAGAAGAATGGGCCCCACATGACACATTTCAGCCTTACCAAAGGCACAAGTACAAGTACTTTGACAGATGAAGGAGAAGCATGGTAAAGCTTCATGCAGTACCTCTGGATTGCAATATACCTGCAGTATCAGATTTGGAGGGATGCAGATCTGCACATATGTGAGATTCTCACACACTGTAAGAATCCAGGAGTTTTAAGAAAATGAAGTCACAGAGCACACAGAAAGTTCATAAGCCATTCTAATAATGCTTTGCCTTGAAAAGAGGTGCTTTGAAATGGTCACTGTCTGTGCCCAAATAGAATGACTGTTATTTTTCTCTACTGCACTCTTGCAGAAATATAAACTCTTTCTCTGGATTGCCAGTAATGTCAGCATATAGGCTCTTCAAGATGCAGAATCTTACGCCTAATAGGAAAAAAACTTATGCTTCATCAAGTTCTACCTTACTACACTAAAAAACCACCACTGGTGTCCTTTGTTCATGAATGATGAGGCAATTTCTTCTTTGAAAACAGAGAAGTAGTTTTTGCTTGAAAAAAATATTTGCCATATTAATGGATAAATGACAGCACAAGGAATTTGCATATGAACTCCTACTCCTTGGGAAGATTTGTGTTAGACTGGGCAAGGGCAAGCAAGAAAGAAATGCCCAATTCAATTTTTTGTTGGAAGATAAAGTTTCTACCTTTTAGGTTTTCCGGGTTGGTTTTTTTTGTTGTTTTTTTTGTTTGTTTGTTTGTTTTTTGTTTTTTGTTTTTTTACTGCTTCAGCTGCGTACAAGAGTTTCTTGCTTCTTATTGAACAGGTGTTGACTTTTGCTAATGGATTTGTATAGCCATCCTCTGTCAACACATCAGTATTACTCTGTTTCAAGAAATGGACTGAGACTTCGAGCCACATTCAGAGACATTTTAATTCAAACCTCCAACTGCTTTTAAGAAGCCATATCTAAAAGCTCCCTTCCAAGATGCTGGAATGTGAAGTATGTGGGAAATGTTATGTTATTGGCCTCATGTCTGCCAGTGATTGTGAAATAGCTTCATTATTCTGGGGAAAAAACAACTATGATTCCAGGCAAAGAGAGATTCATGTAAATCTTGGTTCCTTGTTAAATCTTTAAGGAATACAAATAATACAGACCCTGGAGCAAATTTTCAATGCTCCATCACATGAAGACAGAATTGTTGTGAAAGATTGCCCTTCGTAAACACTTTGCATAAAATCATGCACTTAGAAAAAACATATGTGTAATGCAGCTTGTTGGACCTAATTTCTCTTCAGATTATTTGTTGTCAATATGGTCTATCTTTCCCATAGATAATAGACTACTTCCATTGTAGTGTGTCACATACACAAGTGAGAGAGAAGAATCAGATGCTGAACCACGGTGGCCATGTTTGTCTTGCACTGTAGTTCGTGGAGGCAAAGTGGGGTGGCATCTACCCTGTGCGGTAGTTGTGCACTACGGTACAACTCCATCTCTTGACTCAGAACATTTAACTGGTCAAAACAGATGGAAGGTCTCATCCAGCCTGTGGGCCTTTCCAAGGAAATAAGTGTAGTCTTGCACACACTTAGAGCTATAAATTCAAATCTAGGTGCTTCTCATGTCTTCATTTCTGTCACTTCTAGATGGCCCAAGAAAATGCTATAGTAGGTACATCCACTGTGTCATGCAGTGCTTGTGAAGAGATAAGAGCTGTGGAGCTAGGGCTGAGGGTTACCATACTTCTGCCTGGGAACTCCCAGCATCCTTTATCACAGAAGAGGTAAATTTCCCTGACAGACACTCAAACAAATATTTCTGTACAAGTATTTCCTTTTCAGGCCAGGTGTAAAGCAAATAAGCTGTGACCTTTCTTCCTCAGACAGCTAATGTGGTTCTTAAATGAAATGACCTTGTCTCTGGGGATAATTTTAAAGTTCTCTTAATATTTACATAATTGAGTAAAAGTTATGTTATGCTGTGGAGCTATTTCCATTTCAGTAGTCTGGTCTTTTCAGTGGTGTTAGGACATAATTTGGGAAGTTTCCCAAGTTTGCCTTGAAAATCATGTGGAGCTCCATATCAACTACACGATGTCAATACACAATGCATTACGTATGTGCTGGTTGCTGGCCAGCTGGCATTTTAAACAAGTAGTTCAGGGAAAAGCAATTTTGGTGAGGGCTGACCGCAGCTGGCTTAACATTAGACTAAATTTTCAGGACTTAGCATTGCCAAGCCTCCAAAGTCTTAAAGACCTACTTAACATTATTTTAAACTATGTCTGGCTCAACAGCTTCAGAAAAAAAAATGGGGGTGAGGGATCCTAGCATGCCAGATCCCTGCATATATAACTCCGTTTATTTCATTTGCTTATTGAATACATTTATTTTATACCATATCTAGTTTTTGCACAATGATTTGAGTGTCATTCTTATTCTTGCCACAAAGTAAGTGTGGTAGCTGAAATGCTTCCTTGAACAGATGTGACCACCACATAATGTAAATGTTGCCAAATGTTGCCTCTTGGCCTTTGGAAGACCATTAAAGCAATATAAATCTGCAGAGCATAATGTGGCAATACAGTGCAACTAAGCTTGTAGTACACTAAAAATGGTCTGGAGTTGTCAGAAAGAAGCAGTAATTGAGAAATCAGAAAGTAGGGTGTTTTAATCACTTTTTGCATGTGGATATTTCACTCCCAAATACACCAAAGTACATACTAGCAAGATTTTCAGTGATTTAAAATATGGCCCTGCAGGCATTAGTAGCTGAAACACAAACACTGTTTTTTGGTAGGAATTTTAGCACCATTTCCAGCTTCAGCTTAATTTCACTTAATTCTTTAGGAAAACGTCCTATTTGAAACCATTTGACTGGAATGTGTCAAAGAAAGTTCAGTGTTTAAAAAGACATTATGTTGTTCTAACTTTAAAATAATATTTCTGCATTATAGAAAACTTTCTGTAAGTCATAAAATGTTGGAAGACAATCAGAACTCTATTTCTTTTAGAGACTTGTTCAGAAACAGTTCAGTAGAGGTCTGGATGTATAATTTTCTAGTTACCTCTGGTAAGCAATAATATTTAAAAGACTTCCAAATAGTACTACTTTTCTCCTACACAGTTTATATTTTCAAATGCTAATTGATCCTTTTAAACAGTGAAGGACATTTTGGGAAAACTGTTGTCCTTGCCTGCAGACTGAGTGAGAAACAGGCATATCTTCCAGTAACTCAATAACTAGGCTGTGACAAGAACTCAGAAATTCTAAGCTCAGAACTTGGCAAATGTCTTCTGTCCAAAAGGACAGGAGAAAAAAAGATCTGAACAATATACCTGAAAATATATTTCAAATACATTCAACAAGAGATATACGATGACTAAGAAAGCAATTACAACTAAAGCATGTCAACAAATAATATTAAATAATTAATGATTAAAGTGAGGCATATAATTTACTTTCCCAATGCTACATCATAAGAATTCACAAAAATCAGTACATTATCATGTAGTTAACAATGCAAAGAGCTTTAAATATGACTTTTTCTTACTTTTCAATGTTTGACTCCTGAGCTTTTAATATTCTTACTCCAAAAACTTATCATGTAACATGAGGAAAGAAAGAGAAGTGATTGATTCAGGAAGTTACTGATGTAAAGGAAATGTCAAAATTTTCAAAATATGTAATCGTTTATGTTGATTAGGATAGCCTTGAAAATTTCACAGACGAACACAAATTAGATCAGTTCTCATGTGGATGGACATCTCAACAGCAATGAGGTGAAGAAGAGTTCCTGCCCCTCTGCTGCCCCTCCAGCCCGTTCTTCCTCCAGTAGGAGAGCTATTGCTCCAGGACGAAGCTGGGCGATCATTAAGGAAGAGTCTGCTGCCTCTCAAAGATGCAACAGTGGATCCCTGCAGTTTCAGGCAGGGTAATAGAGTAGCTGAAATAATCATAATTTGAGGACTTTTCTTGGAGTGGATCACATCTTCATGCAGAGTTGGTGTGGTGCACACTTCCCTTTCTCATTGCAAACATTTTTCTGACTACCTCAGTAGCATTCTTGAGAAAGTAGTATCAGGAAAACAGAAAATGGGCTTTTCAGTTTTTGCAAGCCTGATTTAGCAGCAAAAAATAAGGAGGAGAACCCAGAAGCAGTGTCAGAGTGCAATACTCTCTGATCAGGTTCTTTTTTATATTCCACACAAAGAAGGTTTTAAGTTTAATACATTTACATATTTGAAGATATTTGATATTACACAGGATTTTGATTTAGCAGAGTGATACAGAAATGTGCTGAAATCAGAATACTAGCACGATACAGTAATTGCAACATACAATTGGATCCCACTTCTGATGCGATTGCCATTTCCAGTCTCTATGCTCACTTTCATGGCATTGGGCATTCCAAGTCACTGGGGAGGAAAACATGGGTTGAAGTCAGTTTAAGCATGTTGTTCTCTTCAAAGTTCATTTTATTAATTGTTCATAATAAATACTCTATGTTGAGCCATGTATACATTTTCCCCACACTGGTCTCGCTAGCTCAAGAAGACATTCACATTCTTTTGATTAACTCAGGGAAAACGCATTGTATCAGCTGATCCGCTCAACTGACACAGCCTTTTATCAAAAACGAAGACCACCCTCCAGTCCCCTTTGTGTTCAGATGAGTTCATCTGTGTGTGCAATATCTGTGGTCACTCCCTACATTCTTCCCGGAGCTGCATGAGCACATTGCCTGCCCCGTGAGCCTTCTTCCATTGTAGGGGTTTGTCCATTAGTCCCAAGCATATGATGCTGAAGAACTCATCAGAGATTATCAGCAGTTGCACCATAGCCTACAGCTGGCAAATACTTGAAATATCATAATTGCTCTAGTGCCATGAAGCCAATTCCAAAAAGAAGGGTCAGGCTTCACTTGAAAGTGATTTTGTAAGTTATTCTGGGGAGATGGGAAACAGGGAGAGAGAATTGTAGAAAGCTAACACCCTCCTCCCCTATTCAGAGCATAAGCTTTTTTTTTTTTCTAAAATGAAGTAGAGAAGAACAGTAGTTGCACGGAATCTTTTTCCTTTTTTTCCCTTGTTTTTTTCATTTTTACCTAGTAAATGCATTTAACGTAATCATGACTCAGGAAAAATATGCCTGGACTCCATAAGTGCATTACGCCCCATTTCCTGCAGCTAGCAGGGGATATCAGGTTTCTAGCGGTGGCTGAAAAATTCCCGCTGCATTTGACTTCGTAGGACTGATATGGAGTGCCTGGGCTCACCGTGCTGCTCTCTCCATTTTCAGGAAGTTTGATTTATGCATTGCAGAATCTTCTTATACATCACACTAAGAGCAGAACCTTCCTTTGGTGTGTGCTCATACAGCAGCTTGATCAGAGGAAAACCCTTAGAAAGAGGAATGGTACTAAACCCATGCTCTCATATTTGCTAAGATTGGGACTGTTAGAATACTTGGATATTTAATTCTAAAGCCAGAAGACAACACGCAAATAAAGCATTTTGGTTTGGATCAAAATTAATTAAAAGCTTCCTTTTTATTGCCAAATAAAGCAAAAACCAGAAGGTGGATGGAACACTTGAAGGTTTTCCATGCAATCCAGAAAAGAACCTTATTGGTTTTGAAAGGCATTTGTAAGAAAGGCAACAGAGCAGAAAGTTTAAGTTCAGAAAGCTGTTGAACAGTAGCGGTAATCTTGCTCAGTAACTCAGTCATTTTTAGACACTTTTTCCCAGGGCTTAACAGATCCAGGTCCATTTTATTCCCTGCCTGTGGCAGTTCGAATTCACATCTCCTACCTCCCAGAAAAGGATTTTAATCACCAAGCCATAGGATACATGCTGGATTGCTTCCTTTCTACTGGCAGTCTTTTTAGGTTTGGTTGTGCTTAATCTTTTCAGGGGTGGTCTTTTCAGCCAAAAGTGTGTGAGAAAAACACCTTAGGCTACTGGCAGGAGTCTTAAGGCGATGTGGCCACAGGTGGTATGAGGCAACTCCAGCCCCCAGGCTGCACGGGTCCCCAGTTCTGTTCTAGCTGAAGGACTATTCAAGGTGTGAGACACCTGACTTCTAGTTCCTGGTCAGCTGCACCTCCCACTACATACATAAAGCAGAACTGTAAGCATAGGGGAGCAAAAGCTTGTACACCCATGTTTACACAGCTGAATAGTGCAGAGGTGTGGTTTTAAAGGCACAAAAAGGATTTGAGCCCAGGTCTCTCAGATGAAGAATGAGTTGCTCCAAAGGGACATTTAACCATTTTGTTGGTTTAGACCCATTTTTAATAACCAAAGGTACTGATCCGATTCACCTTCAATTCATAACTTTTTCGAGAAAACCATGTTTTTCAGTAAATCATTGAAAATAGAGTAATTTCCTCTAGCTCTATGTCTGGTATTATGCTGATATGCAAAATCACATTATACAATGCATTAGAGCAGAATGTAATGATGGAGAAGAGAACCATAACAACAGCTGGTTTATAAGCTTCTCCTTGATACATATGAATGGGTAATATAATAATGTATATATGTCCTGGCTAATAATTTTCATGTCCTAGCTATCCGTCTTCTCTCTGGGAGAATATCAACCCAATGGTCTTCCACAAACCCCAAATATTGCTATTCTTCTGCATTGTTATCAAGTTAATTAGGGAATAGGGCAATTCTCCCACTTCAATACTTCCATCTGTTTCTGATTTACCAGTTTCACATATTATGAAAATGAGCCAGACAGCAGCTCCCTCCAATATGTTTCATGTTCACAGTATATATATGAAAGATGGTTTAGTATCAGTAATTAAGCATTTACTGGCCTTCATTTTAGCTCAATATTTCTTCTGTGGAGGGGAAAAGCTCCAGCTCCTGAACAATTTGTCACGGTGACTCTACAGCCTGCATATGGCGTACAGAAAATTGCATTTCAGCCCCCCACTGGGGTGTGCCAGTAAATTGCTAAATGATAAAATCCTGATTCATAGAAAACAGTCTTGTTTACTTGACTATGTTCCTAAAGGTTCCAAAAATTATCTAGGTTGCATCATGCTATATCTTGTCCAAATATTTAGTCAAAGGCAGCCCATACCTCAAAGAACTTATACCCAGCATAGACAAGAGAAGGAGTAGAGAGGGCTACAGCATGCTGGGCAGAGAGAGGCCAGGCAACAGATGTCCCCCAGTAAGTATGAAGTCCATGGCACTGCTTCAATCCCAAGTCATCGCTCTAATGACAGAAACATCCAACTGCCTACAAGGCTAACAACATTTTCAGCTATACAGTTTTCTGCACACAGTAATAGTTTAGGTTAGAAAAAAAAAAGGAAAAAAAAAAAAAGGATATACCACAGCTGAAAAATATGGTCAATTGCTACATGACACACACAAAAGAGTATGCTGTCTTTCATAAGGCTGGAATGAAACGGCAACCCAAATCATTGCAGACAAAGGAAAAGACACCTATGCAAAAATAGTAATCAATGGATTTCTGGAGTCATTGGTCCTGAGGGTCAGGAGCTATCCCAGTCTTACTGGTAGTTTCCTGTCACGGATGTAATGTGCCATCAGAATAAGGCAAACTATTTCACAAGATGCAACATATTTGTAGGGTCACATGGGGAAGCAGAGGAAATACCTTCGCATAACAAGGCAGGCTACTTTGAAGAAATCAAGTGGCAAAACAGAGACCTGCTTAGGAGCGTATACTCTTCTGAAACTCTTTTAAATTACAGTATTTACCCTCTTATTCATCTCTATTACCTCAGAGCACTGAGTATTATATGATATGTTCCAATGGGCATCTAATGTTTCTGGCTCATACAGGATACTGAAATGCCCACAGAATTAGATCACAAGGTGTACCTTATCATCAGCTGATAACACACAAAAGGTAGCCTAAATGATCTAATAATTAATTATATTTTTTTAAAGTCAAATTGAGACATGAAAGACTGCTTCTGCCTCTTCACCCCCACCAACTATGGTGAATACCTTGTAAGGCTCTGGACAGCCCGGTGTCTCTGCAAACTCATATTCAAACACAACTGGCATTTGTCAAAGTGAGTACTGTAGTTATTAAGAGTATACATTCCTTGTAGATGTCTTATCCATATAAGGAATATTTTTATCTGACAGTGGCACACTAATAAATACTGGGATTATGCAGTCCTCCAAATTGCAAAAGATCACCTGAACAGTTATGCTTACCAGAACCTTACTCTCAGAAAGAAAATAACAACCACATTTATTAATATAATAATGCTTCTCCATTATGCAAGAGCCTGATTCTGCAAAAGTAGATGATATTCATGCTTTACAAAATGTTATTTTAAGATTTTATTGTTAAAAAATATACTCAGAAAATGGAGTCAGCATCTACAGACTGCTGTGTATTCAAAATGGGAAACCTCTTCTGGTCTGAGAAGTGGAGTTTTTCATCTTTGGATGTAAGCTCCCCATTCAGTTGATGTAGCCTAAGATTCCTGAAGTTGCTCTCCTAACTCTGTATTTGTCCATCAGAAGGAACAGCCCCATTTGCAGTGGCTCTGGAAACTCACTGAAGCCCACTGCACTAAGTATGCTTAGCAACTTTTAAATATAAAATCACATTTTGTCTCTAGTGAAGACAATCACATTGGCATGCACAGTGGATTTGTATCAAAAAAATAAAAACCTACAACATACCCACAGAAGGGCACTATGTGTTAACATTAACTCACTGGGTCTTTTTTTCAATGCAAGTACATCTTTTGTTCAAACAATGCTATTTATTTTGGAGTACCTGGTGATAAAGTAAGCTAGAAAAAGAGAACTTTTAAAACTGTGGGCCAAATCATCAGAAACACACCTTGCACTTCAGTGAAATATGGCTACAAATGGTTTTCTCCCAGCTGCAGCTGGGCCAGTGGAAGGTTTCAAACCCTGCTCCCAGCTGCTTAGCATTGCCTCTCCATGCAATCCACCAGCCATCCCATCTGCCACCTCCTCTGCCATCAAAGGCTCTCTCACCTGCCTCACTCAAAATGATTCAAGTTATTTAAATACCTTAAATAATAGGACTTGTCTGATGCACTTGGACTGTCATGGGTCAGGGCATGCCTCCACCATGGATGACAGCAGCCCCCAGCTGAGGAGAAGCAAAAAAGGAGTGCTAAAGGCAGTACAGGGAGAGGCAGGAGTAGAGGAGGATGCTTGCCCAGAGCTAAAGTTCCCACTCCTGGGTTTAAAAGTATTTCAGGCATTTTCTTGATGGAAGTCTTGGGCAGAAGAAATGGTTGTAAGTCTCCTGTCACCTGAATTTTTGTGTTGGATGCTTTTTAAAGACCTTTATGTTGCAGATTTATTTTTTTTTAAAATTCATAAAAATCAAAGTTAAATACTTCATTTTTGGATGGTTGGATACAAACCAGTAAGTGTTTGTGGTCTGAATGACTCCAAAGGTTTGTTTGGTTTTTGGGTTTTTTTTAGTTGGCATGAATAAGCAAATATGTAGCGACCATTTCCTAATGTTTTATGCCTTCTGTGGTCTATAGCTGCGGACTTCCTTTCTCTTGTGCTTTTGCTGAAATTATCCATTTCCTGTAATGCACATAACGCCTTTCTGAACAAAACTGTAGGATTTATCTTGGAAGCCCTGTGATTCTGAGTGCATTACAGAAGATGGAGTCAAGCCAGGGACCCTGCTCACAGTGTGGGAATGAATGAGATTTGGTACTACAGCTCCCTCAAGACAATGCACAGTCGTGATCTGCAGTTCAGTGTTGAAATGAATCAACACAAACCATTGTGATGCTTTGAATAAGCAAAAGAAAGCATTTCAATGAACTCCAGATTTATTTATTTTTTAATAATACTTTTTCCTAAGAATTTTATAATTTCCATTCTAAGGAAGGTTTTGAAATCTCTGGATTTTGTTCTGCTGTGAAAAGAAATTAAGTATTGAGGTGTCAGCAATTTCTATGGCAACTCTAAAATTAAAGTGGCTGTAAACAAGCATAGCATTTTTCTGTACTATATTGAAACAGACTCATGGGCATAACTGCAGATGTGCTGGGACCCTTACGAGACTGATAAATCCAACTTTCCCGGTAAGACATATGATGCCTATGTAAGTACATGGCAATTCCTGTGGGAGTTATTTTATTCAGTATCATCAGAAAGAGGTTTTTCTCATTTATAGTTCTGTATCTTGATTCCCATGTACTGTAATCCCAATTGTAAATACAATCCACCTAGCTATAACAAAACGTCTTTGTAGAGCACACACAGCCTTTGTTCCAGGGCCTGATGTTTGAGGAGTATAAAGGCTACATTCAAGGCACTCCAGTCTGCAGCTGGAAAAATGGCTGGAAAATTACTTCCTGGCCCACAGCCAGCACTAAGTTTGCTCAGGAGATAATGCTATCCGGGACATGCAAGAGTCTGATCCGTATCTCGTTTTAACCTGAAATGGAGAAACCCGCTACTTCTCTATCTACAATTTGTTACTAGTTGCTTATTGACAGCCCTGCACACACTGACCACGTTGCTGGTCAGTGTCTTGAGGGCACCCATGTGGCCATCCCAGGGCCATGTCCCATCCTAGTCTTCCTCACCAAGACTGATCCTGACCCTCACCTGTGGACTGTCCCAGCCTTGGCCCATCCCCAGGGAGGTGCCTTGATGCCCAGGGCTGGGGCTGCCCTGGTGCCCCACAACTGCCCTGCACCTGGATGGGCCCTGGCTGCCATTACCCACCATGGGGAGCCCTTGACCCTCCCAGAACCCAGGGAGTCCCCAGCCCCCACAGGGCCCTGGCATCACCACACTTAGGTCTTTAGTGAGGTTTTTCAGATTGTAAAAACAGTGAGTGATAAAACAAGCTGTTTTCACCTGTTTCTTAGAGTATCTATGAAATCACTACCTGAAAGTTGCACCCATTTCAACTCATTGTAGCCCAAAGAAATGGAAGATTATCAGTTCCAAAACAAAATATATTGTTTGGTTATATTTCCAAAGAGAAATGGGCAAAAGAGAACAGGAGAGTGGAGGTCTCATCCAAATATATCCTCATGCTTAGAAACATCATTTTGTTTGTGGGAGCTTATGTTTTGATCAGACAGTGGAGATGATTACTATAACTCCTCTGCAAACAGCTGGGCCTAAACTATGGGCTGTCGGACACACTAGGGGATATCTCTTGTGGGCCTTTCTAGTAGTCCTTACTTATTCATTGAAGCAGACATCACAACCCAGCTGGTCTGTTGGCTCTTATTTCTTCTGTTCACACTCTAAGGTGAATGCCCTAACTATTGGGTTGATGAAGATTAGCATCTCCTCAACTTTGAGGAGTACAGCTCTGATTTTATTAAAATATAGCCCTCTCTTGGGCCCAATGGGTCTTCATGGATCCAGAAAAAAACATCCTGAAAAGGGATTAATACATGGGACTTACACAGTTTGTTGGCCAAGCACAACCCCCTTCAGCAAGGGAATACAAAGTGGCCTGGAGACAATAATGCAGTGACTTTACACAGAGAAGAAATCCTGTAGAGCAGAAAAGGGCACCTTCACCTCCTGCCAGCCCTCCCTGAAGAGGCACTGGTCTTGGCCTCCACCTCCTTGGTAGAGTGTGGCATCAGCAGCTGGGGCACCAGCACACAGGAGTACCCGAAAGAATGCAGTGATTTGTGTTTAACACCTGAATGGGACTGTGCAGAAAGCAAGTGTGACTTCTGTTTGAGTTTCACCCTGCAAGCACTGAGCTGGAGATACAGCCCCAAAGCTGTCCCTTCTCCAGGCTGACCCAGCCCAGCTTCCCCAGCAAGTGTCCCTCACGGGGCAAGTACTCAAGCCCCCACCACCCTGGGGGATGTTTCTCCTGCACTGGCTCTATTTTCTTTTTTACATTCTTGAGCTTTGCCCCTTTGCAGTGCTGAAGGTCCTCTTTGGCACCATGCAACACATTTTGGGAGCTGAAAAGAAGCTGTGTCACTACAATAGAAAAATAACAACGCTAACACTGTACTAGCAGCAGCAGCAGCACAGGAATTGTGGCTTAAGCGGGGACTTACGGCATTGGCTTTCCCTGTTTCCCACAATACGCAGTGCAGGACCACATCCTGAGCTCACCACCGGCATAAGCATGAGAAGGATGTTTCCCACTGCCCCCACCACAGACTTCCCTCCCTTCAATTCACATTGGGACTGAGGCTGCAGGTTCCCAACACCATGGAAGACTTCACCCTAACATTAAATGTTAGAAAGACAGAAAGATCACAGAATAAATGTCATAAATAAATCAAAACCCACTACAAAGCATGAGATATAATTGGAAGTAGAAATCAAAGGTAGGTCAAAGGACAGGGAAGAGAAAGCCTCTTCTCTTTCGCACTGAGCGAATTATGTGAGAGTGAATTACCACTTTAAATGATTTAGATGATAGAGCAAAAAATGTCACTAACAAATATCCAGGTCACTAAGGCAGAGATCTTCTTTAGAATAATCTAAAATTTAAAATAAAAACAAACAAACAAACAAAAACAACCAAACAAAAAAAAAAACCCACAGTGGTATTTCAATATATCATTTAAATGAAAAAGTTCTGATCTGAGGCCAAGAGCTTAAGAAGAATGCAATTTGCAAGCTCGCTTACTACCATGAATACATATTTCCCCCATTATTCTTGCTTATTATTTCAGCTCTGATAGGGCTAACCCTAGCTGAACACTAGACGGATTGCTGTATTGGGACCTCAAGGATAGACATGCGAGTTTCATCTTCGATTGGTCTACTGGTCTTTGTCCCATCCTTGGCACCTCTGGCACACTTCTTAGATAAAATATGGATGTCTGTTATCTCTTCACAGAAATGGGGCTAAATGGCCCCTAGGCTGTCCTAAGCTTCCAGACACCATAGTGATTTAAACACTGGATTTCTTAAATCTAGCCTGCAGCATGCTGGTTTTACATGTTACTCTTCAGTGCTACAGGACAGATGAAAGTTAACAGATGCCCAAGATGTATATGGCTTTCTAAATACAATTATCCACTACTTCAGTTTGCACAGGAAGGATATAGAACTAGACAAAATAATAAAGACACATGCCTCTGTTTCCTTCATCGATTTTTTTTTGCGATGTCAGAATCCTTTTGTCTTTTCTGTCTGAACTGTGTGTGATTTGCGGTGGTAGTTGTTCTTTGGATCCTTTTTTGAATATTCATGAATATCTCTCTGTCTTTCTCTCCTCTTTACATAGCCATTTTTCTTCTTCGTTGGCTAATCCTACTTTGAGATAAGCATTACCTTCTCTCTTGCAAAAAGTCCTCAGGTTTGAAATCACTTTTAGTTAAAGGGTTGCAAAATGACATCTAATTCCTTTGTTCTGCCTCAGGGAGAAAATCCACTGCTCTGAGCTCCAGCTCCCTGAAAAGAAGTCAGAGAAAACTTACCCTGGCAAGCTTTAGCTATTGCGCTGCCCCATTTAGTTTCATTTGAATGAGATCTCCTCAGGTTAATGACTTTCCATTATTAGAGCTGTGTCATCATCCCATTGAATTTCAGCCAAATATGGCAGCAGAAAAGACAGTAGTGAAGGTACTTGGCTCTACGTTCACATTGGAGTTTGAAATCTCACATAGAAACTCCTAATTTAAGTTAGAATTCATAAGCTCCGCATTGTCCATCTCCTCTAGTTTGTGATAATTACTCTTAATTCACCTTGTGCTTTTTAAAAGCCCTATCTTTAGCACAGCAGCAAAGCAATAAGGCCATCGCCATACCTATCTATTGCTAAACTCAAACTCAGTTACACAGACATGTTGCGGTCTAATTAAAGCTGTGGGTGTCATGCTCCAGCACTGATCAGGGATGATACTGAGCTCACAAGCCCAGAACATGGTGGGATGACTCAGCCCAGGCCAAATACTTAGCTAATGGTAAGTGCAGTTTGCATTTGTTTGATCTTTGATAAAGTGTTTCGGATCATTTTTCAATCACACGATGACAACAAGGCCATTCTAAGCAAAACCGGGCACTTTTTGAAATATGAGGTTCTGCAAATCTTGAAAGTAGATTAATTACTTTTGCTTTAGGAGAGGAAGAATACAGCTACAGTAAACTAGATATGTTTGGGAGGGAGAGGTCAAAAGGGTAAAAGAGATAAAGCACTCTCTTTTAATGATATTTTCCTGCAAAGTCAATCGTACATTTTTATATCATGATTCTAATATAACTACAAGAAAGGGGCATAATCCAGACTACTAGAGACTTCAAAAGGATTTGACACTATTAAGGGAATGACAATTTCAGTGGTGATGACATTTATTACCTTGGATTTGTAAAGGAACAAAAGTCACTCCAATTATTAATACAACAGTACAGTTTTGTGCACAAATAATCATATGAAATATTGCAAAAACCTCAGTCCAAAAGGGATAAATCTGCCTGCAAAAGTCAAACAGTTGGGACACTTTCTGTTGATAGCCTTGTAAAAAATTTGCTGCAGATAATGATGGATGTTTGTCATTTTACCTGTTGCAAATTATCTTACTGAAACACCTTGAGACCCCGGTTGAGATCACAGCACTGAGCTGAAATGACAGTAAAAAACCAACTATCACCCCAAAAACATGCAGTTCAAACAGAAAATAACTTGGAAGGAGAAAGGGAGTCACTCAGTGATGTATGGTAATGAATTCCAACTGTACTTCTCCTCTGACAAGCTACATTCCCTCATTTCTGCTAAACTGAAAAAACCTCTGGTTTATGATGTTTCTTCTTTCAAATATTCTTACAAGTTTTATTTCTACTTGTCTTGCTAAATTGTAGCTTTTCAGTGCTAACGAAACATAAATTATTATTATTGTTGTTGTTGTTATTTCTGGAACGTGCACATTTTTCTTCTCCTTTTCATACTATAAAGAATCCTCAATAGCACAAAAGAAAGTGCAAAACTTTGTGGGAGAGATGAAGAAGGGGACTGTTTTGCAAATAGAAAATATTTTAAATATTACATTTTAAAAACAACAAGGAAAAATGCTATGTAAAAGTTCACTTTTACCCAGGAGCTGTAGAAAAATAGATACATAAAAGCAGAATAATTAATATTTTAGAGCTTTGTCAATAACAAAATAATAAACCCCCAACAATTACATATATTTGTAAAGAATAAATAACCAGTACCAGTCTCTTTTATGCTTTAGGTTATTTTAATTTGAAATTATCTTTGAAATTCATAAAAAAGGCAGAAACAGAAATATACTAACCATCTCCTCACTGTAGTAAAACAGACTTCCTGTGGGGCTGTAATAGAATAATTCATTTTTTGTGGGGGAAAAAAATAGTGGTAAAGTGGATCTACTTTTGAGTAGTAACGAAACCTATCATTTACAATCTGTCTGAGTGTATGTGGAGGGAATCTTTCATGTCATATATATCACATTAATTAAAACTGGTAAATCAATGAAAAAATAAAGTATTTATCCACTTTTTCAGCTATAGCATGTGAAGTGTTAAGTGCATACTGGAAACACATCTTGTTTGCTTGTTTGCTTCAGCAGATGTGGAGGAGATAAGAAAAATAGAGCAGAAAGATTAGAGACATCTACGCTACCCTCCCAAGGTCTATTCTACTGCCTTCATTAACTGCCCTGTTAAACTGGCTAAAATGTTTTAGGGGCTTAATGGAAAGGGCTTTTCATAATTGTTCTTCTCTAAACTTCCTCTTACTTGAAGTCTAAATAATTTGGAGTGAGAGGAGATCAGAGGCGAGTCATAGGTTAGGGATTAGTGGATTATCAGGGCATCCACGGGAGGGTATAATCCTCAGCAGAACCCCGCAGGGGGGATTCCTCTCTCGCCGCCCTGTGTGACCACACTGAATCCCTTTGGGGTCTCTCCCCCCAGCTGGGCTCAGGCATTTCTGTAAGTCCCACGAGACGGGGCTGATTTCTGTGGCAACGCCCCAGCACGGTGCGTCCACCTGACTAATAAACACATCACAGCAATACACAAACTACATGGGAAACAATATAAACAATAGCAAGAAGTCCTGCTTTGTGTGTGTGTGTGCAATGGCTATGCCTGTAATGTCAGATTAATTTACATGCTTTTGGACATGACAGAGTCTCATTACATTATCTATTCCTATACTGTGTAGAAATTAAAAGCTATCTGCTCAGCTTTACTTTGCATACAGCTGCTTGACTGATTAAACTCATAAAATTTACCAACCACAGGCTATCAGCAATAAAGCAAAACTGGTGAGTCATAGTTCAAAATACCATGATTTCAAACTCAAATATGGGTCACAAAAACCAGAGGGCGTGGAAAGAATGCTTTCTTATCACAGGCTCTGTTCTTTGCCTCTGCACTGGCTGGTTTTTCCACAGCTCAGCAATACAAGCCTGCCCTAAATGGGGCCTGAGAATGCCCCTCCCTGACAAGAGGAGGGTACGAGGCAGGACAGGGGACAGGGCTGAAACATCATCAAGGTGACTGTGATGAGACCAGGTGGTTCAGGACGTGACCTTCAGCCCAGTCGGGGTATATCTGGTGCAAAGATCCCTGAGCTAGCTTTAAACAAGTTTGCTTGGGTGCAGAATCAGCCATAATGTGGAAACGTAGAGTTACTTGAGATGTTTACCACTCTAGAACTTAAAAAGAAATTAAAAATTATTTGGAATTCTGAAGTGGAAGATTAAGGCCCTTGACAACACATGCTGGGAACAAGCTATGTGTTTCATCTTGACTGCTAACGGCACTATGTATTATCTTGGATCATGCAATACAGCAGAACCAGATGGGACGCATCACCATAAGTGCATAGCAAAAAACAAGCAAAGGGCCTTGGAAAAGGGGGAGAAAATATGCAGGATCTGACCAGCAACCATGGTTCTGCTTTCTTGCAAAACCATCAGATGTTGAAATATAAAAGAGAAAAAAAAGATAGTTATATCTTTACTGTTGAAAGAGTAAAAGGTCAGGCAGTCCACAACTATGTAGCTGTACCAAAATCATCCAGACTTCAGAATACGCATTCCATTCACTGATGGCTCATGTCTGCAGAGATTACACTACACTACTTATCATTACTATTATTATCTCTTTACTGCTTATGCATGAGAAAAATAAACATTTTGCTCCTCTTGCAATTTTATTTACCCCAAGGCATCATTGTGCAGAATGCACTGCAATTCCCATCCAGCACTGACAGATTTGTAAAGGGTCAAATCCTCCAGAATTTCTTGGGGAAACAAAGCACATTGCCTGCTGTTCTTATCTTTGCTTTATAGTCACATACTGCCTCTTCTGCTCCCTAATTTTTCTCTCCTATTGTTGACCCAGGCTCATGCTCTGCCTTCATAAAGCTGTTACCCTCTCATGGCCATATCTCCTAATACTCTTTATCAGCAACAAACAGAATTTTGCAAGACTCATTCAAACTTTGATAGAAATTATATTAGTTGACATGCAGGAGCTTAAGGAATTTTCTGCATCAGAGCCAATATCTATTGGAGAAGAAGGGAGAATGATCTTAATTTTTTTGCCATAAATAATTCAATGTTTTTACTTCATTTTCTCTGAACTGCCACATTGTGTTTATCTTTGTTGTTCAGATTAACTGTATAAAAATAAACCAGTCCTCAATGGATTAATGAAATCAACACAATGAGTGAAATGTACAGACCCAGATGTAGGTTTTTTTAAGATGATGGAAGGATTTCCAATGGCTTCTGCTGGATTCTATTCCATGCAACATCAGACATTAAAATGCGGATGGACTGTAAACTCTTTAAGACAGAAATACCCTTCTGCTATATGACTAACACAAACTGACCCTGACCCTCAGGCTTCATTTGGCTCCTGTTTCAAACCAGACCATATGAGCAAGGAGAGGCCTAGACACACAGCTAGTCATAGGATTAGTAACTTAGTCGGAAAAACCTTCAAAGCAAAGGAAGTCTTGCAAAGGCTAAGTATGAAACACCACAGGTGATTTTGCAACTAATGTCTTTATTTTTTAAACAATAAAACTCTTCAAGCAGGGTATGTAGATTGCCCATCAGCACTGAGAAGGGAAGTTATCTGCAATGTGCCCTGTATTACTAGGACAGGTAAAGTCGAGGTGTGTGGGTGAATCTAATTAATCTGTTATGTCATGTGTATATAGGAAAACTAACCAGGAACAAACTCATTCATTTTCTTCTTACACCTATGACTGTTCCATCCACTTAGAGCAGCATCTCCTTTCAGTCATGACTTTAGTACACAACAACAGCACAAGCTGTACTGCAGATCAGTTCCAGATATTTTTCAGCAGTGTCATCTGGTCACCAGTGAAAAAAAAGTTTTCTACCATACTCTTGTTTACATTACGCTCAAGATGAACAGGGCTATTCTCTTCCACTATAAATGGTAGAAAATGCTGGCCAGCTGAACAGTTCTAGTTCCTGCACAGTTTGATTCATCTGAGAATATTTGCTTTGGGAATTGAGATCCTTGTTCTTTTCATTTGGAAATAATTCTTGAATTTGGGATAGAGCCATTTTTTCTATATAAAGTCATTCTCTTTATGGGGATCAAAAAGTTATTTCTGCTTGATTCCACAGGTCAGCTCTGAATTTACACGGGTGATGAGAAAGGATGCATTATTATGCATAAATGTCTGTACCTATAAGTCTTCATTATAGAGTAGAAACCAGCTGAAAGGTGATATTGTTTCCTTTTGAATAAATTACTGATGATTACTCAAAGGAAGTGCAGTGATTTCTGAGGAAGTGATAATTTGACTACATTCTAGAAAGCATCTCTGAAAGTATCTCCAACTATTATCTGTTTTGAATCACATTTTAGAATAAAATCATCAGATAGACTAGCGAGAGCACTCCAGAATACCTGGGGTCCTGTATATACAGTATATGTATAATGATTTACCCGGTAAATTGTTAGCATGCAATCATATCTCTATCATATAAGGTCAAGTGGCCAAACTAATCCAGCTAGTCTAAGGACCTGTTTTCTGCGATACTGGGCCAGCCACCAGCTATTCACAAAACAGCTGGGATGGAGAGTTCTCATCTTCCACATTTCCTCTCTTTTGGTGTCATACCTGCTCTATGTCCAGCTGTATTTTGAAAGATGCCTGCATATGAGAGATATACGTATGATAACAGGATGGGGACAGGACATATAACTCTTGAGAGAGTACGTAACCCAGCCTGCACAAATGATTTGGCATTATTAACCTAAAGGGCTGTAATTGATAATTTTTCCAAGTGACAACAGCTTTTTTTCCTAACCATATCACAATGTTTCTTAGTTGGATCAGTTTCCAAGCTTGTGACACCCTGTGGCCTTGCCTCTGTCTTAGTACACACCCATCTGATTGCACTCAGTATCTTGTTCTTATTTTTATCCTGTTGGAAAAGAAGTCATGTGTACTCAGATTTGTACTGACAAAGTACCTGCCTATGCTTTTGCTTGGTAGAAAGTTTCATCCTTAAAATTGTAAATGTAGAAGGATAGTGATGGATTTCATCCATCACTGAAATGGATCCCCTTTATAAATATAATCTTCAATATTGGAAACAAAAGTGCACTTGGAAAGGAAAATGAAAAACATACTCAACTGATAGAGAAAAGTAATGAGATAGGCAAATTAAGTTTAAAAAAAATCTTATCATCTCTTTCTTTTCTTCAGATAAGATTTGGGTTGCTCTGAGACCAAGGGATATAGTTATATTCTTAATGATAATATCATGACAAAGTATGGGTAGGCAAATATATCTGCAGTCTATAGCGTCAAGATAAATCAGTCCAAGTAACAGCAAGACTAAGAACACCAGGATTGTACTATAACAAAGAACTTGGTTTTGCTAAGATCTGTTAGTATAAATGTGTTATGGAAGTAAGACATAAAATATCACCAGTTGGTTGGCTTTTGGTAGCATTTCTGCAACTACATAGATATATCTATAAAAAGGCAAGCACCTGGCTTGGTCAGTGGAGGGAGATAGGCACTTCTAAAAGATATTCACTGTCCTCTAGGTTAGGTGTCCATCAGAGGCAGTAAGACAATAAAAAACACTCTGATGTTTGTTAAGGGCTAGTTACCGTTGGAAGTTTGATCCTTCACCATGACAGAAGACTAAGCTTTTTGACCGGTAGAGATGTAGGAGAGAAATTGTGTAGAAGGCAACTAGAGGGAACTGGAAACCAGGGTGTAGCAAAGCAAGCTGTGGTCAGCGCCAGGATTCAAGGCCGTAGGGCTGAAGGCTGCAAAGACAGACGGAGGCAGAGTGGGAGCTATCAGTGAAACAGGCACAGGGTGGGCTCCCTTCTGTTGGCCTACACCCTGCTGACTCTGCTGTGCTAGAAAAAAGAAAATATTTCATTCCAGAGATTCTCATCAGTCTGTTGTTAGCTCCCAGTTTAACCCACAGACTGGGGAAAATGAAGCATCCAAAGCATCCTCAGCCTGAGACATTCAGTTAGGAACAGATTCCTCCCACAATGCCTAGCATTTAACTAGCCAAAGATATTACTTAATATTGTCTCTTTTTCAAGTAAAATCCAGGCAACTCATCTTAATCAAGACACCTTAGGATAACATAAGGAAACAGAACCATGGGAGATCTTTAACAAACTATATAAAACTATTTGCATAATTGTAGCCCTGATAAAAATGGATTCACCTTACTGAATATATATTTCTGAGTGTTTCCAATCCTTTTCTTCTAATGGATGTTTTTCTCAGGCCTCTTCCCTTGTAGAAGCCTTACTAAAGACATTTGTACAGTCTAATTTTAAAAAATTTTAAGTTTTCTTCTTCTGTGGGGAACAACTTCTTCATCCATAATCCAACTCACTTGCTTCAGCCGGGTCGATGGTGAGTGTGCAAAGCAAAGCCCTTATAGCCTTTGTGTAGGCCCAGTAAGAAACCTGGATCTTCTCTCCGTAGGCACTTCCAAGCCAATCATCGGTTCTGCCACTCAACCTAACATGTTTTCCTTTAGGGGCTTTTTAAACCACTCTGCAAATTTTTTATTTTTTTTTAAGCTGCTTTTCAAAACAAAAACAAAGTGGAAAGGACTGCTTAAAAGTTAATGTAAGCCATATTTCCACATTTTTGCATTTCCTCAGAAGTGGAGTCCTGCAGTTTCCTCAAGCTTTGACCCTTCTTCCTCTGGGGCAACAGTTTCCCCTGTGGAAAAATCTGTCATTAGGCTGAATTTCACCATCAGGTGAAATTTGGTCAAATTTGATTCTCCAAATCCAATCCCTAAGGAAATAATTTATGAGTGAGTGAAAAAGCGGAGATAGAGATGAGCCCAAATTGCTAAAAAAAGTCACTTCATCCTATACATGCAATCCTCTTTCCTTTGTATCTCAGTTTGTATGGATTTATACTCTCGTGCCCTTGTGGAGGCAAAGTCCTGCTGCCAATGCAACTCATTAGCTCACCCCTAACACAGCCATTCTCAGGGAAATGGTAGGACAAATGTCTGGGAGAGAATGGTCTTAGTCTGCTCTCCACAACATGCTATGGCTGATCCTTCCCTGTACCTCACTCCCTCTTTCTCTCAGCTGCTGAGCTAACAATTCCTGCGTACTAGCTCTAAAGATAAATATTCAGTGTAGTTGGAGGGGAAAAAATGAGCTTGTCTGTATCAGAGGGAAGGAACAAATATAAATTGAGTCCTATCAGCTGTACAAAAAAAAAAAAAAACCAACAGAAATTATCAACAGTCCCCCAGCAAAGTAACAGCTGAGGGGGCTTCAAGCTGACCGAGTCAGATTCCTTGCTTTATCAATAAATTGTATTATCTCTGCCTTGATTATTTCCACTATGGAGGGTATCTGCAAGGTTATCAAGACCCAAGTGACTGAATAAGATCACAAAGCGATACAGCTGATAATTGGTTTCTGACAGGTTTACGTCCGCAACTGATGCGTCTTTTAAGGGTTTGATATTTTTGCAGACAAGTCTAAGGAGAAACATATGCTGTGCGTTATCACATCCAAAGTCTAGGGTGGTGCAGGGGAGACACGGAGGGGGAGGTGGCATTGATTTGAAGCAAGGAAGCCCCTTCTTGTCACTGAGCCTCCCAAGCTTCTTAGTGCCTTGTTAAATACACTGATAAATGCATATCTCAGTGAATCTCCAGGAGGACCACTTCATGTTAGGAGATTTTATTTTACAGATTGCCCTCTAGACAAGAGAAATCTGATTTCTGAACCTACACAAAAGGCTCGCTGTGCTTTGTGGGTGTATTGATCTGGCAGCACTACAGCAGCTGTGAGCTCAAATGTCTGTGCTGCCGGCATAATCAGAAACATGCTACATGCAGGATGCAGCAAGCTTCAAGAGCTTAACAAGCCAGATAGGGGGCCTGTCAATTCCTTTCAGAGCTAACAGCAGGGTAAAGAAGCAGTATATATGGGGAACTATCAAAGCTATTGCAACTAAAAAGGGATGAGGAAATAACTAAAGAAAATTTAAAACCACAAGAAAATCACTGAACGATGCAAAGTATCAGCTTATTCACCTACCGTACAGATATGTTAGCTTTACAGTACTCACGCAAATCAATATGCAGCCCAATTACAGTGTGAAAACTAAAAACCTCCTTTCAAAATGTCTGGGTGATGTCACTGTACTTTGTTTACCTTTCTCATATTTTCCAGCAGTCATGAAGCCCTCCTGTGTTGAGCAAAGCTTTCTGTCATAGGAAAGAATCTGCTTTGTTATTCTTAATGTTTTTCAAGCATCTTTCATCATAATAGAACATCATATTTTTGGCTTGTGGATACGTTTCTATATTATATTTATCTTGATTTCAGTACACATGTGTTTTCTCCTAATGGCTTTCTGGTAAATGTATGAGCTGACTTTCCACAGTTTCCATTTTGCTGTAATACTTGTACCTGACATTTTCTGAAATGACGGGTTTTGTTTAAGCAGTAACACAGTGCACAAAAGAAAGGTAATACTGGTGGTTTATAACATGTGGACTTGGCTTTGAGGTTAGTAAGTTAGTCATTAACATATGGTCTATTCTTGCAAATGCTCACACACAGAGCGCCTTCAGGCGTGCGAAGAAGCACAATGAACTGGTAGCACTTCCTCCTCATGACTTTGCAGAATGCCTCTCGGTTTTCCTTTTCCAGAGACAGACCATGGAGATAGAGGCTGAAAATCTGTCTATTCTGGTCAGAGTTAACACTGCTGGAATGGTGAAGTGTGTTTTTGTTTGCTCCCTACGCTTGGTTTTTGTGAATCATGTAAAAAGCACAGTAATCTCAGTTCTGCTTTCTCTTCTAGTATGTCAGTTTTCTAACTGTTTACTAAGCATGCTTTGTTAGGTAGCTACCCTCACTGCACTTTCATAATGCTCAGAATCAATCAGGCTTTTAAAAAAGCTTTTGTTTGTCTTTGTTTCATGTAGTTAAACGTGGAAACTAATTTCATAATTTTAAATTAATGAAAAGGAAGGTTCAGAGCAGAATTAAACAAAGAGCGGGAGCAAGTGGCCCTGACCACAGTGGTAACATCTGGAAGCTAACAATTATCTCTCTTGGTAGCTGTGCAATTACTACTGCAAGTATCATCTACTAGTGAAAATCCTCAGTAATGCATCACTTTTTTCTGATGGCTGGGTCATAGAAGGCTTCCATTAACAGGAACACTGGATCTTATTCATCCAGGAGCACCAAGATGAATCAGACCTAACTATGTGCTAGAAATACATCCTTCCACTATCCTTGCTTTGCTAATTAAGAATTTAGAAAATCTAGATGTATTAAGCAATTTAGAAAGATAGATATATTCATCACACAGCAAAATAAACCATTCATACATTTATGGAATAGCCTACCTTCACTCTGAAAGATAGATATGAGTCATTATAAAATGTATTTTCAAGCCTCAGGTGTCAAATTTGTGGTTGTCAGTCACAGAGCTCTTTTGAGCTAACAGAGCCTTGTCCAGTAAACTGCAGAGCTCACAAAGCCAAGTCACTAAACCTTTCTGTTCTCTAGCTATTCAGCTGGAAAATATGGCCACTTATTAAAGGCTCATTCTTTAATGGGTAAGGCATGGGTAAGGCAGAGGGCTCCAGAGCTTCAGGAGTCCTTGCTCAGGAACCAACATATTTGGAAGTAATTCAGACAGCCCTGAACATGCCAAGTGTGCCTTTGCTTCACTTCCTTTCTACCTCAGAAGTTAGATATAACAATATGACTTCTTCCAATCAAAAGCTAGAGAAGGGTAGCAAAGCCATGGGATTTCTTCATACCTTTGGTATCAGAGAAGTCACAACCTAGGGCAGGTAGGGTTTTCCTCCAAAGAGGAATCTGTATGCCTTCATCAACTCAGTTGGAAGTCGGGCACTTTCTTCAGGAGGACTGCTTCAAGAGACATCAAAAATCCAAGTGGACTTGATATCAGTCCACGTTCTACTTTACTTCTGCTAATGGAAAAGCAGCATTAGCTACAGAAAAAAAAAAAAAAACCAAAACCAACCTTTCTTGTTTTATGTAGTCTCACTCATGCCCATACTACATCTAGATTTTGGTCAGAGAAAATGGATGCAACCTTCCTTATTGCAAAAGTATATGAAACATAGTTCAGAGTCAGGCATGGTTGGGCTGCTGATGGGCAGATAAACTATACTGCTGTCTCTCCTCTCTCATGAGTCTGAGTACAAGTAGCACTAGGCAGAGCTATTGCAGGGATGGCTCCAGCCCTCCAGCTTTTTCCACTTCCTTCTGATAAGCCTGAACCAATGCAATTGTAAAAGCTACCTATTTACTTAACACGCTGTCACATCCGTCTCTTCTCCTTTTTTTATTCCTCTCATTGCCTTTCATCTCTCACTACGTGTTGAAATCACTAGGTCATTGAGAGAAGGATTGATATTTGTTTTGTGTTTATAACATCTAGTACTGTGTGGTGTTAAATGGCATCTGTAAGCACTTTCAAAAAACAAGCAAGTAATATAATGCCTTTTGAGCAATTACTGTGGCAATGTTAATACGTTTTTGCCCCATTGAACAAAATTACGCTTACAGAGCAAATGCAATTCCCTCTGTAATGTGAATGGCAGTAAATCAAAGCAAGAGGAGATGAATGTTTCAACTTGACTAGTCTTAGTGACTCAAAACAACTTAAGTCTGCTCAGCTTTCAGTACAGTTGCTGGATATTATTCATGTTGCTTTCTACCTCTTCTTGGGGTTTCATTTACTACTGAAATACCACTGATCCCAGTGCAGCCTGTAACAATGAAGGCTCAGTTGCACTCTACTGACATGGAGACTCTGCTTGGGGATTAAAACATAAAACAACCTGATTAACCTTAATAACAGCAATTCTTTATGTATAAGAAGTGCTTTAAAGATCTGCCCTAGATCTGAAACTCAGCTCTAATATTTAAGGAAGCAATGGGTAAGCCATTTTAAATCTTAAAATCACTGAGATCTTTCAAATCATTGGGAAATGCAGTGCCCTTGTCCTAGATAATAACTTAATAAAAGAATTGGGAATTATTTTTTTTTTCCAATTTGATACTATCAGGAAAAAGTTGCATTTGGGATGGTGTAAACTGGGAAAATTCACAGGCTGGGCCAATTTGTGGGGCTTACCTTCACATCTGTGAAGACAGCTGTGGCAAGAGACTGTCTTTAGATTCAAACACAGGTTTGACACCCATATTGTGTGATACTTCAAGCAACTAGATCTAAAACATCACATCAGAGAACACAGTGACTGGATCCATTTATGACAATGGCTACAAATGTCTAAAGAGAATAAAAGAGATTGATGAACAAACGTCTCTATTTTGCTATGACTATTCCAAAATACATAAATGTGGAGGCAGTGAAAAGGATTTATCTAATGGTATTTTCTTTAGGTGGTAACCTTAGCACATACATTCAATACAATAAAGTGACTGTCCACTAAACCTGCTCTAAATCTTGTTCTGCAGTGATCCACACAAACCTACCCTAAAAGTATGGTCTGTAGTCATCACCCTTTTAAATGACAGACATTCACAGAGATAAGGCAAAGTCAGGATATTGCTTTATTTCTTCTTTATTCTTTCCCTAGATCAGGCAAAGCACTTCTAAAAGGAAAAGGTACAAATATTTATTTGATTCACTAGGTTTTAAATGGTTTTCCAGGAGAACAGTTTCCAATTACTATTCTCTATTTGCAGAAATGGGACTGTCATTCAGTGGTTGCCTGTGATTTTGATTAAAACTCTACCAGTGACCAGGAAATAAAAGACTTTTAGGGAAAACACTGATATCCTGGGCTAGCCAGTTGCCCTGCAGACCCTGTGTTAGTTTTGTATCTGGCTGTTGTTATCCAGGCTTTTTTTGTTCAGATCTCAACATCTGTTATGTCACCGCACAGGCACACATTAAACTCTTCCTCCTAGAATATTTAAGTAAAGACTCTTGCCTTCCAGAGCTTTCCCAACATTGCAGCTCAGATACATACAAAGCATCAGACAAAGCTAAAGATTGTGCACTTAAGTCTTTGACAGTTTTATCTCTGCCTTCCAGGTCAGCAGAATTCAGAGCTTCTTTTTCTTTGCCAAATTTAGGATCTGGTCACAATGACATATAACCAATTACCACTCATCAGCTAAGTCATACCTGTTAGGTAGTGGCAGTTGATATGAATGGAATTAATCTAAGTTCGGTCCCTTGGGCATTATCCGTGAAGACTTCAGTGAGAACTTGACAGACACATTAGTTAACAGGGCACTCATGGCTTCTTAATATCATTTTGGCTTATTAATTAATGAACCATGTAAATCACGTTCAATATAGTGATGAGGTAGCCTCAAATCGAATCAGTATGGAGGTCAAGGAAGGAAGGTGAATAAGCTCCAGGGTTTTGTAGCCTTTGGTTGGATATGCTTTTTCTTTTCCTTTGACATACCTGGCTATTTCATATAGCCAGCAGGAAAACAGCATGAATCTCTCCTCACCTCAGAGAACAGCTAAGAATGACCCCTGGAACAGCCTGCAGAAGTAGCATTATCAGAAATTACTTTTTTCTTCTTTCCAGATAGGAAAGGATTCATTGTGTGTCTGATCACTTGGTCTTGGAGGGGATACAACGAGAAGAAAACTTTCTACTTGTGCTATTTGCTCAGCCTAGGGCTGACAACCTAAAAAAAACATAGAGTTGGACACATTGTGCTCTTAAGTCATACAAAAAAAAAGGTAATAACCACATTGATCTCAGAAGGGAATAGCATCCCCATGTGTTGCAGGGGACTCAAAGCTAGCAGATCTTCCAGGGCGTGCCACTAGTGAGCAACAGACTCCCTTCCCCAGGCTAAAAGACAGAGACTAAAAAATAATCCATAGAAAAAAAAAATAGAGAAATAAAGAAGTAAATATTATGACTTATGACACAAGTTGCAGCAAAGTCTGCTAGGGTTATCACAAGTACAGCACAAGAAACCATATGGAGCTCTGAAGGGGTCACCTGGTGGAGGGGAGCTCTAAGAAGGGTCTGTCCTCTGCCCAACTGCCGCAGGAAAGGTGCAAGGGGAAGGCAGCATCACTGCACGGGAGGCTGCTAGCTCCCAAAAAGTCACCTGCCCTAGAGGCTGCCCGCATCCTGGCTCTGCTTTACACTGCAAAATTTCTTCTGGTTAGAACAGGCTGTGAAGCCAAAAAGGGGCCATTACAGGAGTACACAAAGTGGGAGCGTCTTCACCGGTCCCAGCAAAGGTAAGCCATAGTGGAAAGAAGCAGGCATGTAGGCTGTTGTTATGTCAATATTTGTTTTTCCTGAATGCATCATCTAATAAATATTTTCCTGGAGTCCGGCTGTTGCTGAGTTTTGTCTGGGCACTCCCAGAGCACACAAGTGCAGGTGCTGAGCGTGACTCACGCCTACCAATGTGATCCCCGTCAGCAACAGGAAACTGCAGCGCAGGCCGAGGGAGGGAGGATGACATCACTGTGTCCTGTGTGAACGATCGGTATCTCCAGCAAGGCCAAAAACCCCAGGGAGCTCAGGGCATACCTGAGATATCATTAGCTAGGATAGCCCATATGTAATGAAAGCTCATCTCTTTAGATCTCAAGCCATTCACGGGGCTATTTAACCAGCATAAAAAATCTCCATTTTTCTTTTTTTTTTTTTTTGAAAGCATAGGCGATTGAATAACTATAACTGGACTGGTAGCAAAAACGCTGAGTTCTTATACTGTCTTTGCCAACTTGTTGTGTGACTGACAGCATGTCATTTCACTTTTTTTGTCTCAGTTCTATACTAGTATATGAGAATAACAAGAGTTCAAGTGGTTTTGAGAGACTAAATTCACTAATACTCTAAGCCAAATCCCATTGAATTCAATGGAAAAGCTCTCAATTACCTTGAAGGGCTCCAGGCCAGACCTTGCTTATTCAGCATTATAAGAAGCATTTGAAAACCCTTTAAATAGTGCCATATGTGAGCAAAGGTATTGGTTATTACAGGACTGAGGAAAAAACTTTTCAACTGATACAAGTATGCATGAATAATACCTTTTCACAGTCTCATTTTTAGTTTTCTCTGCTCCTTCTTAAAAAAGCACCATATAATACGAATAATGTCAATACTAACAATTGTCTTCAATACTCTATCAGACAAAGCATTTATTCTGTTAAGCACAGACTCCTTTTAATTTGCAAAAAATGCAGATCTGGACAATAGCTGTCACTCTTTGCCAGTTTATGATCAGCCTTTGTAAACCTTTGTGTCAGGTTTCAGTTGATTGACAACTTGTGGGCCAGAGCCCCACAAACAAGTTTTAAAGCTCCAAAACAGACTTAATTTTCTCTAAAAAGGTTAGATCATAGAATCATAACAGACTGGTTTGGGTTGGAAGGGACCTCAAAGACCATCTAGTTCCAGCCCCCCTGCCATGGGCAGGGACACCCTCCACTAGACCAGGTTGCCCAAAGCCCCATCCAACCTGGCCTTGAACACTTCCAGGGAGGGGGCTGCCACAGCTTCTCTGGGCAACCTGCTCCAGTGCCTCACCACCCTCACAGGGAAGCATTTCTTCCTAATATCTAATCTAAATCTACTCTCCTTCAGCTTAAGGCTATTACTCCTTGTCCTATCAGTACACGTCCTTGTGAACAGTCCCTCTCCAAACTGCCCTACAAATAGAAAGCCATCATTCATATGGTCTATCTACTACTATGCTCTACAGGGACTGACAAACTTTACTGAAGCTCTGGACTGAGGTCAGTAATCTTTCAGGTCTGTGGAGAGCCTTTACAGTCAGAAGGATCAATCTGATGTCAAGGTCAAGGTCTTTACTGCATCTGGGTCATTTGGTACAGAAGCTCAGAGACAAACTGACATGCAACAGACAGAAAGCACCAGTGTTGGCAGGGATGATGATGTTTAGCCCTACTCTGTTCAGGTAAGAGCAGGAAAAACCCACAGACTAGGCAGTTCATGTTGAATAAAACAGAGGAAAAGGGAGAAAGGTGTCATTTTGAAAGCACTTGGAAATGACTGGCCTTAAAATCCTGGGCTATGTGATATTTCTTAAATGAAATCATTTTTGGCTAAAAAAAAATTACAATTGGTGACACTAAACTCATTTAGATACAATCAAATTATTTACTTAAGGTACAGACCACAATGAAAAAATTGAGTCAAATGTTTCAGTGTTTTCCACAAAAAGGTGTCCTGTTTCTTCAGTATATAATAACTTTGTAGTAAACTTCACCTCATTGTCATTAGAAATTTTCAAAATCTTCTTGGAAAGATTTTCAAACATCAGAACAAAGCACTTTCTGTTGAAGTGAAACATATTATTCAGAACAGCTTGCTTGTCCCTCTGCATTTTCAAAATGATCCACAATTAGAAAACAAAACAAAAGCCATCATTCATCCAGTCCTAATAAAATAATTGCTTAGCACAGTTGTGCTCCAGGGTTTGGAGTCCCCAGCAGTTACAGCGTATAAAAAGAGAGAAAGTGGGAAAGATAAGGTTGCAGGGGAACTCTAACCCAATAACCCAAACGTTTTGCAGGCAGTAAATGCTGAAGTATTATCATAGTAATTGACATCACAAATGCTCCAAGCTAAATATATTGATTGCCAAGGTCAGCATTTCAGGCAGCAACAGCAGACATCCTCATCCATTAGCTCTGAAATATTGATTTCAGTCAGGAAAATAGAAGTCAGAAAAAGGAAAATACTTGAGCAATAAAATGATCTTTCTCTATCTTTGTCTTCCAGACATGGGAACAGACGCTCTGTTCAGAGTACGTCAGCACTTACAGGGTTGCTGAAGACTCGCATGGATTTCCCATTTCTCAGCCTATTCAACATGCATTTTTATTCAAAATGGCTAAAAAAATACCAGTTCAAATGTAGAAACCAGAAAACAGACAAGGGCATAGCTTTGGCTTTATCTTGCTTGATAGAGTAGGAAGTACCTGAAAACTGCAAGTTCTCTTCTTAATACCATTAGAGAAGGTGCTTTGTAAATGAAACCTATTAAGTTCCAAATGCTTCATTATATAGCAAACAACAACCATTAAGAAAGTATCCTAAGGCTAGAAACTTTCTCAGTGATTATTGCCTCAGCTTTTTAAGTTGTATTCCTTAAAATTAAAACCAGTGTGATTAAATACAATGAGCTAGATTTTGTAAACCTCCACAGAAGTGAAAATTTTTCCCAATCACTTAAATAATTCACAGTATGTATTTTTTTTAAGACAGAAATAATTGTCTGTACCTTCTTTGGCTATGTGTGTGACTAAATGTTGTTCAAT
This sequence comes from Aramus guarauna, assembly GCA_013400195.1. Lineage (NCBI taxonomy): Eukaryota > Metazoa > Chordata > Aves > Gruiformes > Aramidae > Aramus > Aramus guarauna. The sequence continues at coordinate 52,539 of VXBL01007056.1, read as the reverse complement.
ACTAACTCATATCACTGGGTGAAAGCATGTTGTAAAAAGGTGCTTTATGAGGATGACTATAATTCTTTTCTAAATCCCTATTTAGAAGGCAAAGGTAAGCATGATTCTCAGAATAACTGACTTTCCAGGGGTATGATCATTTTTTTTCTTTAGTAACATTCCTTGTTCCCTGCTAGAAATAACTTTGTGCCTTTTTTTTTTTTTTTCTTTCGTTACACAGCAAATTTTCAGGAGGAATGTAGTAAGGCTAGAATGGAGCCTCACAAAACCGATTGCTATATGCATATGGGTTTAGTGGCCAAAGGCAGGCAGACAAAGTATACTATGTGCATTTGAACAAATAGCTGGCATCTGCAGGAACAAAACCATGCGGCAAGAGCTGCAGAAGCCATAACTACAGCAAGCAGCTCACAAATGAAAAGTGATGGTTATAACCCAGGAAACTCGGAACACATAACAAAATACAGCATGGCTGGAAGCAAAATTGCTGCTTTTCCATTTGAGGGTATGGTAAGAAAAGGTAGCATATTAAGGAGTTATATAAAGTAACACTGAGCTCGACTTGACTATTTTTGGTCTCAGCATTAATGTCTGTGAACTATCTGCTGGGACCAGAATACGCGCATTGCACGTTTTCTTTTTACTCTAATCCAGTCACAAAATTGGTCCTGCTTCAACATGCTTGTGTACCATTGCATTACAGCTTGGACACGTTCATTGTAAAGGGGGGAGGTAGTCAGTCTTACATTTATGTTGTCTCTTTCTTCCTGTAAGTTTCCATTATATATTAGCAGGCTACACATGTACAATGCAGATATAGCTATTTCCTACAGAAGAACACAACAGCTCAGTATGACCACAACTTGGGCAGCAGCAGAGGGAGGAAATTTTTGCCAAGAACACCAGGAAAAAGTACCATGGGAACCATTAGGTTTACACAGAGGAAAAACACATTGTTAATGTGAATGACCAATGCAATAAAACACTGAAACATATTCCTTTATCAGTTTATTCCCCTGGGAAAGTGAAGGAGTGAAACCACTCACTTAGACTTGTATAAGCAGTTCTTGGGCTCCCAATCTATCCTAATCTATCCTAAGAACTTGCTTTTTTAGAGAGAAAGAGGGAGGGAAGGTGGGAGGGAGGGACAGAGAGAAAAGTAGAGGAGAAATTAGTAAATCCTTTTTTTTTTTTTCCGGAGGTCATCAAGCTTCAAGAAATTGAAGATGCTGTCTACAAGGATGGGTACAAGCAGCTCAGTGTCTGCTCTACCTGTGCTCCAAAGTAGCTGGGTGCAGGGCAGGAATGATCTGTGCAGTCGCAATGCCTACCCGTCTAGCTGCCTTAGAGCAGAGATGGAAAAAACACACAACTGCAGTCATTTATGTGCCAAGGTCCAGATGCAGCTGGTAGCAAGTTGGTAGCGATGCCTGGTGCAGAAGTGTAGCTCCAGCAGGAGAGTGAGGGAAGCTCTACCTTCAAGGAGAAGGCTTTGGCCTGGGCCATGAGCATAGTGACCAGACTGAGATAGATTTCATCCTTTGTCAAAGGCAGAGCTCATGTGTTGTCCCTGGAGACCAGTGCTCACATCATCAGAACCTCATCTACACAGGAAGGAAATTAATGGGACCTTTAATATCAACAGTCTTTAGGACAGACTTTTCTATACAAAAGATGTTTTTCTCTGGTCCTTAATATTCAGTCTATCCACTGATTCTCAGCAGTGAGACAACTACTGACTGCTCTGGCTAAAAACAAGCCTCACCCATGGAATAGTGCTGGTTTTTCAAAACTGATTTTTAAGAAGGAATTTGAAAGTAAAGAGTGACAGATCAACAATTAAAGTGGGACGGTTACCTTACAACACTCATCCCTAACATGAGCAAACAAAAAGGAGTAAAAGGAATCTGGCCAACTGCTATAGCTGGCCTACATGTTAAATCAAAAGAGAAGCCCCTCAATACAAAATGCTACAGTGATTTTTATGATTAATAATATGTAATTTCTATTAGGTATTGATTTCCAGCACAACTGGCAGGACTCGGTGCGAAGGGGTCAGGACTGCTGCTTGTTCATAGGGTCAGCAGTTCCTGGCTTCCTTTCTTTCCAATATTCTTAGATGAGATAAAGCTATCCAAAGTTATTGTTGTTTCCACTTTTATCCTCTATCATGGGCCAAATAATCCTTTGAAAATCATCCAATCTGCTCCCACACCAGTTTTACAGCAGACACTCAGATGACTTCACTTACACTTTCCAAATGTATGTTTACATAAAGAAGAGAAAAATTTCATCGTCTGTACAGAAATTCAAATTACCAACAGACAGAAACTAGCCGCCTTCTTTTACTAATTTATCTGTCAAACATCAGGTTTAGCAGTTCAGCTCAGGTGGAAAAAAAAATTTACAAGACAATAAGCAAGTTCTTCTTTGACTTCAGAAAAACTTTAAGAAAAAATTTTACCACTTCCCATTTCTGAGAGGGTTGGTCTAATAAACAACATAACCATCAGCAGTACTTGCAAGTGAGACAAGTGACAAATTAAACATTTAATGCTTTTAAACTGGAGCAATTTCCTTCAAGAGGAGAGAACATTCACTTCCCTAGAGCAATTGGCTTAAACAAAAAGCTCAAGTTTATCAATCTTATAAATTTATTCTATCTCTGACTGCAAGGTAACTAGAATTAGTGAAGCCCATAGCCTAATTTCATCAGGTCCATATTAAACCAACCTTTCAAAGACAGAAATATAAAAAAATGATTAATTTTGTGCACATCACAGCAGGCTGAAAATCCCAGAAATCTTGTCTCTACTATCCACCAGAGTCCTGTCTGGAAGAAGTCTCACAGAAGCTTACAGCTGTTTTGCTGTCTTACTCTCATGTCCTGCTCTAAACCAAATGCTATCCAACAATATAAAACTCTTTTGTACATAAAAAGAAATAGGAAAAAATTATATGAAGCAGAGTGAATGATAAATATTGAAAATGAACTAATGAAAATCTAATATGCAGTCTACGTAGTTGCAGGTTGGTCCGCTCTTGACATGGACTAGAACTAACATCATTTGAGAAAGACTCCTGTGGAGACTCAAGGACACTTGAGGAATAAGCAAGTACTGGAGAAGGAGCTGTACAGAAAGCACTCCTAGTAACCACAGATTTAGCTCTTTAGACATACAAATAAGAGAACAAAATATTCTAGGCTGGGCTTCTGCCTGCTAGAAGAGACATATTTTTGGTAGGTTCTTGCAAAGAGCTAGGTTTTGATGTTAGCACTTGTGTGTAACACGTCCTCTACAAGTGTTAGGAAATGTCTGGCTCTTTCTGACAGTCATTATGGACATTGACCTTTCATTTCTGGTTTAGAAAAATGCTAAGCACATATTGAAAAAATAACTGGTATATAATTTGGGAAATAAAACAACATTTTTTCAGAAAAACATACCATGACTGCAAATCCAAACCCTTTTACACCAGTTACTATATAGACATGGATACTGATTCCTAAACTCTCATTCTCTAGACCACACTCAGTTTAGGCTCAAGAGACTACATTAATATGTAGGGAAAAGTTTATCTAAATCTTTTAAAGGATCAGCTCATGCTGTGACAGCACCTAAAGAACAATCTAAACATAGCCATGCTGTTATTCACAGAAAACAGACAGCCCTTTCCTGCCATCAAACATGAAAAAACCACTGTAGATGCAGCATGAGCTGTGCAAAAGTGTCATCTATCAGCCAGACCCAGGAGCAACTGAACACGGAGTACTCTGGTCTAGTACCGCTTTCACAGATAAAACAGAACAGGAATTGGAAAAAAGCAAACAAACAAACAGAAAAGGTACTTGAAGTGTCAGAAGACAATTCATATCTAGCCATAGGAATTTCTCTGCTGACCCCCTCAGACTGACCTAAATAATTTATTTCCACCAGTATAAAGTCACTGCACATCAGACACACACTACGGTTGCAGGAACTAGGCCAGTTCCTTCCACATTGCCCTTTTGCGCCAATCCTGTTAGCTTTCCCACAGATCAGGTCTCTAGTGCAGGAGTTGAGTATTTCTGCATTACCACGTGCCTTTCTCCACCCTCCCTGACAAACTGGAATCTCACAGTCTCTGGGAGTAGTTATGTTTGCTAATCCATTCTGGATTGCCTCTCTTTTGTTTCACACCTAAATATGAAACTCCTATGGAAACTGGATTAGTAGGAAAACACCTTTTGTAAAGGAATTCAGTAATTCCGATCTCGATTCCTTAGAAAAAGAGAAAGCCACAGAAACAAAGACATAGATTATATTCTATTAGGGGTTTTATGGTGAAATATTCATCTATAAATTTATGTTTTCTCCTGTAAAATTTATAAAAAACAGCAATTAATATTTTGCTAGGTACTGAACTATAGAGACTTGCACAGAAACATTGTGAAAATGTGATATGTCCCCACATAAAAATTGTGATGGCTTGTGTGACACATTAGGAATACATTTTAATACCAACAATATAAGCTATAGTTCATGACCCAGAATCTATCTGGGTAAGTGGAATGACTCCCTATGATTTATTGGCTCTTAGGTTGGACCAGCTGACTAGCAATCAAATAACTACACTGTTATTTTTGGTGACTGTACTATGTTATATTGATATTGAAAAAAAAAAAAAAAAAAAAGCCAAAATAACTAGCAGTTAGTACAATATGTTAATCCCATGCTGGCAAAACATATCAGCTCCAATGTAACAGGTGAGTTTAAAACATCTTCATATGAGAGGATGGTAACTTGCTTATCCATTACAATACAAATGCAGGTACGCATCTGATCACAATGCTTTATGTAGCCTTTATAGTAGCACTAGTATTGAGTTCTGCTCATTCTGCTATTCTTCCAAATGAATTTCTTTTATTTTTACTTCCACTTTTGTTCTGCAGACAAGATTCTGGACATGGGCTTCCTCTGAAGAGTGCTGCTGGCAAACTCTGCCCCCTCTCCAGGTTTGCTTCTGAACATCTGCAATTCAAGCTATAACAAACTGCACCTACGAATTTGCGAGGATCCTCACAGTTCCAGGAATCTCATCAGCGAGAAGACAGAGGAAATATTTTAAGAAACTGGAGAAGAAAAGCAAAATGATCTGCAGAGAAAGCAAGGCTCAGGGCTAGATGTGAAAAGGGTCTCCAGCGTTGTGATAATGAATAGCACAACAGCCAGCACTCGGATGCCTGGCCCCAGGAGCAGCAGCCTCTGTCTTGAGTCAGATGTTTATTGTTGGACACAACATGAGGAACATGAGGTACCTGGGAACGTGACTCAGCTGTGAAGATTGTGTTAACAGTTTTTAATTAGATTTTCTTTTTCAAAACAACTTCTTTGCAAGCTGGTGCAAGGAAAAGGTAAAGCTGTCTTTTTTTCTAACAGAGTGAAAACATATCACTCCCAGAAAAGCATGAAATTCTGTATTTCTGAACATCACAAGTGAGCTATGTTTTTATACTAATAAAAAGGGAAACCCTCAGCACGAGATTATAACATCAATCTTGTTCTTTTTCCCTGGTATGGCCCACTCAATGGCAGGGATAGAAGAGGAGCTTGCACACCCAGGTCATTCATGACGTGCCTGCTAGCACCACACACCCCTCCGTACTTGGTGTCAGCCATTGCCGTGCTTGTGGCCACTTACTGTCAGAGCTAGAAGCCAGTAACTAACACCTGAAAGCCAGTGAATTGCCCCCTCCCTGGAAGTGTTCAAGGCCAGGTTGGATGGGGCTTTGGGCAACCTGGTCTAGTGGAGGGTGTCCCTGCCCATGGCAGGGGGGTTGGAACTAGATGGTCTTTGAGGTCCCTTCCAACCCAAACCATTCTGTGATTCTAAGATGATATGAATAAAGCCTCACAGGGCTCCTTATTGCTGTGCAGAATGAGATGGCCGGCACAGACTCTCCACCACAGGACAAAATGTGAGAGAGTGTATCAGTGGAGGTCAGAGATCATTGGGGAGATTTAAGGATCTTACAGTTCATGAAACTATGAAAGAGGTGTAAATCATCTCTAAGTCTAAAGCATGCTGAATAGCTTTGAATTAAGGGCTACTTAAATAAATGCTAATTTCAAGAAGTAATTTTTTAATTGATTTTAAGTTTCTCAGAGAGAAAAAAATGTATTTGCAGACAGATGGTAATGAACTCCATTTTAAGCAACAGCTTAATTCACTGCTTCATATTCTGACCTCCTAACTGAGATGGGCTAGTCACTCCATAGCTGAAGTGCTGTGCCTGGTGGCTGCTGCAGCCCAGAGCAGTAAGGCAATTTGAAGAAAATCCTCTGCCTGGCCCAACTTACAATGCGTTGGTCCAGTCTGTTTTACATGTACCAGGAACATTCTGCAGATTCCTTTCAGAGGAAACCAAACCAGAACCTCCACTCCAAATACGTACTCATATGTAGGTTACTGCAACCACTGACGTCTGAACCAAGGAGTAAGCTATATCACCACTAGGTCTTGTAGCACTTACCAAACATGCACAGACCTTAGAAAGGTCTCGAACCATCAGGACTCTCCTGCAATGGCTCCCACATTTCATAAAGGACTAAATGCTGCATGTGCTTCCTATTTGCTGATGATTGGCAGTCCTCAAGGCATCTTTGATACTCCTTCTCTCACCAAGAATTAACGTGGCTGTCTTTATCTAACGTATCTTCTGTTGCTCTCTCCCCTCTTTGCTGAACCCCTTTGTTTCTCCTTTTAATTATCCCCCTTCCCTTTCTATTGCTTTATTCTACAATAATGGCAATGGCAAGTTTCAGCAGCCCCAAAATCCAAGCACAGCCTAAGCCCATGCTCCGTTGTAAATCTGCACTGTAAGTGCACTGAAAGTTTCTTGAGCAGCTGCACAAGTCCATGCCAGACCTAGAAGGCTGTTAAGCTCTCTGTGGGCTGCAAAAGGATTGGCAATCAATGCCACAATAAATTAGGTGATGAAGCAGTGCTGCTCAACTTCTGTTACACCACCTCTCCCCTACCCCCACAGCAGGCAGTGTGGTGGACCACTTCCATTCCTAGTTTTGGCATGTAGACGCACGCATCCTATACCCTGACTCACTCCTATGGCACCAGATCCCTTGCTAGCGCAGACATTGCTATTCCTTGCCAGCACTCCACTCTTAAATTTGAGGGCAGAAAGTTAGAAATAAGGGCTTCTGAGCCATTGCTTCTTACAAAACTCTGTTAGAGAGGCAGTGGGGTTTTGAGGAAAAAGAAATAAAGATTTTGAAATAATTTGGATCAACAGCAGGTTAGGAGTATGTCAGCAGCACAGAAGAGAATTAGATCTCCCAGAGAGCAATTTTTAAAAGGTAATTAATTTCATTCAGGAGAGTCAATTCAGGAGACTCAAGAAAATTCAGGAGAATTTGTCCTCACGGCACAGGAGGTTAAAAGAGAAAAGACACCTGCCTTATTAAATTTTAATATCCAGAGGCAGTTCGTAAAATTATTAATTATACAAATACATTAATCAGGAGAGTTCTGTGTCTTCTTTGACTTCACATAACCATTCTCATGTGCCAAAAATGTAATTTTTTTGATAAATATAGAACCACTGGCAGTATGTACAAGTGCTTCTGTTAGAGAGAACAAGACCTCAGAAGCAGGGAAAAAATGGACAAGTGAAACGAAATAGCAAGTCATGCCAGTTCTCATATGCATATTCTCACCCCTTTGGCAAGAGATTTAAAAAATGAAACTTGAAGGCATCTAGAAATATCTAGTATTCATCTAAGCTAAAGAAACAACAGCAGAGAGCACAATCTTTCCTCCTCTTTCCTCAGATTAATCTGATATACTATACTGCATCCTCTCACAGATAAGCAACATCTAAGGTGCAGCTAGTTGTTCTTACAGTTTTGGCTAGGAAATGGATTGGTTTGTTTCCTATGGTTTTGTCTAGGAAAATTGGTTAGGTTGGGCTTGAGACTTGTTCTGTTTCCCGTGAGAGCAAGTAAGAATGAGGAGTTTTCCTCAGGTTTTGTGGGAATGGCTAGGTTGGGATTTCAGTCAGTGCCAGGTCCCCTCTGCACACCCCCGCCCCCAGCACTACCCCCTCTTGCCAGTGCCCGCTCCCCTCCTGCAGCCCCGGTGGGATGTCCAGGCAGGGGCTGCACATTGTTCATGCACACAGGCTGTTCCTAACTAGCCATTATGCCCTAATGGGGAGACAATGAAAGCCTTCTCTGGGAACTGCTGGATGGTGCTGGTGGTGAGAGGAGGGAGGTTAAGGGTCTAACCTGGCAGACCTTGAAGTTGTCCTTTCTGGTTAATGCTTGTCTTTATTTAGTGTCAGTCTAAATGGAACAATAAAAGCAGTCATAATAACAGCAACAATCATGATGATGATGGAATAAGAACGGAGTAAGAATAAGAATAATAAACCAGCAGATAACTTGACAACATGGGCTAATGTGAAGAAAAGTTCTTAAAAATGCTGCTGCTTTCATATGGATCCCCGTAGCTGTCTCTTTCCTGGGCACCTGTTGTGGTTTAACCTGGCAAGCAGCTACAACAACCACACAGCTGTTGGCTCAGTCCCCCCGCAGCGGGGCTCCCCTCACCTGGCCCTTTGCCTCTCGGTTGGGCATGGGGCTGTCCTCAGCCCCTTTCTGCCCCAGCACACCCGCAGCTTGCCTGCGTGATGCTCCAGCTTTCCCCAGCAGACATGGCTGATGTAACCATTTCCACAAGAATTTCTTTCATTTCCATGACATCCTCCACTTGATGGAAGACAGGGATGATCACTGCTAATGTTAACATCTCACCAGGGCCTAATGTTACAAATCTCCCTTTACATGTAACATTACACTTTGATGACAGTGCTTAGATGAATAATGAAAATTTAACCAAGTAAAGGAATTCTAAGATCAGGCCCATAGTGATTTTTATAAACATAGTAAATGCCTTAAATTTTCTACATCGAGTCTTCTATTATTTTTTACTGTGGAGATACTGAGATTGCATGAGCCAGGGCAAATGCAGGTCACAAAGATTAATATAAAGATTTATCATGTCTATAGTATACAAATGTATATTATGGATAACCCAAAAAATAATGAAACCTAAGACGAAAGTACTCACAATAAGGGAATTTTGATACTTTTAACAGCTCTGCTTTGTTTTATAATGTTCCATTACCTCACAAATAATGTAGCTGTCATAACAAATAGTAACAGTGATAGATACTAAGCTGGATGGTGTGCAAGACTGCGTATACAACTCCAGTGTTCAGATCTGAATCAACTTTAAACTTAATATTTCTTGGATTGCGCAGCCCTGGCAAGGACCACTACAGTATTTCTCAATTTACAAATCTATCTGTATCAAATAGCATATAGTAAAATGTAACATTTTGCTGACCTGAGCATAGTTGTTTAAGACCGTATATGGTTTTTACACAGATGAATCTGTGTGGTTAGGTTGCTGTTTGGAAGACTTACCCAGACCTCACAAGCTTCTCAAATACCTCTCAAAAGTGAGAAAGGAAGAATAAGGTGCCCCACCATTTGCTGGTTGGATGCCATCCATCATGTCTGCAATGGGAGTGGTCTGGATCTCCGGCTCAGTGATGCTACTGTAGGCAGCATTGGCAGCACTACCATTTGTTAAGTGTGTTTGGAGCAGGACCCCATGTCCAGTTGATTAAGATCAAAGGATGATCGGGGAAATCAGGCTGGGAGTGGCCCAGTCTATCCTCCTGCCCAAAGCAGGGCCAGCGCTGGGGTAGACCAGGCTGCTCAGGGCTTGGACCACTTGGGGCTTGAAACCCTCCAAGGATGGAGACAGCACAGCTACTTGGGGCAACCTGCTTTGCCGTCTCATGGGGAAAGTTTCTTCCTATACTCAGCCTGAACCTCTCTCATTTCAACTTGTGCCCATTACTGCTCACTCTTCCACTCTGCATTGCTGTGAGGATCCCAGCTCCACGTCCTCCACGACACTTCATCTATACTGGGGGCTGTTAGGTGTCCCAAAACTGTCCCTTCTCCAGGCTGACCCAGCCCAGCTCCCCCAGCATCTTTTCACAGGGCAAGTGCTCCAGCCCCACCACCCTGGGGGCCCTCCTCTGAGGTCTCTCCAGTCTGTCCACATCTTTCCTGTGTCAGGTCCCAAAACTGACCTCAGTATCTAGATGCGGTCTGACCAGTGCCACACAGAGGGGAACAATCCCTTCCGTTGATCTTCAGGCCATACCCCTGATCACACAGCTCATGACCTGCTGGCTGCCTTTGCTGCCAGGGCACACTGCAGGCTCACGTTCAGCTAGATGTCCACCACCACCTCAGGACTTTCCTCCAGAGCTGTTCCCCAGGCCTTCTGTCCCCCAACAGTGTCATTGCAGGGACTCATTCTTCCCAGGTGCCAGGCAAGTATCCGCCTCAAAGAAAACTGCTTTGGAAAATTTCAGATAAATCACTTTAACTATTTCTGTGAACAAGGAACAAAGATGGTTTTGTCAAAGTTAAAAAAAAAAAAAAAAATCCAGCCAAATTTTTTTTCAAGCAACGTTCCCCAGTTCTTGGGATTCATGGTATGCATTTTGCCATCTTTTGAAAAAAGCCCTAATTGTAGACAAGCTGTCTGTGAAGAATTGCAGGCTGCAGAAGGTTGAAGGGTAGCACGATGAAAATGCCAGAATGCTTTTAGCAGAACAAGCTTTATCATGAAACCAAAATGCTTAATTGAGAGTTGAGTTTCTGCAGAGCTCTGCAGAAACACCTCACTAGTCTGTAGCACTGCGCTCTAGCTAGGCAATCCCTCCTACAACCCTCACCTCAGTGCTGCAAAGTGCTGTAGCCAGGGAAAAACCTAATCCAAGCCATGTCTTTTAAGACTATGCATCTGATGCTAAGGTTTGGAAGGGTATAGTTCAAGTTTTCTTATTTCCATGCAAACTGGATTTGTCCTGAGTAGAAGTTCTCTGTTCCTCCTGGTTTCCATTATTTCATACAAATGAGGGGTTCTGATTCCCTACAGCACACGCTTCGATGGTAGTCCAGCCATAAGATGCCAAATTTTATTTGGGCTAGAGAGGTGTCACTCTTGAACATAACCATGGGGTTGCTTGCAGACTTGAGTTTCACTGGAGGGAGGAAACCATCACACCAAAACCTGAGAGGAAATTGGGTGAGCATTGGTTGATGCTGGTCCAACCAGCTGGAACTGAAGGACATCAGCCCAATAACAGCAGAAATAGTGCAGATCACAGAAATTGGGCCTCTGGCGTCAGGAGCTCACACGTGGTTCAGGGACTGCAGCAAAACGGCTCTCAACTCATGAGGGACAGATGCATTTGGCCGAGGCTGTTGGCTTAACAGAACATTAGGTTGCGCATTTAGGCTCTGTGATCATTTATTTGTGATGCTGGGAAACACACATAGTTAATCCTAGGGGTCTCCTTCTGGTATTACTTCGTGACATCCGCTGAGCGTATGCCCTACTTACATTGAAATGTTCGGGTAGACAATTCAAGCTCTCAAAAGTTAGGAAATGCCAAAATTCATGCAATTCTCCTTCACCTCTCTCATGCTTGGGGTCATGTTGTCTTTTACTGCCTACACATCAACCAAAGCATTAATTAGTTCAAGCTATGCAAATTGTTTTAAAAAGCTAAAAAGCCTAGTTTGCAATTTAAAATGGGATCCAGATGCCCTCATCATTTCAAGAGAGGAAAAAAAAAGCATTAAGTGGTAACTGTTTTTTTGTGTTACATGGCACATGTCCAAGTCGAACTTGCATATAAAAATAAACCTCATGAGTTCATTGTTCTGAACTTACAGCCAAATGTCCTGTTTGTCTTCTATTGAGTTTAAATGTTTTGTGACTAAGTTGTATAAAACATGCTTTAAAAAAAAAAAAAAAAACAGTAACAGTAACTAGCGAAATCTAAATAATAAAATGATTTATTTCTTTGTATACTTCTAGCCATTGCACAACCTTTGGATCTTCTGATAGAATTAATTTGAAAATAGCCTAACTATTCATTTATTTCTCCGTTTCCATAGAAACTCTGACAGCAATGATTCATTTCTAAGAATTATTAAGTCCCTGACCATACAATTCATACTGTTCTCCACAAGGCTCCAATAGCTAGCACATTGGACTGCAAAGAAAGCTCACCTGAAGGACTCATTATCTATTTTTCTTTGTCAGCTTCACTTTCTTGGAAATAGACAGCCTTGCTTTTTCACCACAGGTGATCTGCAAAAAAACCTAAGCGTCACAAGTGGTATGTTCTGCTGTGGTGAGGAAAGAATAGGATTTGCTCTGCCAAACTGGAAGCACGTGGGATGAATGCAAGCCTGCTGCAAATGGGGAGGGACCCTGCAGCCTAGCACAGCCATTGTCTCATATGCCAAAAGAAGGGACAACGCACCAGCTGGGATGGAGAGGAGAGGTAAGGCTCTACTGAACCAGGTTGGTCCTTGCCTGACTTTTAGCACAGCGTACAGAAAAAGAGTGACTTCCCCAGAACAACTAGAAAAATGAGTGAAAACAGCAACTGACACAGAAGTGCCAAGCAAAAAATGTACCCCTTACCTCCAATCTGGACACATGCCCTTTGTATGCAATTAGCCCTTCGTGCTCATAATTTCTCAGGACCTTCATCTTCCAGATCTTTTCAGTCCTTAGCCTCTGTGCCAAAACCATTAACAGAGGTGATGGTTGCACTAATTTTGATAGTACTTTGGTGTTCAAGCACCTGCTTGGTGAATCTACCTAAGAAAATCAGCTCTGTCCCACGGCAGGACAGCTGAGGGACATCACTTACCTCCTCAGCAGCACAGTGCTTGCTGAAGGAAACACAATGAATGGCTTTTCTGCCAGGAAGAGGTGAGGTGGGTGCAGCTCATGAGGGTTTTGCACCCTCAGAATTGCAATGCAAGAGCAGAAAAAGATGCACCAGCTCCATTATCTTGCATGGTGATTTTCCATCATAAGGACGTGGTAGCATGGCTAGCTCAATGGTGCACAATGCACAGTTAGTCTGAAAGACTACTTTTGCTCCTGAGATTTATCAAGTAGATGTTGGCAGGTGAGAAACAGATGCAGAAAGCACCCCACAATTGCTGCCTGCCAAGAGACTATCAAGCTGTTCTGCAGCCCTAAAGACCAGTTCTACCAGTGACATTCATAACAAAATACCCAGAAGTTTAAAATGGTTCCTAGGCTGCATGGACAAGTCAAGAACCATAAACAGTTATCTTTGATTTCCAGATTACACCAGAGAGTAATCTGGAAATTGGGTGATGGAAGGGAAAGTCGTATGGGGTCAATTAATTCCTTTCCAGCTACCAGGGTAGAAAATAGATACTGGTCTTCCTTTATAGTGCAGTGCAGCAGTCATGCTGCAACCCTATCAAATTAAATGACCAAAGTGAAGGTTTTATTTTTAAATGAATACAAAAGAAAATTCAATCATAAAAGGTATAAATAAATAATAAATAAATAAATAAACTTTTTAAAAAGACCCATCATTTGGTAATGATGCTGATTTAGATAATGCTACATTTAAGCATTTTGTATCCACATTAAAGTTTATTTGTGGCCTTCATATAAACATGCTAGACAGTTGTGAGTAATAAATGATTAGCAAATCATATCTCCATTTAGAGATGCATTAGAAAACTAATTTACTGATGTAATAGAAACTAAAATGAGATTTGCAGGGATTTCTTCCCCCCTTAAAATCCATAAATGCAGTCAGGTTGGCAGCTCTCAGTTTGCACCGTGACCCAAGACTTCGGGTGGGATTGTCCTGCGAGTAACCATCAGCAGGGTGAGCGATGGAGGCCAAGAGACAAGGGGCACTAGTGGAGTTCATTAATGAACGTGAGATTGAGCGTACAGCAAGCACGAGTTCCTAATGAGCATGTACATCTCTGCATGCACTGTTAGTCAGACTAGTAAAAAACACCCAGTAAGAAGTATCTTCAAGATGAAGAGCAGTACTGAAAAGTAAGCTGTGTTACCCTTATGAATGATGCATAGAAGTGTTTTGGGGCAACTTTTGCTCTTGCTATTATTAGGCCTTACTTACGTATCAGTTAGGTGTACAAGGTAATTTACACCAGGCAGAATTTATCAAACACAACAGAATTCCTGTCATGTGGAGCACAGGAGTGGTGGCCGTTTCAGTACGGTAAGAACAACTCAAGAAGGCACCATCTGGGCTCTGCACTTTCACGCAGGGTCACACTGTCCTGCCCATCACAGCAGAACTCATGGGTCAGGCAGAGGAAAGCATTTTCATTCAATGACCGAATGTAGGAAGGAAAAGCCCCAGAGGTTTGATACTGATGTAGTAAGAAAATGTAAGGTCCAAGTTGGAAGTATAATTTAAAGCATGAACACTGTAATTTCAGTATCAGCAGTATAATTTAAACTCCTTGTGGACTGCAAGCATTGTTTCTGGCTATGGTTAAAGCTAGGAGATGAAATGGAAAAAAATTAAATGGAGGTTAAGTTACCAACTAGGAACGTCCAACATGGACAAGATATCTAACTAGTTTTGTGGTGTGTTGATGTGGCAGCTTCTAGTGTGCCTTAGAAATCCAAAGCAAGGGTGTCTGAGACACCAAAAACCAGTTGCTGTCATCTGAAAGTACAGAGCTTTTTGTCCAGAATGTGAGCTGCTTGGCTGTGCTTGGCTTTTTGTCCAGAATGTGGGCTGCTATACTGTGGTATATCTATTACAGTGCCAAGGAACATTCCTAGTCCCTGAAAATTGATCATTTGTTTTTTTAATTTATTAGAATAGTTTCTGGCAAGCCTTCATCACATCCTCATTTCACAGTCCACAGGTGTGGTCTGGGAGTTAGCACAGCCCAGAGACCATTCCCAGCTGTCTGTTTGCCTGTAGCCACTCTGCACTGGGGAGAGAGAGAGACAGGGTAATGCTGTGGCAGTGGCTCATCCCCTGCCAGATGCTAAGAACAGTCCCAGGAATATTTAGTCCAGCATCCGGAGAACAGTGAGCCAGGTGGGAGTGGAGAAGTGGGGACAGATCAAGAAGTTTCAGATTTTCTTCTTGCCACCACTGATTTTTTTCAGGGAGCCAAATCTCTAAGGAAGAATAGGTTCCACCTCTTCAGTTTGGACTGCTGCATCTACCCTTGGAAGTCAATACATTGACCACTTGTGGTTTAATTAAGTAACAATGTTCAATTGAATGATGCCCCAGGAACAGTTTTGACTTAATGTCTGTTAGTCAGGCACAGGGAAAGTACATAGAAGATGGTATGGCCACACCTTTTTCCATTTTTTTTGCATCCAGCCTACATCTGCCTGGTCTCTAGCATGTAATACAGGACAAAATATAATACAGTCACACAACTGCTGACATATATCCATCAGGAAATTGTTTTTTAACACAGTCTTCTGTAGGATAAGAATCAGAGAATACCAGGTTGGAAGGGACCTCAAGGATCATCTGGTTCAATCTTTCTTGGCAAAAGCTCTGTCTAGACAAAAGCACCGTCTAGACAAGATGGCCCAGCACCCCATCCAGCCACATGTTAAAAGTGTCCAATATTGGGGAATCCACCACTGCCCTGCGGAGATTATTCCCATGGCTGATTGTTCTCATTGTGAAAAATTTTCCTCTAGAGTTCAGTCGGAATGTCCCCAGGTGTAACTCGCACCCATTACCCCTTGTCTTTTCCATGTGACTCCCTTTTTACAAGCATCTTCTTTGTAGCCACCCTTTAAGTACTGGAACATGGTGATGAGGTCACACCTAAGTGTTCTTTTCTCAAGGTTGAACAAAACCAATTCTCTCAGCCTTTCTCCTCATACGGCAGGCTTCCCAGTCTGATCATCCTGGTGGCCCTCCTCTGGACCCTCTCCAGCCTGTCCACATCTTTTTGTATAGTGGGGACCAAGACTTGGTATGTCCAGTCCCTGATTTCAGTGCATCTCGTGGAGTCAACACATGGCACCCCTTTATATGTTTCTGGTTCACGTGACTCAGCAGGAGTAGTTTGACAGAGCATGAGAAATCCAAAGCTCAGCCCACACAAGACAGAGTCACTGCTGACAGGCTTGGAAAAGAGCTCGAAGCTGGCAGGGTTTGCCCTGACCAGCCAACCGAGACTGTCCATCTGCTCTCTGTTCATGGTTTACAGCTTTTTATTGCTTTTTATAGCAACAGATGTTTTAGTGGCAGCTTTAGCCACACCAGTGTTTTCTCACCTCTGCTGGGTCAAAACCTACAGATTTCCTTTCAGGTATGGAAATTGCTAATGATACCCAGGCTGTAGCCATCTCAAGAGAAGGTCACCGCAATATTTTTGGCAGAGGAAGGAGATACACATTGCATTAAAGCTATCTGCAGATGGAAATTGACAACTCGTTGGTGATGGACGTCTTATCATCAGAAGCATGAAACCAGTGATCTGCAAGAGGCATCAATTACCTTTCCATATAAATTATTGCCTCTCTCTCCATTTGTGCTGCAGAAGGCTGAGCTGTAGATCTCAGACTACAGGCAGGCAGGGAGACCCAGCAGCAGGCTACAATGCTGGAATTCAGCCTGCTGCTTTATCCAAAATTGGCTAGTTCAGTATATACAAATCTGCTGACCTTCAAAACATGTAATTTCTGAGATTCAGATAGAGGTCAGGAAAAAAAAAAAAAAAGAATGGGGAAGGATCTAAGGAAGAATGGGGTATCCTTACCTGATTATCACTGGGATTTTTTTAGGGTTCATCTTTGTAAGCTATTGTCTTCTGGTTTAGAACTGTGTGCAAGTCTTTAAGGGATGAGAGGAAACTTTAAATGATAGTAGAGATTTTTTTTAATTCTGTTTAAATACAGTGGGCGACAATGAAAACAGCTGGGGCCACACTAGAGGACATATCAGACTGAACTAGGGGAAGGGTAGGAGTTTTTCAAGGTTTCCTTCATTTCTGTTAAGAAACACTGTTGAATGCCCTTGAAGGAAAGACATGAGAGGTCTCATAGCAGCAGATGGTTTGAACTAGATGGTAGATGCAGCAGGGATGTGTCAAGAAGAGGCTGACTGCTGGCTGCAACAGTACAGTAACATTCCCCAGCCTCATGCTGCAGTGCACACGCATGCACACTCTCTGTCTCTCTCACACACACACATACAAATGGCAAAGCTACAGTACACTCACAATGTCTCATATTTCAGTGAGCCAACCCTCAAACAAGAAAGGATAACAACCAACCATACAGCGAGGTTGTTGAAAGCTGTTGGGGTTGTTTGATGCCCACCCCAGTGCCTGGGCATCCCTTCCAGATGAAAGGGCCCAGGGCAAATACTTAATTTGGTGTACGAAGAGTGAAGGGAAAGGATTCAACGAGTCACATCTGTGCTCAAGGACTAGGCATAGCTTGGGGATAAAACATAAGATAATGAAGAAAGAGCTATTTTAAAAGTAAAGCTTGCATTGATTCATTTTCATCTGTCCATCCTGTTCTTTTCTACTTGCTTCATCTTTCGAATCAGTAGAGATTAGATATGTAAACAAAGTTTTTGGGCTGGAATTGATAACTAGCTTGCCAAACAGATTTGGATGAACGCTTTTTTAGGCACACTGTAAATATAGAATTGCTGCAAATAAACCACAGAAAGAACCTCTAGGGTCACTTTCTTCTTGCCATCCATTCCCTTTCACATAGCAAGACATGACACATCTGCTGTTCTTGTAGCCAGGGTGGTATACACAGCCCAGCGGCAGCAAACGGCAGGGGACCTTCCATGGACATCCGCTCCACAAGGCACGCAGCACATTTCTGGGGCTTGGGTGGGCAGCAATGAGCAGTGTCCCAGGGTGGCTGCAAGGGTTATTGGATTTTTCAGAGCATGGCAGAGGAGCATTACCACAACGAGGTCACTGTGTCACTGGTGACCACAAGAAATAAAATACAGCAATTTAGTAAATTATTTGTACTCCAGGATAACCAAAAACATATTTCCACTTAGCTATTCCCTGAAGTCTCTAATTGCTCCTCTCCAGCTTATTACTAGAATAAACACTTTTGTTAGTAATGTAAAGGAAACAATCTCTCTTTGGGTGTGCTTTTTTGTTTTCTTCCAAAGGCCATCCACAGGGAGGAATTAGCCTGATCCAGAGTTAAACGGTGCCCCCATATGCAACAGTACAACCCCACTGACTCCAGAAGCCTTTGATTTCCCCACCTCCCCCATGCGGGAAGACTGGAATAAATTATTCAAAATGCCAGTCCCCCTCTTTTCTTTCCACTGGTGTAGGAGAAATGGGGCTTGAAGTGGACAGAGCAAGCCTGCTCTTCTGGAGCTGTGAGAATGAGAAAAGAATGGAAGGGAAAGGTTGGAAACGGACTCATGGCTGGGGTCCATATAAATTAGAATCTGGGAATTAAGAAGCATTCACTGGATGTCATAAGCTTTGACTCCGATGGTTTTTTTCCCCCCAATGCACAAAGACAGTAATATTGGTCAATAATTTAGCCACGGTGTTGCAGATGACTGACAGCATGTGCCTTTGTCCAGAAAAGCAAATCATGCCAGCATTACTACATATCATTTTAGGTGATCAGTGCAGCAGTTCACACAGCTAGGATTGCCTGCTGATGAGGAGGGGATCATATGTTCAGAAACAAGGTTAGCCACACCTTAAGATCAAGTAGTCCCATTATATGCTAATTAAAACACTAAAATATCTTGTGACTTTAATGCAATATTTCCCTATTTTATCCACTATTGCACAATCTGTTGAGCTCTATGTAAAATATTATTAGGACAGATTCTGTTTAATTACTAATATGCTGTAATAAAAAACTGTTAATATGCTTACAATGGGCTGTTATTAACAATTAAACAGGAAAGCTTCTCTCTCATCCCATTGGAACTGAGGGCCAAACCCAACTTCAGAGGTTCCTGTTTGTGTTCCTATTTTGTTCTCCCATTGCTCCTAGCTTACTAAAATCATAGAATCATAGAATCATAGAATCACAGAATGGTTTGGGTTGGA
>VXBL01007056.1:10036-33484 GCA_013400195.1 Aramus guarauna | reverse complement strand
CCTCCTCTGGACTCTCTCCAACAGGTCCGTGTTTTTCTTGTACTGGGGCCCCCAGAGCTGGACGCAGTACTCCAGGTGGGGTTTCACAAGAGCAGAGCAGAGGGGCGGAATCACCTCCCTTGACCTGCTGGTCACACTTCTTTTGATGCAGCCCAGGACATAGTTGGCTTTCTGGGCTGCAAGTGCACACTGCTGGCTCATGTTGAGCTTCTCATCAATCAACACCCCCAAGTCCTTCTCCTCAGGGCTGCTCTCAATCCATTCCCCACCCAGCCTGTAGTTGTGCTTGGGATTGCACTGACCCACGTGCAGGACCTTGCACTTGGCCTTGTTAAACTTCATGCAGTTCACATGGGCCCACCTCTCAAGCCTGTCAAGGTCCCTCTGGATGGCATCCCTTCCCTCCAGCGTGTCGACCACACCACACAGCTTGGTGTTGTCGGCAAGCTTGCTAAGCACACACTCGATCCCACAAAACTATTTTCTTAGGTGAGTGCTACTGTAAATGCTTTTATGGGTACTGCTAATGACTCATCATTATCCCTCTCAACTCCCCAGCTGTACCTCTACTGGCGTTACGAGAAAACTCTAAGGTGACTGAGAAACAAAACCAATACTGGAAAAATAATCAAGTTCTGATCATTTCCATTCTGCTTTGATTTCCCCTCTTTTTGCATTTATCAGAGGACTGGTATATACCTCTGCTGGAGGGGAGATAACCTGCAGGTGGAACAAATGTGAGCAGGCAATGTGATGGGATAAGCTATATGCAACATCTGCTCACAACATGAAGCCAACCTCCCAGCCCCTGGGCAAGACTGCTTCCTTACATCCACGGTCATCGCGGTGAAGCCTGAAGTCTCTTTGAGGATGTGCCACTGTGGGACTGCTTCCTCCATCTGACCCTAACCGAACACAGCTATATGTAAGGAGGTCTAAAATGCAGCATAGTTCATAACCAGTTTCTTTCCAAGATCAACGAACTGAGGCATTTATTTTCAGCTACATGATGGCTCTGTAGATGAGCATGCTGGGAAGCAGACAGCATTAGCAAGGGAGAAGAGAGATGAAGAAAGGGGTAAAGAGAGCTTGGGAAATGGGACTTTAGAAAGGAAGGGAAATGCAGAGAGAGAATCACGTGGAAAAATTGCTGGCCATTTCTCTGAGACATGGATGCTGCTCAGCGGCAGCACTGATCTTCATGCAAGCAGGCAATGCAGTTACTGCTCACTGAAAGAATCTGTCATCAAGTAGGCAAATATGGACCTACAAAACTTTGTACCTTTTTTTTATGCAAGATTTTCAAGGGTTTTTTTTTAAACAACCATGTCAGGGTCCTTGCCTGCAGGCTATTGTTGTCCACAGTGACTCTCCATCTGTCTCAGATGCACACAGGGAAGAAACCACATTCATCATTATTGATTACTTTTGGTCTTGAAGGGCTTTGTAATGGAAAGGCCGATGTCAGTGTAAGACAATAGATATGGGGAGACCTTCCCCAGGCTTCTTTGTTTAGGCTCAGCGGGTGCCTCAGGCACTTTGTGTATATGTCTAAACCAAACATCAGTCAGAAACCTGCCATGTCCATGGGATACAAAAAGCTGGTATCTCAATGCGTGAGAGAATTTCACAGCCAGGGTCAAGTTTACTTTGAAGACTATGTTGTGAGGGCAGAAATGCCTCGGATTTTTAATAGGACAAAAGTCAGTCTTGTTCATTTCTATGGTCTCAGATTTTCTTAAAACTAGAGATAGCATCCAGAACTGTGTTGCAGCTGGGACTTCTACATTATGAACTCTCACAAACATTGATAATCACCTATACTCACTGCTTGGCTGTAAATCCCCATAAAATTAGTGGGCAAAACTATTCCTGTTGAGAAAACCCACAATACTTCAGCCTATAGGAACATCCTGGGACACAGAAAGATGATACGTAAAGCTAAAACACAGTAGCAGTACCAATTTCTGTTGGCATTTTTGTGCCATCTACTATAAGAACCCAGAGAACAACCATGACTAGATTCCTTGCATTGTAAAATGATGCAGAATCAATGTCAAAAGGCTTTACCATTTGCCATTTTGCTTCCAAAACAGTTTTCCATTTTGGAAAGGCAATGTGAGTGAGAAGTGGGAACAAATATTTAGAAATATATAGAGAGGTTAAGCAAAAAGATTTCTTGCAGAAATTGTTTTCTTTCCTTTTTTCCCTCTCATTGTTCTTTATGTAAATAAGCCCAGTATATGTAACTCCATTTAACTTCATGATCAGTAAAAGTTTTCAACCATTTCCCTCTTTCTGTTTCTGATCTTATCTGAAAATAAAACATGGCATTTTGCTATCTTGAAATTTCAGCTCAGACAACAGAAAGCTGCAAAGGAGATCCAACAGTAATAAACACTAACGGATAGCTCTCTGTGTTGATGAGTTCAGCTCTCTCTGCAGAGAAATACAAATCATCTAAGTAGAAATACAGATCTAGCTCTTGCACACTTCTAGATTATCAGCCTGAGATGTGTGAGTAGCTTGAGCTACTTACACAGAAACTAGAGGAAATGTGGAAACAAAAAGAAAGCTGAAGATGGTAACCTAAAGAGTTACTTTAAGTCTACCTGCAGGTCAGTCAACTAAAAAGCTGTCTGTGGAGCAAAACAGACTCTCAGTCAAGAGGAAACAGCTGTAGTAGATGTTGTGTTGGGTTTTTGTGAGTTGCACCTTCCAAGATTAATTTCTGAACTATACCAGTTGACTGAAAAAGTCAGGTTTCTGAAGACTGCACCACCATCTCCAGCAGAGTATTAGAAAAACATAAGTAAATAGTTTTACTAACAGCAGCTCCATGATTCAGAATCTCTCCAGCTGGATTCATCAGATGTTGTAAAGGCTTACCTCACTGACTAAACAGCAAACTTCCCCTATTAGAGTGACTTGCTACCTCACCGGAGGCTCTTAAACCTGCGCCACCCCCACATTTAGATGAGGGATGCGCCAGCCTCTCAGAACAGAAAGGAGGGATCTGCAAAAATGAAAATAAAATAAAAAAAAAAGGTAGCTTAGTAGCCATTTAATAGTGTTCATACAGGGTATTCTCCTCTGTGTCACCATCTAAACTATGTTTGGCCAAGTGCTCCCACTCACATAAATCCCACAGCAGTGGCTAAAGAAGTGTAAGGAATAAGCCATGGCCCTGTCTTTAAGCTTAGCTGTTCCTCTTCAGGTCCTCTGAAGTGCATGGCACTACTATCACTGTGAAACTTTCTTGGAAGAGCGGTGAAGCCAATGACTGCCAGGGTAGCATTTAGATACTTGCATCCAAGAAAGAAAACCATACCAAAAAAAAATCTCCCAAAGCCCATCTTTAGTTGGAAGTCCATAATGACAGGCCTTTTTGCAACCATGCCTACTCAAAAGCCATCTTGACTTTGCAGGGCACCTCAACACCTTGGGACTTGCAAGCTGTCACTCTCCCTCCACGTATGGTGAAGCTTCCAAGGTTTTCATTAGTAAATGAAACAGTGCATGGGAACATTTCTGGCCACTGGGATAGGTTTGTTTAGATTAATAAACTCTGAGGAAGGCCCATGGCCCATGGCCATGATGAGATAGGCACACATCAACCAGCTTTTTCCCAAGAAATCCCTGAGCATGGTTTGGGAGTTGGAGAGTCTGAGGGACCTTTCCCAACAGATAGTGTGCAGTGCTGTCACCCAGCTGCTATGTGAAAAAAAAGTTGCTACCATAGATGTGGACTTTTCTGTGGGTCAGTTGACTTCAGTGCCCAGGAAGATCTTCAATCCATTTAATATATTCATACAGATCTAGCTGAAGGCAGTGCAATCCAGTATACCACTGGGTTTACCTGCCACTCAGCGGTACTGATGTTAGTGCACTGAAGCCGCATCAGCATGCAGGAAGGAGTGACAGATCAATAAAGTCAGGGAAAGAGAGTCAGTAAAAACGTATCTGCATTTAGTGTGTTGCCTAGAGTGCTCCCATGGTTTGATGAGTGGGTTCTTGCTCCCGCTGAGCAGTTGACTGTATGTTTATATCTAATGACTCTTTAATGGATATATATTCCCCCGGAGCAGGAACAGGAAAACAGCCGTAATTGTGTCACGACAGAACAAGCTCTATGAAGCTCAATTTCTGTTTGAAGAGAGGAATTTTTAATTATATTTATGAAGGACAAACCTCATGCAAGCCATTAATTGCTCCACACAATGACTAAAGAAAGTAGTACATAATTTAAATACACATTTGAAAAAAATATGGATTAATAAATACTAAATAATTTTTTAACAATGGCAGACTTCCAGGAATAATTAACTGGTTAGGCTGATATATAAGATAACAAAGGCTAGTGTATCCAAACTAGAGCTGAATAAAATTTGAAAAATAATTTAAAAATAATTGCCTCAAATAGTGATTCAAATCAACTGAAGTTCGTACAAAATTAATGTTGATTCAGCAAATATTTAATCTGTTTAAAAAGGGGACAATAATTTTTTGGTTACAAATAATCTCAGTGGTTTAAAATAAAAGGCAAAGCTCTCCAATATCTCCAGAAAGTAAAGTATGTTTTGTGTATCAGCTTATTAGTTAATTAATTAAATTTATTCAAGTTTTAATTTTGGCATTAAAATATAAACAAACAAAACCCTAGGATTGTCCAAATAAATAAAAAAAATCCAAACTATTGCACATCTTTCTTTCAAACATGCTAATACAGTTTAATGTGATTTTTGGAACATGTATTCAAAACTATTTTTGGAAGACATGGCAAGGCTAAGACATGGGCCATGTTAAATTCCATTTCACTGTACTCAGAAGTTTATATTTTCACTAGCTCTTATTTTTATTAATTAATTCTTTTCTGTATTTTTTCCATGTTCTATTCTTAAAGTTTTTCTGGTATTATTTTTCTAGCGTGTTGATCAAAACTGCAAAGGAGGTAAGTTGTGCATGCAAATGCTCACATGCAATTTGTGCAGAAAATTGCATCTATTTTTATGGCATCTGTTATTGTAATGTCAGACACAAATAAATGTCATATTCTCATTCTTAAAAGGCAGAGACTCTAAGTGGTAGAGATCTGAGAAAAACACTAAGATCAGAATGGAGCTACCTGAGACTAAGACAATAGTAAGGGTTAAGGGAGGGCAGAATCAAACAGGTGAAAGATCTCTCAGAATAACTGCAGACAAAATAGGAGGGACCACAAAGTCTCCAAATCCAAAAACACAGCTGCGGTTATAAGATCATCTTTCAGTCAACAATATATTTGACTCTGCTTTTCTTTTTCTTTACCTTATTTTTTTTTTTTTTAAACACAGACTTGAAATTCCTACCGTTGTCAAGACTCAGGCTTGAACACGTTCACCTCAAAATTATGACAGTGCTTATGTGACAAGATGCTGCTTGGTAGATATGAAGAATGAAAAAATAACTTCTAATAGAGTGTCTGCGATTTTAACTCCCACTGAAACTGAATACAAGAATAAGTGAGATAATTTACTTTTCACATTGCTTACCTTGTTAATGCTAACAAGTGGTAATACTAATTTGTGTGAGCTATTCCAATGTAAAAGCAGGAGGAAGCTCTAGCTGTACTCCAAGATAATTCAATAACAGTCAATGAGAACAACAAAGTTGATTTTGCTGAGTTTGTCTCATGGTAAAATTGAAGTACTTTGTCTTCACTGAGTTTTTTTCCAATGCTATAGAAAAGAACATTATCTATCCTGAAGTAAAAATACATCTCTTTCAATAAAAACATTACTTCTGTTTTTTACAGTGAGTTCTGAAAATTATGTATCCCTTCTCATGCTTTTCCAGCCATTATATTGATTGCTACATAAAATCACAGAGTTATTTCAGCTGTCACTGTCTTTTGAATGTTATGCAACTTAAAACAGTTAAACTAACCTTTAGTTTGACCTTTGTAAGCCATCAAAACATTCTTGGAAGCAGCTCTGTTTAGCCATTGATGATTTTTAGACATATTTAAAGTAATATCTGAAAACTGAAGGCCAGTGTCTCCTTTGGGAAGATTAAATTCCACTTCCCATACAGTATTTTCTAACATTTTTAAGCTTTGAAAATAAATCAGTCATTGATTGAAGAACATTTTCTATCATTTATGAAATGAACAAGCCAAGCAATCAAAACCCATTAGTTAGCAAACTGTTTCCTCATCTGTTTGATCCCCACGATGACAGATTCTTTACTAAGGAATTCAGATATTATATACACTCTGAAAAGCAGCCTGGAGAAACAGTTGTGGGAGTGGCTGCAGCCCAAAAGCATGAGGTAACAAACCACACTGTGGTGGGGATGATCGAGTCAACAAAATGGGACCCTTCATCTTTTTAACAAGCTGTGGAGAAAACAAGCAAAATTGAAGGGGGTACCACAATAAGGCAAGAAGAAGGGAATCCATCCGAAATGCTGAATATTTTGTTCATATAAACAAATTAATTTAATATTCAACATCAGATGTCAGGTAGTCAGAATACATTCTTGTAAACTGGAAAAGACTTCCAGAGTTGGTCCTGCGCGCAGTGATTTAACGGGAAGGGAGTGGCCCTTTGTGGAGCGGTGATCTGGAACTGTGGACGTGGTGGAGGGAGGCTGGCAAGGGTTGCAGGCTGATGTCATTGCTGCCTGACAACACTTTCCTGGCTCCCCTTGGTATTTCTCTTGGTATTTCTTGCTGGACTGACTATATTCCATTTGTCACCATTCCCTGGATTGTGCAGCAACAAACATATGTAAAATTAATTTTCTAATATCGCATATTTAACCTTAGAGAGTACAAGCCTGGATGTCCTATCTTGCCTTATTCTACTGCTATTGCTGATATTACGTAATTATTCCATTTCCCATCCATATGAGTGGATTTGAAAGATTTTCAGATAACACCATTAAGCACTTTAAGCCAATGTACAAACAATTTCAAGGAGGAAGCTAACCAGGAGTCTTGTTCCAAAATATAAGCCTAAAGAAGAAGTGTGATTTGTGCCAGAATATCACAGCTTCACCAGGGCTGTGGCAACAAAACTTTTCTAACAGGGTGTGCTAGGTAAGGCCTGAGATGAGAAAGTTAGTGATCTCCTCTGGTCTCCCAAGCTATAAAGCTCCCCACAAAAAATATCTGGAATAGTAAAATTAGGATATGAACTTCAGGAAGGTTTAAGAATTATTACACATCCCTGTTTCCTTACAGCAAAATTTCCAGTTCTCCAGTCCAAGACTCCCATGTCTCTTACAGAAGAGAAAATATTTCAAGGTTAAACCCTACCTACACTGAACAGCAGAAAGTGCCTTATGGAGACAGATGTTATGAAGAGACCCCCTTTCCATCTTTCCTCTCATGTTGAAGGATTTACATGATAAAGTGAAAAAATAGAGCTACCAGATTTTCATGCACTGTTACTTTACATATTTCCTTGCACGGTCCATGCTAGTCACACCTCAATGATTATTAACACAAGGCACACTCTCTTCTTGCTCTCAGAAATGTCCCACAAAGTCATCTATAGCTTGTAGCAAAGGGTAAACAAGGCCTAAACAATGACTTCTGACAATATGGGTAGAGTAAAAGAAAGTTTGTCATTTTAAAGGACAAGTTCCTTTTGTTTATTACCAATAAAAATTAGGTAAAGGGGTAAGAAGGTAACATTTGATCCAGTAAGACATAATTTCCATTTACTCTTTGGTCTGTGCAGGTGGGGGGTATTATGTGCATCAGGACTTGTCAGGTCAAGTATGATGCAAGGAAAAAGATTGTTTCTCCATGCTGTTCCCCTGTATACACTAAGTTTGCTTGCCAACAAGTGCAAAACTGGGAATTTGCCATCGGGACAGCTCCTGTGGGCAAACTAAGCTGCATGTGCGAAGCAGGCAAGTGTACCATGTGGCACGATTTTTGGCAGTTTTAGCCCTGTCCTATAGTTCAAACATGGAGACTTATCTAACAAGTTCCTACTTCTTTGCTGCTCACTATCTCTGCTAGATTGATTAAAGCCAGTGTTTTAATTAGGACCCCAATTTCTTCACATAAATCCACCCACCTCAAGGAGGCAGGCTACTTGGAGGAGGATCAGGAGACTGAGATCCAAAATGCACCCATAGCACAGGACAGTCTTTGTTCCCTTTTCTCCTGGAGGTGTTTAAACTTCTAAAAAGGATGGATACATTCTATGGCATTTAATACCTACATGGCTAATGACAATAGATACCTATTTCAAAACCAGAAGTATTTGCATCTGAAAATGTTGGGCTAGTGGTTTGAAATTTGTACTCAAGTATCTAGCTATAGATGGCTGACAGTGAAACTCTTGAAGCAGGTAAGTATAGAGGTTTACTTGGTAAAATCATTTTGCCTCAGTTTGTATTGAGATAGAGCAAAAAAGTTACTGCTACAGAGGCAAGTTAATTCAGCTTTGGGTGGGAGTAATTGGGTTGGGCAGGAATTCTATTAGTGCTGAGTAAGGAGACTTAAAACACTGTGTGAATTATCTCGGGTTGTAGTCCTGCAGCTTAGCTGCTCCGTTCTCCATTCTCAAGCTCCAAAGCTGCAGCATTAACACTTGAGAGAGAAAATACAAAACAGAGAATTTTCCACAAATTTATCTGCAACCAGTTAGTCTGATAGCCAAGTAGTAACTTCAGTGGTTCAAGTGCATCACTGTTTCTGCAGAACAGCTTCTCACATACAGAAGCCTTAGTGCTCAGGCCTCTGCTAGGAAGCTGGGATTTATTTGTTGTACATCAAAGGCGGAGTATCAACAAGCTGGACAGAGCTGGACTGTTAAAAGGAGTTTCTGGTGGGTGGGGAGCAAATAGATTGAGCTTGTTCATTCATTTTGGTTGTGCTTTAAAAAGCAGGAGGAGCACCCTTTAGTCTACAGGCGTTGCCAAGCAGAGGTTCTTCAGCTGTAGGCAGATATTCAAAGGAGGAACTTTCTGGCCAGTGTGCCACTGCACAACCACAGCCGCTGGACTGGCACAGGGGCTGCTGGTTAATTCAATCCCGATGGAGTGAGTAGGGTCCATCATTGCTAATATCACTAAGTAGCTCTGCATTCAGCTGCCACCTCAGCACAATCCCATCCCTCGTGTAGCCATGGGACCTTGGGGGAGCCATCGGCTCATCCTGCCTGCGAATTGCTCCTGGGCCTCTCCCTCCTCTTGGCGTCCTGGACCACGGGGCACATGCCTTGTAGCCATCTGCCAGCTGAAGATTTTGGTATGCGGCTTGTGAGCTCGGGAAGATCGGCTGCCTCAGTCTAAAACAGCCACTTATTGCGGGATCACATCATACAATGCAGGCAAGAACAGCTAGCATAAGGCAAGCTGGGATGGTGATCCAATGCATCGGCTCCTCTGAGGCAATGTGCACACTCTTATTCCATGGTCAATGGCAAGAAGCTGCCTCATTTGCATGGAAGGATCGGTTTCATTGAGTTCCCTCACAGGGGATGACTGCTGGAGTAGCCCACATGAAGCATCTACCTTACCACGAGGTAATGTCCCTCCATGACCCTGATATAAGTGTGCAGCAAGGGGCAGACAGGTTTGAGTCTACTACCTACAATCATCCTCCTTAGCAGAAATGCAGAGCTCTGAAATCACTGTGGTGATCAATACACTGCAACTGAGCAATCTAAATATGTATCTATTCCAGTCAACTGAACTTGAAAATGTTTCTTGTGACCTTTCTCAAATGCCATTCTTTATCATTGCCAAGTAGAATTCCAAGCAGTTTAATCAGAGGAAGATTTGGAGTGGTGATGGATGTGTTTGGGGGTTATTACTATTATTCAGTTTTGCAGATCTTTTCAGCACAATCTGAGCAATGTTTTTTAAGATTCCTAGATGTCTGATCAACTCAGAAGCTTGTTCCCCTTCACCACGTCGTCCTCATCATATTAAGGAAGTTGCAAGTGGCTTTCTGTTTTATTCCAGTCCAGTGGCACACATTTCATCTTGTCACGCAAAGCACCAGAGGGAAGGCAAGTGAGGTGGTGAAGGGGGAGAGCGAATTTACTCCACTTGCCTAAGCCCACAGGTAGGTTATGCATGTCATGCTCACAGGAATGTGACCTAGCACAGCACTGAGGTGAAGCAATTTCACAGGTGATAGAACTGTGGTGATAGGAAGCAAACGTTTTACCAGTGATTTCAACTTGTATTTGCATGCACAGGTGTCATGTTTAAGCCTTTCCATTTCAGGAGGCATTCCAGATCCTAAGCACCCTTCATTTATAACAGATAATGAGTAGAAACTGTGAAGTATAAGTTAGAAGCTAATTGCTATAACAGCCCTTCTTATAGACAAATTGCAATGACACCCTTTATCTGTCTTTATCAGCCAAAAAGAAGAAAGTCAGTTCCAGCCATGGCTTCACCCCACATTTAAACAGCCATAAATGCTTTTCCTACCAGCCAGCCATCAGACGAATATTTCACCCCACAAACCTGTGAGAGAATAGCAGTTTACACATACAGCGTACATCATCTCCCCATAACTACTTGGCGCACAACCACAAGGATGCCTTTGGCATCCTGAACTCCAGATCTGAGCCCTGTGGATGTCAATCAACACGTTTCCGAGAGAGTATCGCTGTGCACTCCCAGGCAGGCCACTGGGACACTCAGAATAAGCAGTTTGTGACAAAGCCCTTCCAGTTCCCCTCTGCACATATGCGTTGGGGAAGTCTTTTTGTGGAAGGAGAGTTGGGTGCCCTTCTCCACACTTCAATTGTTTTTCTGAAGCCTTTACAGGTTTTTACAGCAGGAAGGAGCTTAGTGAGCCTCTCTTTTTAGTGTCTGTATGCCTCTAGGCTGAGCCAACACATTTCAGGTTGCAGGCAGGTAGCTCACAATGCAAAGTGGTTTCAAAGGTATCTTTTTTTAATCTTTCTTTTTCCTTTGACTTAATTTTGAATCCCAGACTTGTTAGGCACTTAACAACCTAGGAGACAATACATGCTTCTCAGCTGATGCTATCAAAGACAGGCAGAGACACAATTACTCTAGAGCACTGGGAGCAGCGTTGTTATTTAAAGAGAGCGTTAAGAGGAGCCTGACACGTGAATTCTGTTCTGATCACGTCAATCAGTCATTACACCAGCAGAGAAACCCTGGGAGTTGCGTGTGTGCCATCTCTGCCAAGCAGATTACTCTTGTACAGTATGCTGTCCTCCTGCTTCGCTACTGTAATAGAAGGTATATTAAGTTGAACAAAAATTAGGGGGAAAATGTTTACCTTATCTGTCTTGCTCCCTCTTGGAGATAGAAGGGAAAGCCATGACAGTAAGCAAAAATGCATCATGCTTATAAAAACACTTTGTAGATCCTTAATTAGAAAAATGAGTGTGATTCAATACCATGGTGTATGACGCACTTCCCACATGGAGTCTCATTGGGAGCCATTGACTCCAAATGAACAGCAGCAATTCTGCTGAGCCAGAGAGGAAGAAAAAGACTAGGGAATAATGCTAATGAACTACTTTTAAAGGCATCTGCATTTTTAAAGAAAACAATCACTTATGGGGGTCTAGGCCATCTTCCCCTGATTTTTTTTTTCACAATATCTTTTTGAAGTGAAAATTATGTTTTGCCAAAGTTCCTGATTTTATTTCTCCATGCATTTATCAAGTCTAGAAATATCCATTTGTTTTATTCACACCCTCCACTTTTTTCTTCATTCACCAGGAGGAATCTGCATTTGCACCAGAACAAATGAAATCGAAGTTTTCCCTTTTCCCCTCTAATTCAGAGAGCAAAAGAAAAAGTAAAGAAAAAAGAATAGTCTTTATTGATCAATGACTCATTACAGATCTTTTTTTGTGCACTCTCAGTGTAAATTCATGAGCCACAGGAAAAGGTGGGTTAAACTAAACTGTCTTGTAGTCAATGGAAAGTCCAGCTGTGCTGTGCAATGGTTACTGACCAGGAGCAGCTACTGTGATTTAAAAGAAATTTGCCATGTCAAACAAATCCAGTTTTGTTCTCTGAGACTGCAAGTTTCATTCAAATAGCAAGTAGGAAGATTTCGTACTCTTAGGTAACTGCCCAGCGTGTGATTTCATATTACACTTCTACCATTGTACACTAACTATAGGGAAAACGCACTCCTATAAGCCATCACTGGAGCACATGCTAAGTTGATTAAGGACTAGTTGATGCACAGATCTTTAAAACACAGTGAGCAAGCTGCAAGTGCAGGATCATAATTTTCATTAGTCATCTGAAAATAAGTTCAAAATTGCTGATAAAATATGCAGGTATGACAAAGGTTAGAAGAGCAGTCAGAGCAATTTGTCTGCCCTGTACACCATGCCCAGTCAAGCAAAATGTGTTTTCAAAACAAAAGCTCAGACAGCTGGGAAGAAAGAATGGAGATCAGCCCTCCGCAATGGGGAACTGCCTCGGGGCTCTACAAGACAGCTAATTGAGCAGAACAGCTCATATTTAAAAGCATAAAAGATTTTTGGATGAAGAAACAGGGAAATAATACTGAGTGGCAAAGAGATGGTATTTTCTTGGCATATGTCATCAGTGAGCTCATTGCTAGAACACCGTGTCCTTTGGGGGAATCCACACTTTAAAGGAGGAGGTTGAAAGTCTGCAAAGGGCTTAGGGGACAATGGCTAAAGCAGGAAAATACAGCTGTTAGGTGGAGACTGAAGAAACTTAATTTATTTATGTTCATTCAAGAGGTTAGGAAATTACTTGATTACAGCCTACATACATTTACAGCGAGGCAGAGATTTAACAAAAATAACGCCTAATGAGACACAGTGATTGCAAGATGAAATTCAACAAATTCAGCCTTGAACTATAAAGTTCAGTGAAGATAAAAAACCCACTCTTTTTTAGATGTGCAGCAGATTTTCCATCACTTAAAGCTTTGAGTACAGAAGTGAATATGGGAACCGGTTTCCCTGGCTTAGCCACCTGTGGAGCATGGCATTGCTGAAATAAAAGAGAATGAACCCAGAAATGTGCTTTGGACCACTCCAAGTAGCTCTCCCTGAAATGCTACACACTCATTGTGGCCCGTTCACAGCCACAGAGACACACACCTTCCTGCCTTCTGCAATATCCTCAGCAGAGAAATTGGTATGGTTTCTATAATGGTGATGGGATGATGCACATTTACCTCAGCTGAGGAACTATGACATAGAATAAATAAATCCATCAGTTTCAGCCTAGTTTCCCTTACCTATGCTCATACTCTTTCCCTGCTATTTTATACTACTGCACCTTCCACAGTTTTAGCTTACTGCACATAATATGCCAACTCTGGCTACCTCCTTGCAACTGTTCTGTTAACCATTCAGACACAACAAATTCAGGACAATTTCAAACGCTAAATAAAAATGCCTCTCCCGTAAGGAATCAGATACTAGAAAAGATATTGAATGATTATATGAAATTTATAAAAATAGATATTATCTTAGTATTATATATTATATGCTATATTTTATATCTATATTATACTTTTATATTTGTATTTATATGCTGGTTTATATATATATATACACACACATAAGTAATATAACATGTTAGATAAAACCTGCCAAGAACCCCTTCTCTGTGGCAGGAAACATGGCTCATCTTGTTTTCACATGATATCAAGTGTGCATTTCCTTTAATGACTAAAAAAGTTATTAATAATCTTTGAACCAGCCAAAGCCTATGCAAGTAAAAATGTAATTTCATATCATCGCAAGGCTTCTTCAAAGAATTTTTCTTTGAAAAATGCAAGCATAAAGGAGATGCTTAGAGGCCTGTAAATCGTCTAAAACTACATGGAAACATTTTTTACATGCTTTCTTTTTATCTCATTCCCAGATGCCTGATGGTCCTCCCATGAGCTCCATGAATACTGATGACTAGTCATAAACGCCAGACCCCTACGCACTGTACTGTACCATCATTAACATTTCTACGCAAATCATCTTGATCTCAGGTGGCCATTAATCCCAAAGTCACTGACATGACAGATTGTGAGAATCGAAACTCAACTCTTTGAACTAGCACGGGGCCCTTAATCTTCCGGCTGACACACATTGTCCTATAATTGCTTCCTCCAAGAGACCATAGCCTATCTTGTGAGTCTCTACACTTGGATGTATAATTGGTGGGTTGTCAGTGTGATGGGGCAGGATATTGGAATTTGTGTTACTAATTGTTTAAGGCAACAGGCAGGATAATAATTCATAACATGGTAGGGAGAGTAAAAGTCATCACAAAATATATTAGTTACCAGAGGTGGCTGACTGTCAGAGCTGGATGGAGTATTTTATTCCATTTGTGTTATGGCAGATACATATCACAACAGAGAAATGTCTTGAATGCCTCAGCCTGCATGACGTCTATTCATAGCACCACACAGTGTCGCATAATGCAGACCACATTTCTCGCCAAATAATCATGGAGTGTTCACTAGTATCAACGAAGCTCAAATGCATAGACGTAGAGATATAAAAATCAAAAAATAGCAAACACCTTCCCAGCATGCAAAAATAATTGATGTAGCTGGCATCTTTAATTTTGTAACACCTACATCTGATTTACAGGAAAGTCTCTTTTGAGTGGGAGCACTCCACCCAGTATTGATGCCTGCAGTTTGTGATTATTTATGCAGCTCATGAAACAACTTAGGAAAGTTGATTTCCAATGAAATTGCATCCTTAATTTCTTTATCCCTCCGCCACTTATGCTGTAGCCCAGTTCTGCCCCTAATGCGTTTGTTGCTGTCTCCTCACTATCACCCTGAGGAAAGAGCTCAGTCAGCGATGGCTGGGCAGCCCAGGGGCACAGATGTCTGTCACCTTCTGCCAGCACAACAATTTTCATAAAATTTTAAATACCCAGACTGTAAATGAGTCTGGGACTGTTACCCCTCTGACAGTTTGGAGTAAACATGGCCAAAGATTTAGTAAGATATGAGGAAAAGAATGGGAAGGAGTTGGACAGACAGACACTGTGATCATATAAGTCACATTTCCTTCAGAAACCATGCCAGTAGTTTCAAGGGAGTGCAAAAAGAGGCACAAAAATATCCCTTGACTGTAGAATTTGCCTTACCAAGACACCTACAGAGCTTGCTCTGCTCGATTAATCAAATTGGAGACTTAGAGGTAACATGGTTACAGTGAATAAATGCTCTCACAAGAGGAAAATAAAGATATTTGCATGCAGTAAGATAAACTGTAACAAGAACCAATAGTTTCAGGTTGTAAAGCTAGATAAATCTGTAGAAGTGCGTATGTTAACAACGAAGACAATTAATTTCTGGCATGCAGTGGGCAAGTTTTGGGTTCAGCATCCCTCAGTGTGCTCAGATAAGGGGCTGGCGACTTTACCATAGGACACGATTTGGTCAGAGACAGCATGCTGGGCTCAGTGTAAAGACTGGGTAAGTAATAATTGAGAAGCCAAATCACTGAAAATGTCATTTTGGATGATCTTATGGATCTTTTGGACTTTAAAAGTCATTGAGTAAAAAATTAAATGCCAAGTTAAAGATGTCTGAAATCAAGATTTATGATGTAAGTGACAACCTTCAGTTATGAGCACAAGGGCTAGCGGTACACACCCTTACTGAATTATAATAGCACATCTTCCTCCCTTTCTCCCTTCTTGCTGAAGTGCCATTTACAGGGATTCATAAACTGACTAATGTATTACAAGCCTAAAGTTTTGGCCACATTAGTCATAGAAAGACTCCCGCAAAGGTCAGAGTGAACATTGCAAGAATGCCCATATTAGAACATAATGTTTCTGTTGTAACAAATCATGATGCTGCAGCTCACAACAGCAATAAAACTGCAGTACTTATAAATCACTACATAAAACAGAGTGATTTTTTTTTTTTAATTTTTTTTTTTCATGAAAGCAAGGCTGGGAGTATTTGGGTCTCAACTGACTAAAACAATTCTTTGTTTAAATAGGAAGGAAGCTTGGGAAAAAATCAAGGAAAGCTGGATATGCTGCGCTTAGAAGGAGAGCATTATAAGTCACTAATGACAATGTATTATTTTGAATGAGGAGAGGAAAGGGAAAACAGTGACATAGCAAAGAGATGTTTTAACAATAACATTTTGGAAGTCTTACGAATGGACTCCTGACCTTTGCTGCAAAACACGGAGGCACAAGTGCCTTACAGAGGTCTACATTCATTTCACAAAAATAAATAGTATCAAGGCATTTTTTTAACCAGTGAGAGCAAACACACATGTGAGGATTAGTGCTTCAATGTTGTACTTCAGGCAAACACAGCACTGATGTCTCAGAATGGAAAAAAGTGAAGCACGATGGAGGGGAGATAGGAAGAGCGAGTTTCATTTGGTCCTTCCTGCCTCTTCTCACTTTAATTAACAGGTTTTCCATGTTTTAGGAGTGTGGAAGGAAAGAATTTTAGTTAATACTGTTTTCTTAATGCAGGGGGCGTGTGCTGCAGATTTCTCAGGATACATCTATCCTACCTTGGCATATAGCAAACTAATGTCTGATACTAATGTCTAATGTCTGGTACCCTGGATAAGGTGGGGAGCTGCACAATGGTGGCGCTGAATGGTACTTGCAGAAATAATGAGCTACATTTCCATATGCATTGTAAACACCTCAGTCTTCAATACACTATTGCCATTGACTTTAGACCAGTGTCAATTAAAAAGAGAAGCTTCTCCTGCTCCTTTATATGCGGGCAGTATTAAACTGGGTAGTCTCTGAGACATTACAAACATGCAAAACCTTACAGACTAGAAATAACATATTAGCAACGGTAGCTCTTTTATGTGTATACAAGTAACTTCCTTGGCTGAAATACTATCAGTTTCCAGGAATTACAGACCCACGTTTCTGTAAAAATGGGACAAAATGTGAAATGGAAGTAATTTGCATAGAACTTGCAGCCTGTGTTTACTCATGTCCGGTAGCCCACAACACACACCATGGTGTGAGTTGTACAGCCTCCAGGCTTTAGCATAGATCTGACTTTTCAAGGTGAGAGAAGCCAAAGCAAGGTGATATTTGTAATCAGCAATACAGTCCTAGGCTACCCATTATGTGCTGCTATGCCCTTTAAAATAAACACGGGGCCATAGGGGAAGAGTTTGTGGAAAGCAGTTCATTTGTTTCGACCACAGCTCTGAAGCAGTGCTGGAAAGCAGCAAAGCACGAGCATCCCTCAAAGCGGCACAGAAAGCTCATTGTAAGGAGAGCGCGAGTGAGTCAGGGCACTGGAATGGGATATGGCACCTTTCACCTCCGGGTCACCAGTTTCCATCCATTTTCAGCTAGCTGGGACTAGAAGTTATTACCACCAGAGGGGCGTTCAGTGAAACGAGCCAGTTGTCTCCGCGCAGCCTGGAAGGAACAGCTGCCCAGATCACACAGACCAGCCCCACAGTTGTTACCCAAGACGTACTGTTCTCCCCGGCTCCAGCCACGGCCACTCAATAATCATCCGAATGGCCTGAAGCTCTGAGGGCCACCAGGCATACACTACTGCCTTCTGTTTCACACAAGGACAGGCATGTTCACCCACTGAGAAAGAGACAAAGACCTTCTCATGTCCCCTTTGTTCCCCAGTTCTTTCTTCCCTTAGAAAGATCTGCAAGGAATATTGCCCAGGCTTTTCTGTAATTTTTCCACTTTTGCCAAGCCCAAGCATTGAAAAGTGATTGGCCATGCCACAAAAATCACAAGCGTTAAAAAGCATATTCCCTTTTACATTGTTCAGTTCTCTTTCGATTTTTGCATTTGGTTCTTATCTCCAACTTCTTTTTCTTTCTTTTTTTTTCCTTCTTTAAGAAATTTTGAGATACTCCTCCCTCGCATGGATCCGGAAGCACAGACTTCAAGGAGTATTTCAGACATTGTGATTATTTCTTCATGAAAAATAGGAGCTGGCAACACTGTATGCTAGTGCTGATTTAACACACTGATACTCGCATTCCACGCACAGTGCAAATGTCAGTAACTGGCTCCCAGTGGAGCTCAGAGGAGGTTAGTATGATGGAGAATCAACTATACAACGCTTGGTTCAGAGCCAGAGAGACGATATTGGGTCTTTGTCTATTGCAAGTCTCACAAAAAGCCCTATAAAGAAATTAAGACACTCTGGTACAAACTCGACAGAGCTGCGGTCCCAGTTGCTTCTTACGCCTCCCTGCAGAGGCAGCTGAGGCTAAATCTTTGTGCTCTCTCAGAGGGCATAAAGATCCCTTGATCATTTCACAAAAAAATATTTCGCACTTTTTGTTTTGACTCTGCAAGTTAATTTTCCCCTTTGTGCCATTATCCACCCTACAAGAGGATTCACATAAAAGATTACGGCAAAGAACACTGTGGCTTCAGAACATGAATTTCTTCTTGCATTGTCACATATGCCATTCCATTTATTTGCCCATTATCTGCTTCCGCCATGTCCTTGTGCTTCCTGTACTTCCAGGCTGCCCACTGCAGCTTCCCAGTGGTGCTGGCCACCAGCCAAGACCACAGCAACGGGCTAAATCAATCACTTCAGCAGTTTAATCACGCCCTTCCTCTGGTTTCCCCCCTTCTATCAAGGAAATGGCCTGCAATTCTCCGAGACGACACATTCAAGAACGAAAACCTAATCGCTGCTCAGTGAAGCCGTAACAGGACAGTGCTGGACCTTTCCACGCAGCAGCCAGGCATCGCAGGGCACTGCAGCAAACCCACTCCTGCTTATTTGGTAATCCAAGGTCCATTGCAGCTCTCCTATGACTTCAAGCCCTGCGAGCTGTTCACCGGAAGCTTGGTCTGACTTCAGAATAGGCAAAATTGTTTTACCTCCCTTTTGACTCCAGAGACACACACTAGACTGGAACTATAAAAGGCTTTAGGCATTGGATCCCAGCAATGGCTGTCATAGTCTAAAATCCCTACGCAGTGTTAAGCACTTAAAAATTTAGTTTTATAATAGGCAACACTCTGCAGCAAAAAGCAAAGAGTGAAAAGAAGGATGTGATTTTTTTCTGCTGCCCAGTGAGAGATGCCAGCACAGAAAAAAGATTCCACACACAAAGTCTACGAATATGTTTGGATCCCTGCTATCGCTTTATATTTGCATATCTTTACTTTTCAAAACGTGGCTCAAGGAGCTGCTGCCATTCATCTTCAAGCTCCCTGTGTGCCATCAAGGCAAATGGCATTCAGAAGATCACCTAAGGCATTACCTTAGCCATCACCTTGTGCATCTACTGGGTAAATTGAAGGAACAAGGGCGATATTTAACCCTTTTGAAACTGGGCAGGCATGAAGGCAGGAACGCAAGATTCAAAGGATCAGGAAAAGCATGTATCATCAGCAAAGCTCCCACCATAACGTGTGAAGAACTGAGTGTTACGGGCTCCAGTCCCAGCTCCCAGGACTCTGGGTGCATTTGCTGACAGTGATTGGAGATAATAGTGGAAACAAACATCTGAAGTATTATATGGATTTTTTTATAGATCACACTCACAGAGTTAAGTGTCTACAGTGAAATTTAAGTCTCCTGTGTCTGAGCCTCAGTCAATAATAGGCCTTGTATTTATCACTATATTACACATGAAGTATGCATTAATGGGTGTTTATGTGCTCTCTAGAGGCTCAAACAAGCATCTGAGCCAAAGTTGCTAGGATCAGTGATTTTTCAGTGCAGTATCCTGTTTAAAATAATTATTTCAGGGTGATCCAAGACTGAATCTTTTTTTTTTTCTTTCCTGGCCTTTCTAATAAATGCAAACAACTAGATTTCTAAGGGACTTAGATAAGCTCGGTAAGTTGAGGTACTGTTAATAACATTCTCCTGGGATGCAGGACACTTTGGTGTAACTCTTTCTGCTGCCTCACAGTTGAATTGGGGCAATCAAACCATGCTGATTTGAACAAAACAAACAAACAAACAAAAGCAAACTAAAATATAACCCCACTCTTGCAGTTTAGATTCTTCTGACCTAGTTTGACCTGAACGGCTTTGTCTTTTGAGACCCACTTCTTGCTCGTAATAATGGTTAGATTTTTTTTATTGTACCAGAACTGCTTGAAGCTATATTCCTGTTCCTAATAAAATAAAGCTTTAAATATAGCAGATTATTTTCTCCACCCTGTCTGACACGAGCTATAATCTGATTTTTTCTCCCTTTCATGAACACCATCTGTTTGTGACCATTAAAATGCATTTTCTATGCTGAAGAGATGGGAATTCAGAGGGGTGTGTTCAGCCACTGTCCAAACAGTATTGTCATTCCTAAGGGATCCATTACAGTCTGACACACCCAAGTATTTATGAGCCATAAACCGCCTGCCTAAAATGGCGATTCATCACCCTGTGCATGGAAGACACTGACAATGACNGGGTGGGGGTGGGGGGAGGTATAAGAAGATTTTTTTGAACCAGCAGTGTTACATAGCATCAGGTTTTTTCCCACTATGGCACCTCGTTTCCAAGCCATTTACTCCGACAGTTCTCACAGCCAATGTTAAATTAACAGATGTCTTGGAACCGGATCCCAAATGAGGCAGGCACAAGGTCACCACTTCTTCGCATCATTGTCTGCTCTGGATGCAGCACTCACACGGTGTCAACGCTGAGCGTGCTGCTGCTTTTCTTGGTGCGATGCTCCCTTCAGGGCTGGTTGAGGAACAGGGTGCAGCCCCCACACCAGCGTGACCGAGCACCCTTCTCATCCCATCCAGATGCGATCACAGCAAACAGGCACATGAATGAGATTCCTACAGACTTTTTTTGCCTGCTATCTCTGAGGCAGATTGTATCCCGCCATTACGAAAGTGATGTTGTAAGAAAACTGATTAGAGAAGCAGCGCTGTCTCAGAGGAAGTCAGACAAGGCAGCAAATGGTTTTTTTTCAGCTGAGATTTAATTCAGAAGACAGATAAATTCAAGACTTTTGCTCCATATGGCAGGTGGAGCATATCACATAGTTCTCACACCCACATGAGAAACTGCATAAGGGAACAAAGAAAAGGAAATACAAATGCTGCTAAGAAAATATAAGTGCAAGGACTGTCTTGTATGAAAACTGGCTCTGAACACTTCCGAAGC
This sequence comes from Aramus guarauna, assembly GCA_013400195.1. Lineage (NCBI taxonomy): Eukaryota > Metazoa > Chordata > Aves > Gruiformes > Aramidae > Aramus > Aramus guarauna. The sequence continues at coordinate 12,390 of VXBL01007056.1, read as the reverse complement.
TTTGTGAACTGAACAGACTACTGTAAAATTTAGATGGAATTTATATACCAACACGCAAAAAATCACAACCACTGTAGAAGCCATTTTATTTTTATACTTGCCAGCCTAATATTCTAGCACTGTGCACGCCCAGATAAGCAGCCGTCTTGGCTAAGCTGTGCTTCTCAGCACCTACCACCCTTCGGAGATTTACAAACGGCTCCTGCTGCTTACGCTCCCCGGGAGAACCCAAGCTGACAAGCGTGCTCAGCGAACACCAGCACACACCGACAGCATTTTGTTAAGCACAAAGCAGCATAGTCACAATTCCGTTTAAAACAAAATAATAATAATAATAGTAATACAAAATACTGGGAAAATTAAGGACAAGCTGGAGCAGGAGATTTTAATTTTGGTCACAGATTTAGTAACCACTGTGCATTGAATAAGGCATCAAATGACAGACACACATAGACACTTGGGACTGAAACTGCGCTGCCCATCTCCATCCCTTGCTAAGCGTTTTCACCAATGGATTGCCTGAACTACAAAGCCTGTTCCCACGCATTCCTCCTCTCTGAATCTCCAACTGCTTTTTCCACAGTGGGACAGCCTCAGCGATGTCCCCAGTCTCCCAGCAGCAGCCTGGGCATTCCCCCTCAGGCCCCAGCTATCCCATTTTCCTGGCAAGTTCTCCCAGGCAAACAGGGAGATGCTGTACAAAACCCCAGCATTACCTCTGGTTGCTTTGAAAATAAATGCATGATTTTATCACCTGCATCCAGTGGGATAACTAAGCCCCTGCTGAGCCCCGTTTTGGTCTGAGCGTCCTGCAGGGTATGTGAGCTGGTGATAGGTGCCCACACTTCAGAGCGTCTATCAGCTAATTTTCAGGTACTTTCCCATTTAATGCACGGTTCTGACTGCCATCTCCAAGCTCCTCCCCTGTTACCTGTATGTACAATTTAGGTGCCTAATTTTATTGATAAATCCCAGGCCCTAAAACAGGGGCCTAAGAGGATCACCATCCTTCAGCCTGGTAGGGGATCCAAGCCCTTAAAATTCCTTACAGCTGTACACCTTAAAGACAAATAATAGCATAATCTTCATCAGACACTTAGTGAGATGCCATTGAAATAGGAGCATCCTAAACACCAAGAAAAAGGAGGCAAAGAAAGACAAAGCACACAAGGCTCCTTCAGCAGACTGCAGGAAAAAAACATTTGCTGGCCTGCTGCAGTCAGTTTATATCTTCCAGTAAGCACCATCTTGCCGGACTCACAAGAAACATGGATCAGAGAGCAGGTTATGCATTTTATGTACATGGAATTGTTGAAAAAGTTCTTAGACATTTTTTTCCTATTTTTGGGTTATACTTCATGGACTAAGTAATAATTGCAGACCTCTGCAGTAGCTCAGTGGTTTTTTTCATCTGTATCACACAAGATCAAAAAGCTATATGCAGTGAATCTCAGTGAAGAAGGGCAATGCATTCTTCAGTTGCTCCCAAGCGCTGCAAGCTCTCTGATTTTCTCTACTGCATTAGGCAAATGAAGAGGAAATAAGACCAACTTACGCAGTCTAGTTCTAGCTCTAAAATTTCTCTGTTTCAAATATTTAGAGGTTTGGGGGATTAGCCCAGCTATTAATGAGGCTGTTGAGCTTAGGTAATGGGAAAAGTATTACTGTGTGTGCTAATCTTATCAAACGCTATTCAAGGGCAGCGCGTAAATACATCGATAAAAGAGTCAGCAGTTTAAAAAAAAAAAAAAAATCTGCCACCTCACAAAACACGTGAACTATTTGCTTTCAGGGGCTTTGGCCAAAGACATAAACAATAGCCTGAAGGAATTCGCATTAAAAATTGTGCCTTTTCTTGGCATGCTTAGTACTGAGACATGCTGAAATTCTCCCACTCGGGGAAAGAAGGCGGCGGGTCACAAAGCTCGTGGCTGTTTCGTGCCTCACGGGCAACGAGCGCGCCGGGAGGGCGCAGGGCGGCGGGCGGCGGTGCTGGGGAGCGCTCCTGGCAGTGGCGGCTGCTGGGCTGCCGCTTCCAGGACAGAGCGAACCGCAGGACGCTGTCGCTTGATGGGAGTGAAGAGGAACATTTGGGGGGATTCCGAGTGGGCGTACCCCTCCTCGGGGAGAACAGCCAGAGCTCTGGGAGGGGTGCCTGCTCGATTCTGCGTGTTACCGATAGGTAACAGGGACGCCATTCACTGCAGAAGAATGGCTTAATGTTCTTTTTATTGCAAGGATGTGATTTTCCTTCAGTGGCAAGCTCTGCTTACCACCCGACACGGACACGTACATCTGCACATGCGTGGGCACATACAGTCATTTATGTGGTTCTCCGCAGGGTGTTTACGCAT
>VXBL01007055.1:97350-109288 GCA_013400195.1 Aramus guarauna | reverse complement strand
GTTCTGCAACTTGTCATGTAGGACTCCATACAGCAGCTTTCCACCTCCGATGCTTTCCCACAATGCAACAGGACCCATCAGTGAACAGGGCATATGGCTTCTCCTTTTCTGTCAGTTTATTATATGATGGGACATTTTCAGCGTGTGTCACCTCCTCCTCTGGCAACATTCCAAAATATTTGCCTTCTGGCCAGTTTGTGGTCACTTTCTGAATTCCTGGGTAAGTGGGGTTTCCTACTCGAGCCCGCTGTGTAATCAGTGCAACCCACTTACTCCACATAGCATCAGTTGCATGGTGTGTAGAGAGGACCCTCCCATGAACATCCAGCCCAGCACTGGCAGTTGGGGAGGAGTTAACTCTATCCTAGCCAAACCCAGGACATCATCACAAGAAGGACTCTTATGAAGTATCAGGGATACAGGTAAAGGATTTCCCTTATTATATCAAGCAACTGCAAGGAAATGTTTCTATGGCATGTCATCTTATAAATACATTTATTTTTATTTCTCCAAAGGTTATTTGAAGAATAATTTAAACAACAACAAAAAAAAAACCCAAAAACCAACAAACTTTTAGTAACTACAAGTAACAAAAAAACCCTTTATTACTCAGACATTGCAAGACATTTTCATAAGGTTAAATACAGGTTTTTTTCATTAATATTTTTACATTTCTAATTGAAGCTTAGTTATCATCAATAAAGCAATGACAAGGCAACAACAATTATAAGATTTAGTGAAAAGATATTGTTTTTATTCTCCTGCATCTAACATTTTCTTTTTGAACAGAAGTCATATCAGAGCGACAGAAACAAAGAAATCATAGTAGGATTTGATCTTTATACCTATCTTTGCTCAAAAAAAGATGATTTGCTTTTTTAATATATATTTTTTTTTTTGCTTTAATGAAACTCAGCTGTCAACTCCTGATCGCAACATCAGTACCACTACCACTTCATGACAATCTGTCACAATGCATTACAGGCTTACAGTATTTCTATTTTAAATGACATACTGATTACAGCTAGTCAGAATTTTACAACCCTGCAGAAGGTGTTAATTTTTGTCCCCTTCCTCTACAAAAACAATCTAACAATTCTAACAATCGAAAATATTCCTGTTTTATTTAATTATTTTTTCTTTCAAAATACCTCACAGATGAGTGAAGGTGAAGCTGTCTTTGGAAATTTATTATACAAGCAGCCTGTATATTGTTAGAAAATAAGGCTGACAAACAAAAAGTTGATCTGTCCTATTGCAGTGACTGTTAACTATATTATTTATTTTATTCTGGCAATATATAAGCTTGCCTTCTTGTGCTTTGAGCAACTCACAGTCCATGTGAGCATATTACCATGATGCTGAACTGAATTAATAATGCTTTATAGGCACATATTCTTGATCTGAGCTCCTGACTATCTTAACTACAGGGCTTTTAGTTATCTCAGAGAAGAGACAGGACAAGTCTATATGCTGAGAATATCTATGAAGAGATCATTACCTCTGCAAGACAGCAAGGACAGTAAAACCCGTTGAAAAGAGAATTTTTATCCTTATCAGCTAACAAGCTTAAGGATAGAGGAAGCCATACTAGGAACAAAAAAAAGTCAAAGATTTGATTTTACATAGCTGAAATATTGACAATGGCACTTGATAGTATATAGTGTTGTCATCTACCTGTAGATCTCATGAAAAATCTGGTCAGTGGTGTAGCGTTGCTCCCAGGAGATGACCAATGGAAGACCATTTCTCCCCACCAAAATTTCATCCTCATAAAAGGATAGCTTTCACATTAAGTTACATATTTTAGGGATAAGAAAGCAATAATAAAAAGCTTCATCTTAATTTACTCACTGGTATTCCTCAAGAATAATAGAAAAGGTCAAAGGAAAAACAAATGCAAACTATTCTTTTTTTTTCTTTTTTTTTTCCCCCTTAGAACACTACTTGCATACAACCACTTTTCCCATTAACCTGAAGAATGAATAAAGCTGGAATCTCAAAAGCCAATTAGGATGCTAATCTGCCATTATTTTCTCACAGGAAAACATTGTCCTGTATTTCAGAAATCCAATGAATAGTTATATTTTGAAGAGTCACAAATAAAACTATTTCTGTTTTCATATGTTTACTGTAATCAGTATGAGAATACAATTAGTGATGAACACAAAATGAAGAGTTATTTAGTCTTCCCACGTCTTGAAACTCTTCTGAAGTTTTGTTTTTTTTCTTCCCACAAGGAGGTATCTTAAAAGTCCAAAAGGCATTGCTGAAACTCTGAACAATTCACCAAAAGCCACCTTTCAGTTTTCATGTAACTAAATTGACAACATGAACAAAATCAAGTTGTCTTTAGAGGAGGGAGTTGGGATGGGAAGGGATGGGGGTGGGACAGGCAAAGGAATAGCTTTCACTTTCTCTTTATTTTCCAAAAGAATTAAATATTTCCACTCTCACCTAACTCAGTGTAGTTTCAGATCTTTCCCTCAGACCACAATATTTTATTAACTTTTCAAAATGGAAAGTAGTAGCTAAAGGTCATAGAATAAATTATATTTGCAATAAAGTGACACAGATTAAATGTTCCCCATGCATTGCAATATGTTTCAAAATATTAAGAAAATGCCATGAGTCATTTCTCAAAATCCTTCCCATTAGATCATTAACTTAATATTGTTACATTTACAGCTCCATAAGCCAATGAACAATGGACAGTTTTCCAAGTTTTTAAAGTATTTTCAAGTCTTTCAAGTCTTACAAGTTTAGTGAAGATTATTAAAATGCTAGTGAAAATGTGTTATTTCAGAAAAACTAAGTAATAATTAGATTTATTTGGAAGAAAGAATACATATTAAACAAAGTTCGTATCACAGCTGAAAAATGTGCAAAAGCAGCTTGCCTGATCCTTTGTCATTTGTTACCACAGCTGAACAGAAGAAAAAAGATATATATCTAGGGAAAAAAGTTGGCTAAAGTAAGCAACTTCTGTAACACTAGAAGGGGGAAAAAGTGCATTTGACACAGTCTATTAAACTTTCCTTGTCCTTTTGCAGCAGTTTTGCTTTTGGCTCCAGTATTCTAACCTTTTCTATTTGATATAGATTTTCATTCTTCATGCCTCACGTGTCCTAGTCTTAATTCCCATTTAGCTAACCCCAAGAGTTGGTTGCTAGAATAGAACAAACACTAAAATTCTGTTTATTGTGATGAAAACACTTCGCATCCCCTGTCCCCTCCAGAAAATATCGTTATTTCTACAGCATCTCTCTTTTTTTCAGCTTTTTTACCACTGAACTACAAGTTCCTGAATGACAAAACAACAGAAATTATATGGGATTTTTTTGAGAATGACTCTACCACTCTGGCACAGGACTCCCAGTTGTGTAGACGGTGCCAAGGAGATCACTGGCTCACAGGGTGATGTGCGGACTTTGTCTCTGCCCTGCTCCTCCTGGAAGACTTCTGCTCTGCTCCATCAGTTTCTGGGATCAACCAGAGGGTGGTCCACAGCAATTTGAACTGTATTTCNAGGGGGAGGACTCCTCTCATCCTTCCCCTGCTCCAGCATGGAGTCCCTCTCATAGGAGGCAGTCCTTCATGAACTTCTCCAACGTGAGTCCTTCCCACGGGCTGCAGTTCTTCACCAACTGCTCCAGCGTGGGTCCCTGCCATGGGGTGCAGACCTTCAGGAACAGACTGCTCCAGCGTGGGTCCCCCACGGGGTCACAAGTCCTGCCAGCAAACCTGCTCTGGTGTGGGTTCCTCTCTCCACAGCTTCACAGGTCCTGCCAGGAGCTTGCTCCAGCGTGGGCTTCCCATGGGCCCACAGCCTCCTTCAGGTGCCTCCACCCAATCCGGCGTGGGGTCCTCAGGGGCTGCAGGTGGAATCTCTACACCCCCTCATCCTTCCTCCCTGGGCTGCAGGGGGACAGCCTGCCTCGGCATGGTCTTCTCCAGGGGCTGCAGGCGAATCTCTGCTCTGGTGCCTGGAGCACCTCCTGCCCCTCCTTCTGCACTGGCCTTGGTGTTTGCAGAGTTTCTTACATCTTCTCACTCCTCTCTCTGGCTGCAAAAGCTCTCTCTTAACTGTTTTTTTTTTCTTTCTCAAATATGTTATCACAGAGGCGCTGATTGGCTTGGCTTTGGCCAGCAGTGGGTCCGCCTTGGAGCTGGCTGGCATTGGCTCTGTCAGACACAGGGGAAGCCTCTAGCAGCTTCTCACAGAAGCCACCCCTGTAGGCCCCCCCACTACCAAAACCTTGCCATGCAAACCCAACACAATCATCCTGTGTATCTGAGCAGACAATACATAAAAACTTAAATCTCATTCTTCAGGACCTGGCATTTTCATGAGCAGGACTCCCAGACTGGTTATGTTCTAAGTGTAATACGTCCTTAGAAGAATCACCATAGTTAAAGTAGAACTTAACACACAACAGAGAAGAAAAACAATGAGCATCAATGGTATGGTTTTGATGTGTTTGGAAGTTTCTTCCTATGTTAACTTTATATGATACTTCCCAGAGAAATGTGTATATATGCTAGATATGTGAGATTGGTATCATTAGGTATTTTTAAATTTTGCTTTCTCTTCCAAAGTCAAAGAAACATTCCATTCCTCTTATTTCTTTAGATAACATATTTTATGTCAACTCTTTTGAATTTAGAGTCCAAGTGCATCCCACAAAACTCAAAAACCAAGACCTGTAGACATATGGACTGTGTCAAGCACCACAGTCCTCGTCTTAGACTTTGGCTGTACTATGCCACTATGTACTTTGGCCCTCCATTTCAATCTCTGCAGGCAAAAATGGAGTACACAAAAGAGGAGGAGAAAGGTTCAGGAGTTTGCCACGGTAATCTCTTAAACCATTATTCTAAACATGTTCTGTTCCACACACTTGGCTGGTTAGACAGCAAGGCTTGTCTGCTGGACTGGCTCACAGCACTTGTTGCTTCTGCAATTCACTTGAATGATGACATTTCCTATGACTTAGGATAAGTCACAGTTTATACTGCTCAGTTCCCAGTCTGTCCACTAAGAACAATACTTCACTACATCACAGGATTTTTTGTCAAAAAAGCCACTTCTTATTTGCAGGAGCCTCAGTATTTACAGATACAGTTGCTACTCAGGAAACCAGGTAACAGAGAATTCTGACTCCACCCATATGCCTATGAAATACTGCCTCAGTTTTGTACTTAAAAGTCTGTTTAAACAACAATATAAGAAATGGGAAATTAAAAAAAAAATATCTATAGCTTAACCAAATGGTGTTATATAGATTTTTGTTGATGTTAAATGTCTATCTTATCTCTTCAGCTGAGGTCAAACTGAATTAAGAGAACTACAGCAATATGAACCTTACACTAGTTTTCAAAGGAAAATCAATACAAGCCCAAACCATGCTGGCAGTACTTTACCTGCTTAAACTTTTGTAATAGCTACTTTTCGTATTTATCCAACATAAAATGTTGTAAAGATGGATATAGAGTATTCTTGGATAAGTCTGTCTCCAGTACAAAGCTTTTGTTAAAATAAATATTCCATTCTCCTGTCTGAATGATTGGGGTAAAATAGAACAGGATCAGCTATTTGGCCAGCTATACATTTTTCTTATATCAAATATGACTGCAATAAATGGCAAAATAGGAAGATTGATGGACATCTGTGTGTACTGAAGACAGATCATTTACAGAGGAAAGCAAAAGTCTTCAGCAACCATAAAAGTACACAATTGATTGCTATGTAGTATTGCATTTTTGTTTCATAAAATTTTGCAGCATTCATTGCTTGGTCATTGCAATAGAAGCAGATGAATGGTTATTTTGAGGGTCTCTGGCAGTATAAGAAATGTGTCATGAACTGCATTTTTCAGAAGCAATTTAGAATTTTAAGTCAAAACCAGAAAAAGGCGTAAGTATATATATGAGTGCTGGCACAAGCTTCAGGAAAAATATTCTTGAGGTTTAGAAAGGTAATGGAACAAGATTTCAATATATTTTGTATGTATCAGTAACAACTGAGTAAATTTCAGCTGAAGTAAAAGAGAGATTTTGTGCCTAATATGAATTACTTTTTCCTTTCTTCTCTCCCTGTCCTTCTTTTGAAAATCATAGCTATTGTATCTGTCAGTTCTATTCTGCGAAGTACTGAGAGCCTCTGCTCCCACTTAACACCAGTAGAGAAAAGGTTTATGACAGCCTTGAAAGAGGTACATTCCCATACTCTTCTCATATGCAGCACCTTGTAGTATGAAGCCCAGCGCTTCCTTTCTTTCTCAGTATCTTACAAAAGTAAAATGCTTCTCAAGGTGAGGGTAATATTTGTTCAGGCTGGGGTTGGGATAGAGGGTGAAAAATGTAGAACTGGTTCCTGGTGTCCTGGCACTGCATGTCAGAAATAACTTATAGCTCAGATAAATCTTTTAAAGATGGAAGATGGAGAAAGGCAGGGAAAAGAACAGCAATACATTCACATTTAGACAATGTATGTTTGGTGATATGGGAGCAGAAACAGATCTCAAAATTAAATTTTGGGCACAAGCAATTAAACTAAGGTCTTAAGCACCGCATGGCATTGACTTCATCCTTTAGGAATAATTAAATGTCTCCAATTACCAGGACTTAATAATCAGTGGAGCAGTCAGACTTATCTGGGCGTTGTTCATTGCCTGACTTTATAACAGTACGTGGACACAAACAACAGGGAAGAAATAGATGTGTAGCCATTCTTACCAATTTGTGCTGCAATGTCTTTTACCTGAAGTTCCCATGAGCTTTATGGCATGCACTGCCTGTGCCTACCTGATAAAACTCTCCTCTCTGATCATCCTAGCAAGATAAATCTGCTGAGGTTGAACAGGCTTGTTAAAAACCTCGCAACTGTGCCTCTGTCACACTCAACCATAGATGCAGATATGAGCTGGCTTTTGAGTGTTCAGGCTCCATGTTTCCCTTCATCACCAGGGTTGAAACTTGTCTGGGCAGGAGTACAAATGCTTGGAAAGCTCAAAAGGGAGATAGGTCTCTGCATCCTCTCTGTTGAAAGTATTCCTTTACCAAGCTCTTTGAGTAGATAGTACACCTTCTGTAGTGGCTGTCTCTTCCTTGGCTCGACCTCACTGAACCACAGAGTGATTCTGTAGGATTGATGGAAGGTGATGGTGGAGATGAGAGGTTGACCATATTAAGTTGCAAACAAGCACAGAAGGCATACCTAGGTGGGCAGAAATCCAGCCCATAGGCACTCCAGCTACATTTATTTTCATTGCAGGGAAGCTGTCAAGTAATAGTTTATTTGTTTGTTGTTTTGTTTTTAATCAAAAGCAGCAGAAACAAAGACTATAACAGAAGATATTGATTTTGTCACATTACTTTCAGTAGCAAAGATGCTATATACTCCTACTATTAAACACACAACTGACAGCCAACAAAACAATGTTTTCAGGTATGATTTAACAAATCAGTAAAATCCCTTAGATAGTACTATTCCTGAAAAGAGATGACCTTTTATTCTTATTTATCCCTCTTTGGGAAAATAAAGGTGAACTTATTAAAGAGCTCTAATCACAGGAGTGGGGAAAAAAAAAAAAAAAAAAAAAAGAACAAAAAAAAAAAAAAAAAAAGGGAAAAAAAAAAAAAAAAAAGGACTAAGAAAAAAAGAGAGAAAGGGAGAATATAAAACAAACTATTTAGCCTGTAGGAATCTTCAGAGACACCTATCATGGGGGAAAATGAAGCATTTGTGTCACCCTTCAAGTGTGAGTAGAAACTGAAGGAGCTGTATCTTGATTTAGATTTGTGATTTGAATCATGCCTGAAATCCACAAAGCTTTCAGAAAGTACTTTAGATTTACTGTCTTCCTTCTACAAGATAACAGTTGTTTTTTATTAATCAGCTTTCATGTCTGGAAGTAAGAATTAAATATATTACCATAGTTGGAGCTCTAGACAGTAGGTGAATTAGTTATCTAACAAATTAAGAAATAAAAGAATACCACGTTAACTATTAAAGAGCAAAATTTCTTATGGCATTTTTCACTTGTTTTTTGTTATTAAAAAGTAAAATTCTCAAATATTAAACAGTTTCTTTTCACTGTCTTGCCTTAAAGTTACTACAGCATAAGAAATATCTATTAAAACAAGAGTGACAAAATCCCATCCTGCCATCTCTCCCCTTAATGTGTTCAAGAACTTGAAAGTAGGGGAAGCGTTTTATTACCATGTCTCAAAAGCTGATTTAGACTAGCAAGCAGTATTCTAGAATCACACAAGATTAGCAGTGCCATCTGAACACTTTTTTAGTAATGGCGAAAATTCTTTGAAGTTTAATTGTAACAGTCTGGAAGTGGAAAATATTAGGAAAATTATGGGGTTAGTCAGTAGCTTTTTCTAGATAATTTTGTTTTCTGACTTTATTGCAGATCATAAATGTAGACCAATATAAAAAAAAAAAAAAAAAAGAAAACCAATACCAAGAAAATATTTCAAAGGAACATGCAGGGTACCAACCAAAGAACACTGCCATTTGTAACCACATCAAATACATAATTTTCCAATTTCAGAATTTGCTTAAAAAAAACCAAAACAGTTTGATTCTGCTTAGAAGATATCTTCGAATCTTGTCACAAAAAAGTGCACACACATATCTGACAAATAAATATGTAGCCATGCATTCACACACTGCCTGTAACAGATGTGTATGACAAGTATTTACTTCACTCAAAAACTTGACTTCAGATCTATGTGAACTTTGGTATTCTCAAATAAGCTACAACGAAAGTCACTAGAAGCTAGTGGAAATTGACAATAGGTATGTTTTCAACATTTTTTACAGATAAACACAGTAGCAGCTAACAGTTCCTAACCAGCATGAAAGCTGGGGAAAAGCAACTAAAACAGCTGAAAAATGGCCTTTTACGGTCAATTACTGATGTCTTCAACTACAACATGACAAGAATATATTTTATAAAACTTATTATAAAATATATTTTATAAAATTTAGTAGTCAAAGAGCAAGGTATAAACCAGTTATGCCCACAGCTAAGCTGACTCTTTACGAAGGACTGTTCACTTCTGCTGGCCTTTTAGTTAAGTCAGCAGCGCTTGGGCACACCTGAACACAAGGTGCCCTGCAGCACTGAGCTCAAAGACCAAAGGACACTGCAGGCCAGACGGGTTCTCGTGCACACCCTTGCCCAGGGCAGGCTCAGCCATGGGGTCAGACCAGGTTGATTAGGACTTCATCCTGTGGAGGCTGGAAATCCTCCAAGGAGGGAGATGGCACCATTTCCCTGAATCTCAGTCCTGCTGCCCAGCGGTTCTAGCAGGGAAAAGCTTTCCCTTATCTCCAGCCCCTCTGGTGTTGCCTTTTATTTTAATTTTCCTGGGGGTTTTTGTAATTTTTGTATGGATTAAAGATGTCTCAGTTACAACTTTAGCTGTTCTGGTGGATGTCCTAAACTGCAGGCTAAGTTTGTCAATCCTGAACAGCACTTGCTACACCCCATTATTTATAACGCATATAGCAATATCACGTGTAGTTCAGAAAATTGCCCCACAGCCCATATTTTACCTCTTTTCTCCTTCCCTCAATTTTTACACACATTTCAAACCCATTAATAATTCATCTCAGCTGTTTAACAGCAATAGAATAATGAAATCCATGTCTTAAATTTTATTGAGAAAAGAACTCATGGGAAAGGAGTTACATTATTATTATCATCATTAGCAGTGTAGCATTTCTGGCTGTCTTTGAATAGATTGAAGCTACTGTAGTCAAATGTTCGAGATCCACAGCTGTATTATTGTTGCTCTCAAATGCAATGCAGAGAGGTGGTACAGCTAATTATTACCTTATTCACATTTAAAATGCAGTAGAATGTGGTTACAACAGCCTGCTGTTTGCAATACACTGTTCTGCCCGCAGTCCTCAGCTTCTTTCCGCATACAAGATGACTCATGCTCTGGTCTCACTGATATTCCTTAGGTAGAAACTGGTGTTGCTCCACAGATAACTTCAGATGGTGTTAATAACTAATTTTATGACATTATCTTTTTGAAAAACTGAGGAAGGAAGCTCTCATCAAGGATAAACTTCATGCTTTTAGGCAGAGAATGATTTTGAAAAAAGAAATTAGTACCTTCCTTGTACCATACAAAAAAATCAAATTTGTCAATGTTAGAGTTATTGAAACTGTGCAGAGAGAATTTGAAGCCTTACTCACAGCATAGGACTCCGTATCCAGCTCACAATTATAAGCAGTCAGTACCTGTGGCCGCTGCTGAGCAGTTTCTTACCTCTAAGGAATAACATTTGTTCTTAGCACACTGAAATTTCATGGAGAGAGGTTACATGGTTATATCACAACTGCTGAGTTCTTTTGTAAATTACATAAATGAAACCTAATCCATATTAGCTCCTATAATTGTAGGTCCTGAAATGAAACATAATTACAATGAATAATTTAACATAATTTAATTGGATCTTGGGAATGCTTTTATATAAAGCAAGTATATATGACTATCTGCAAAATTACATTCTGTCACTTGTTATTTACACAGAAGTATAACTTCTGCTTTGTCATAATTAAAGGCACAGTAGCAGAAATACAATTGTAGCCAAAAAAAACCACCTAATATCTTTCACACAATGTTAAGATCCAAATCTACCTTGGAATCTGGATGAGCCACAGGAAAATGAACGAAGCACTGAATTAGTAATTTTGTTCTTCCCTGATTTTAATAAAAGAATCATTTGTTTAGATCTTCCGCTGAAAATCCTTATCATTCATAATGTTCAAGCTAAGCAGTTTTTTTGTTTTTGTTTTGTTTTGTTTTGTTTTGTTTTGTTTTGTTTTTTTAAGGAAATACTCTTTTGTGATATTTTCTTATTCATATCCCTTTGTGGCACTTTGTCCTCTCTCCCCACACTCCAGACCCATAGGAAAAACAGAATTGCCAGGTGTAGTAGTAGTAGTAGTAGTAATTATTATTATTATTATCATTATCATTATTGTAAAAAGATATTATCTAAAGCAAATGAAACAGAGCTGCTATCTTTGATAAGATGATGTCTTTTCAGACAGAAAGTCTGGTCTACATTCAGGACAAGAGGAAAGTATTATAGATAGCGTTGTGAATGATACAAACCTGCACAGGAAATGTTGGGTGAACCTGGAGGTTCGTAAATCAGGATACTGGTCAAGAGATGGCTAAAGGAACCCAAGAATAGACAGCAGTAAAAGCAGAAGTACCAAATTAGAGGGAGGTTGCTGGGCAAGTTCCTTAACAAATAGTTAGGATGCATCTTTTCAGCATTCACAGTATTATCCATAGTGTCAATTAGTGAAATGTTCTGATCTTAAAAGGCTGAGATGCATCATCAACAAAAATAAAATAGGAGGTTGAAGCAATGAACTCAGAATAATGAAATAACCTTAAAATGAAAGGTCACTTTCTGAATAAATGTCTTACCAATAGTGTTTCCTTTCTTAAAAAAATGTTCACCACTGTGTTGTATTTGCTTGCAAGTACTAGAGAAGCCAAATGCCATGGAGGGAATAGACTTTAGTCACGGACGGTGAGCAGCTGAACTGGCTCTGGGAACAAAGGTCACAAAACCCACTGTATGTTGTGAACAGAGAGACAGTGCAGGTCTGGAGCCTGCAACTCGTGCTGACTGAGACTGAGAGCAGCACGGCACAGCCCGTCCTACCTCAAGTGAAGGAAAAGAAAAACTCTGTACAAGGACCATAGTAGAGTACAGAATTTGTTGAGCATCAGAAATAAACCATTAATTTTACTAAAGTGAAGGGTAGATGCAAGAACTAGCTGCAGTGACACTGTGTGAAGGTGGAGAGAGGCAAATAATCATTTCTCTTATGTTTTATTTCTTCACTTTGTGCTTTCTCTATTCAAAAAGGTTAAATGATTT
>VXBL01007055.1:41560-94355 GCA_013400195.1 Aramus guarauna | reverse complement strand
ACACAGAGCCAAGGCCTTTTCTGCTTCTCACACCACCCCACCACCAGTGGGCTGGGGGTGCACAAGGAGTTGGGAGGGGACACAGCCAGGACAGCTGATCCCAACTGACTAAAGGGATATTCCATACCATGTGACGTCATACTCAGCACAAAGCTGGGGGGGTAGAAGAAGGAAGGGAGTGGACATTCAGAGTGATGGCGTTTCTCTTTCCAAGTCATCCTTATGCATGATGGAGTCCTACTTTCCTGGAGATGGCTGAGACCTGCCTGCCCATGGGAAGTGGTGAAAGAATTCCTCATTTTGTTTTGCTTGCACGTGTAACTTTTGCTTTACCTGTTAAACTACCTTTATCTCCAGTGTGAATTTTTGCACTTTTCTGATAGTATCCCCCATCCCAATGGGTGGTGAGTGAACAAGTGTTTGGGACTCGCTGTAGTTAAACTACAACATAACTTAATCACAAAGGGCATGTAAAAAATGTTTGAAAAATAAAGCATTAAATACAGAAGCAGGATTTGCTGTTCAGAAACTCAGCTGCCCAGGACCTGGTCCTGAATCACTGAATGCTACATTTGTAATAGCAAACCAAGGGTTTTTGAACACATATGGCAAATAGCAAAATATTTTCATCCTGGCTGTAGCAGAGTTATTGGTATTGATTAAATAATGGGAGACGTGACTATTTGTTGCTAACATTAGATATTATTAAAATCATGTAAAACAAGCTTTGGGAGGTAAACCACAATGACTCATACAATTATGAAACATTTTCATAGTATGAATACTTCTAATAAAGACCTTAGCTATAAAACTTGATGTATAATCTGTTCCAGATGCATAAAACAGAGACTTCTTTGAATAAAGAGTTTCACAAAGTTCTTTCCTACCATTACATTCAGGATACATATCAGCTTGTTTCACTTGTATCTTTCAAACGCAGAAACACATTGTTTAGCAAAGGGAAAGCTTGTTTACTCTTCAGTTTTGTCTGAACTGTAGTCTTCAGTGACATCAGAAGATGTCAGCAGGGGAATGCCAAATCCAGCAGCCCAACAGAGGTGAGGTTGCCATAGCTCCATGCCCACAGGTCCTACCAGGAGCAAGGCTGAGCGTCCATTTACCAGTGGGTATATGCATGCAAATACCTGCATACACCGCATATACACAAATGTGTACATTGCTAGCCACACATAGCACAAGCCAACTCACAGAGCGCTCATATGAATACAAACAGCACCAGCAGTCTTATGGTGCTCCTCTCTCTTGCTGAGCAGGATGGAGGTCTGTAGAGCAGAAAATATATATGTATACATATATATACTGATCAGCACTGTGCACGCACATCCTGACCATTTTATCACTTTTCCCCCTCTATTTTCCCACGTTTCCTCCTCTCCAAACAATATAGACCCTGCACTGTTCCCATCTTTTGTTGCTCCCTAAACTGTCCCATAATCAGCTTTGTGCAATCCTGAAATGCTCTTCCCCTGTATCCCACACAAAGTAACCCTGCCCCAGGCAGTGAGCACCTGCAGGTGCCATGGAGAGTCACTGCTGGTGATCGGCCTGGCATAGGTGTTCCCCTGCCCATGGGTCTGGGGCAGCCCAGGAACTCTGGGGCAGGAGCTCATTCCCCTGGCTGGGTTTTAGGGTGCCCCCTCCTGCCACAGAGCCTCTGGGCTCCCTCATGGCTATGGTGATAGGTTTTTGTTGGGCTGATGGTTCCTGTGATGCCTGAGAGCAGCAGGGAAGAGCGTTATTTGGGCGTTCTCACCTGCTATTGTATCACTGTGGTCCTCCATGGGGTGCATATGGGATTTTTATCACAGAACTAAAAATGCATTAGTGGGATACTAGCAGAATTACAAAGCATGCAGCTTTATGGCTAGAATTTGATGGTTGGGTACCAGATTGGTGCTGTCTGGAACACAAGCAAGACTAGCTCTACTGAGCTACTGGAAGGATGTTTTATTCTGAATTTCAACAAGTAAGTGATAAACTTAGCAAGGACAGACTATGTCAAGTCAAATAAAAGTATTTTAAAAGCTTTTCAATAAAGCAAAATATTTCTTCAATATTTCTTGATTGTATTATGATTTTTATTTTTGTGTGTGTGTAACATACACCTAATTTTTTAAAGATTATGCTAACCTAGGATCATCTTCATGACCTCAGCAACAGGTAGGCACCTAAAAAATTTCATTTTGGGGTTTACACCATTTACCTTCATTCTGGGTAACCTCAAACATCCATGCCTTGCAAAATAACAGTTTGCAAAAATAAATATACATCATTTCATGGTAATATATTTAAATGATATTTTCTCAGAATACTACCTTATTGAGCTGTTTTCACAGCCATCAAAATCAAGGTCACAGTCAAACTGACTAGCAACCATTTTAGCAAATTGATTATCAATCTCTCTTATTAGCCTGATTATCTCATCAATAAATCTAGAAAGCTAGGAACTACAACAAACTAAAACTAAGCAAATTTCAGTGCATGTCCTTACTTGGACTTTGTGGGCTATGTGTTTTATCTGAAAGACTCATCCACATAAAATATCCACCAGTAGAAGCAATGCATCCATCCTGATACCTACATAAATTGACAGAACTGGTAACAACAGTCTGCCTTAACAGGTTACAGTGAAAGTTCATCGTCTGTGGAGCTCTCACTTGGCTTCTTGAAAGCTCCTTTCTTTTCAAACCAGTCTCTATAAAGCTGTCTTTGCCAAATCTTAGGGCCAAGGATCTCATCACTAAAGCCTCTGCAGCCGTTACTATGGAAGTGTCTGGAAGGGCATCTGCACATGCAAGCACTGAACAGATTGCTATGATTCAAGTGCGTTTTGAGATTTACATTATTTAAGTTCCACAGTTTTTACTCATAGCAGGAGTCTCTCCTTAAGTGTGTGCAAGGTGTTTTATTTGCTCTGTTACTTCAACAGAAATATATCATCCATCTTTGTGGATGAGAGACAATGTGCGTAAAGACAATATACTCACTTCCATGTTCTGAAAATCAGATTATTTATTTGTACTGAAGTGTATTAGGCTTTCCCAGAATTGCATACTCGGTGTACTTGGAACTCACTCCAGAAATAAGTAGTACCCTTAATCTAAATCGCTCAACACAGTGCTAGTAACTGCAGAGGCAGAGAAAAAGCACAAAATTGAGCAAGAAGAGATAAAATGCAAAGAAATACTAATAGCAAGCAGATTGACTTGACAGTGTACACTTTTGCTTTTCTCTTCACATTTTGTGAAGTATAAAAAGTAATATATATATATATATCAGATACTGTAGTAGAAAAAAAACAGGTGTTTCACAATCTAGCCTGAGATTTCTATTTCCTAAATTGTCCTAGAACTTAATCTTTCACAGTTGCTTTTCTCTGCTTCTCAGTTTCCAAAGCTGGTACTTTGTTACTACTCATATTCCATCCCATTAACATGTTAGAGGATGAAATAAACCAATAAAACTCTTCAGTAAAGTCAACTGCACACAGGAGAGACAGAAGCCAAATGGCTAAGGGATAGGTGCTCTCCTACCTGCTCCTAACAGAAAATAGTTTCTTCTTCAGATCTAAGGTGTTTTTCTTTTTGTTCACCTCCCCATTTGTCTTCCCCTTTGGACTTTTGCAAAGGTCAGTGAAAGATATAACTCCATCACAGACTGACAGGAGAGGAAAGGAAGATACTGAGAACAAGAGAGAGGGTTGAGGAGCTGCATGTTGGGCTTGGAGAAATAGGGCAAGTGTTTTTCTCACCTGTTCTGCCCCTGCTGCCATTTCTTTTGGCAATATGAGCCATGCACAGAGCTGGCAGTTACACAGAGCTGCTCTTCTCAGAGCTGAAGAACAATGTCATGTGACAAAGAAGTCAATCCATTCAAAATTTTCCCAGAAATTTCTTCTGCTACTTCAAGAAAAACTGCAGAGTTCCCTATGACTGACTGTGATATGAAGCAGTACCCAAATGAGCAACAAAACACAAGACAATGACATGATCATTACTGAAAATCATATTTCACTGCCAATTCTGCAGATGGCATACTGGAATTGTAGGGGTTTTTAATTTTGGGGTTTTTTTTACCTCTTCAAGGATTCACAAAGATTTGATTTCTTTAGATTCAGAACATAATACACTCCAATACAAGATGGCAGAGCATGCTGTACTTCATAACCTGAACAAAGCCACAGTGTCATTCACCCTATCCTCTCCTTTTTTTACCTGAGGGTCTAATACAGAGGAATTAACTCTGCATTAGCATAACTGTTGAAATAAATGGGAGACTGCAAAAGTGTAACATAAAAAACCCATAAAGGTGCCTCCAGTGTATCTGCCAACTTGCAGTTGTACTCCTTACACAAATTCATTAAACAGAAACTAATGCTGCAGACAAAGTCTTTCCAAGATTATGTACTACAGAAAGTCATCTACTTTGCTTAGCTTATAGTGGGAACTATTCAGTAAGTCTAACATAAATCTGCTTTTTTTCTTCTTCATATCTACTCTTATGAGCTGAGCTTCAAAGAAGGTACCACAGATCATTGTACCTACTTCAAGGAAGAGGCTACAGCATAATGAAAAAATTCTGTATTTTTTGCAGCTATGGGTGTAGTGTTCCTGTTGTGACTCCATAAATTTCTGAAAAGGAAATGAGCTACATTTAGGAACTGACAGGAATGAAGACACAAAAGCTAGCATGGGTTGTGATAAGTCCTTTGGGTTCTACTAGATGAAACACAGAAGGAGTTTTCCATGTTTTATATTGTTGTAATGGAGACAATGTCAGCTAGTTTTGTGGTTATGTGCTTATGCTTTTCCTTACAGCAAGCTCCCCCAAAATATCTGAAAATATTTCTGAAATAATAATATTAAAATACTGCTTTTATTAAAAACATGCAGTGGCATCTCTAACTTCTTAAATAGATAAAATTAAAAATGCATGGTTCAAGCAACAGAAATAAAATGATTTACAGAAGACAATTTGTTTTCTTCATCACCTGTTATGTGAAGCTGTCTGCTGTTCTCTCACTAGATTTCACTCTGCATGAGACACAATGTCCTATATCTTTGATACTTTTGACTCTCATCTTCTCTCTGCTGTGCCATCTCTGGGTCCTTCTCTTTCCCAAGTAGGCTCAGATGGATCCCACAAAATCACAATTCCTCCATTCCTTCCAACACTGGAAACACATCTGTGTGCTTTGAAAAGGAAAAGGGCCTCCCTTTAGGAGTAAGGGCTCACATTATCCATCACTGTTATAGATTAACAATCTTCAAGTCAGACATCTCCCAAAAACCACAGCTCCATGGCTCTTTCAGAAGAATACCAAATCACTCAGGTTATTTCTATAGCTCAAGGATTAAGGTACCTTTGTAGAATATCAGACTAACTAGACATATAGCAAATAATATGATGTTTCAGGCTTCCCTCAGCAATATTTGACTGAAAGCACTCATTTATTATGAAGGAATCTCTCCTGGTTAGCAATGTAATTTCTATTCACTTCTTTCTTACTTGCTTTTATGATGAAGATATCAAGCTATTAAAACCTCTTTTTTTCCACATAGGGATTCACTGCTCATGCATTAAACAGTAAGAAAAGTCTTGTTGCTGTTAACCCAGGCTGGATCTATATTATCTGCTCATACCTGATCTATACTACCTGATCATATCTGATCACTGGACACCCAAACTCCTTTGCCTCTCTCAGTAAAAAAGAAAACATTTTTATGTACAAAATATGAATCTGATTATAAAAATGTGTGATGGGTTGAACCTGGCTGGATGCCAGGTGCCCCCCAAAGTCACTCTGTCACTGCCCTCCTCAGCTGGATGGGGAGAGAAAATATAACAAAAGAGTCCNGCAGACCTTCAGGAACAGCCTGCTCCCATGGGGTCACAGCCTCCTTCAGGCATCCACCTGCTCCAGCATGGGGTCCTGCACTGGCTGCAGGTGATATCTGCTCCACCATGGACCTCCATGGGCTGCAGGGTGATGGTCTGCCCCACCATGGTCTTCTCGAGGAGCTGCACAGGAATCTCTGCTCCAGTGCCTGGAGCACTTCCTCCCCCTCCTTCTGCACTGACCTTGGTGTCTGCACAGTGGTTTCTCTAACATATTCTCAGTCCTCTCTTCCAGCTGCCGTTCTGTCACAAGTTTTTCTTCTCCCTTCTTAACTACATTATCCCAGAGATGCTACCATCGTCACAGATGGGCTTAGCCTTGGCCAGCAGTGGGTCCGTCTTGTAGCTGTCTGGCATTGGCTCTGTCAGACATGGGGGAAGCTTCTAGCAGCTTCTCACAGAAGCCACCCCTGTAGCTCTCTTACTACCAAAACTTTGCCATGCAAAGCCAACACAAAATGATATAGGGAAAATGCCATCAGCGCATGGACAATTCACATAATTAGACAGAGCCTAATTATGCAAGATTTAGGCTCTTGGAATCCCATTCTGAGAATAAAAGATACTTAATGAGGTTTATTACCTAGAAGAACAAAGTTCCAGCTAAGACAAAGGTGCTGACAACAGGAAAGATCTCCTACAAGACGCATATGATGCTGTTCTTACATGTGTGTTGTAATATTTCTTGAGGATTTCTTTGCACATTTATATTACTGTTGCAAGTCCTTAACTGCCTGGCCACAGATAGATAACGCAAAAGAGTCACTCCGTATCACCTGAGAATCTGGTCTATTTTTCTCAGCATGACTTCATGAAATTGTAAGATTGGGAAGCATAAATACTTGTAGACAATGAAAGAATATTGTGCAGAATATAAAAGTTGCATGCAATGTTTTCAATCCATTGCATTATAATATGCAGAGTGATTTAAAGGTTTAGAAGGATTCAGGTTATTGGAAAGGATAAATCATTAGGTGCATTTTTAGGTCTCAAACCTTACCACACCACCTATCAAAATCCTGAGTAAATTTCCTTTCAAGACATTAAACACTGCTTCCCACACCTTCTGCTCCCAATTATTAGGAGTGAATGCATACATTGAAAAAGAAGACGTTACTCAATAAACAGTTACAACCACATTGGCAGGTGTTTGTAAACTGACTGAAGCACTTAAATACAAAGCCTTAGCCCTCAAGTTAAATATCCATGATGAAATATGCCAAAGAACATGCTGAGAGAATACCTCAAACATGAATTTCTGTTTTACAGTGACAATAGCAGCCTTATAGAACTTGTAGGAAAGAAGTTCCTCATTAATTTCTCTATTCCTTTGTATCATTGTACTTTAGCATTTGTCCTCCTTTACTAAGTAGATCAAAACTCAGAAAGAATCTGTCAGAATTTTATCTATCAAAAATCTTTGATGTAATTCCAACATAGGTCATGGAAGATTTTTTTTTTCACTAATATCAGGAGAATAAAGTGAGTGATAATTACAAATTATAAGGTAGTATCTACTGAATTCTTCTAATCATCACTTTGGCACAAAGGAACACTTTTTTAAGGGCAAAGATATATTATGAAATAGACATGTTATGTGAAGATCCATTGTTACAATTACTGGTAGTTTGAAAAGTTTTGAGGCTGTTCAGTCTTGATAGTATGGACACAAATTTCCAATGAAAATAGAAATAAGAATATGACCACATGTTAGACATTATCTCTCAAATTGCAAGCTTGGAACTGAAAAGCTGTGAAGACTCATTACATGAATGAATAAATATTCATATATGGTCATTGACATACCATGGAATTCATGCTTAGTATTTTTTCCAGTAACTCATTTTTGTTGTAAGTAGTTGAGGTTAAGTACAAAAAGTAAAAGTGATTTTCAACAATAAAATTCCATTGTTTATTGGTTATAAGAATTATACAGTTTCTGTTCTCCACTTTTCTCCCCCACATAAAAGTCCAGCTCTGTGGAAGACAAGTCAGGGCAGGGCTTCTTTACAGAAACATGACTCTTTCCTCAAGCTATAGTAGCATGTGATTTCAGTCACTGAAATGAGTTGGTTTGCTCTCTAACTTATTAGTCAAAATGCTTGCCTTCTTTCCTGTATAAATTCCTCCATCCTGGATTTTGCCTTCCCCCGCTGCTTCCTGAAGGATATGTTGTTGATGTTGTTAAAAAGAATAGCACTACTAATGAGAAAGATGGAGCAAAAGCAAAAACCAAATTAGATGTGAAGTTTCCTCTGTTTTTGCCATCGCTGATCCGCACATATGCAGAGTTTATAAGGAGTGTGAGTGCAAGGTTCTTTTCTCCTAGTTCCCCTAGTAACTTTCTAGACATATAAAACTATCTGAAGTGTCTTGTATATCCAGAGAGAACAAAACAGAAAGAAACGTTGCCTTTGGAATCAAATGATTTTTTTATTCCAAAATTTACCGAAGAGGAAAAAGAAGGCAAAAAACCCCTCAATCAATCAATCAATCAATCAATCAAACAAACAAACCCAACCAAACAAAAAACTTTCATCAACTGAAAGATCCTGAGCTTCCCCAGAACTTGGATCTTTAGCTTTTCCTTTATTGAAATATTTGTAAATGTCTGAGTGCAGTGGTGAGCTCTTGCTTTTAACAACTGGCATGTGTGCTTTCCCAGCTGTATGACATTTTTTTCATAAAATAGAGTTCCTTAACAATGACCTTTTGCTTATCATCTTCTGTCTTCTCTGGAAAAAATTCATCCAAGCATTGAAGAATTTCATAAACACTACTGTAGTATGCATACTTGTTTATAGCTTCTGTAAAGAATGCCAGTAGAGCCCAACACTTGTAGAAATGATCTATGAGCCAACTCCATGTTCTGCACCTCTGCACTGGAAAAAAAAAAAGTGGGATGGTGCAGGCCATTGGATTTCAGGAGTGCTTGCTTATCACAGGGAAAGCCCCAGGCTGCAAGGGCAGAGCAGTCCCTTTGAACCAACACAGCAAACGCCTACCTACACCCAGCCACACAGTCTTTATAAAGGTTGAAGGCACTTTCAGATACACTGAAAGTTGCAGCTTTACTAAGGAAGTGCCTTCAGTGCCTTCAAGAAACATTTGATCCAAAAAACATTGTTTCTTTCTTTGAATATAGATGCCAAATGTACAAGGCACTTTATCTGCACAATCATGACATTCAGTGAACATGCTAACACACTGAAAGTTTGCGCTGCAGAAAGATAATCAGAAATCTATACAACCTACAAAATATCTAGTTTACCAAGATTAAAAATTTCAGTAACATGCAAGTATTAAGAATAAGGTTGCAAAGACGAAGCCAGACAGAGTACCTTAAAGAAAGGCCAAACAGTTCACAGGTAGAGACTTTATACTGTGGTATCACAGATAGTTCATCATGGTGAGGAGAGAAAGGGAACAAAAGAAAGTAATTCTCTTCCCTCTGTCCTGATTCTTTCACTGCACCAGATACATGGGGTTTGTTTGTATGTTTGTTTGTTTGTTTGTTTTTAATGCATTTTTTACTTATGTATATGTAAATTGACATTTGGTGCTACCAACTACAAAGCTTTAAATTCCATTTATATTTTTAACAAGTTCACTGAGTTATGCAAGCAAATAATCTATTTTAGATCTATTTTATTGCATTTGATCAAGAAATTACCATAAAAGGATGAAATGGAATAATATGGCACATCCAGCTTGCAAATCTCATTAAAGCAGTGCACATCTGTGTCTACTTCTGATTCTACACAAAATAGCTGAGTGATACAGATACATAGCCAAGAATTTGAATGGCATTTATTTTCCCAAAGATAAAATAAAAAGACTTTTGAAAAATCTCACTCAACACATTGATGCCTACCTTCAAGACTAGTGGCAGTCAATTAGTAAAAAGAAGTACTAACTTAAACTCCAGCCTCCTAAAACCCCTTAAAAATTTGGCCATTAACATTTCGTTCCAACACGGTAGACTTATGACCTCATCATCATTACATATCAGTTTATTTTTCCTCAGCTTCAAGAAGACAGGGCTCCCTTCCTGGTTTAGAGTTTACAGCCAAACCATTCTCCATCCCACTGGACAGCCTTCAGCCACTGACCATGCTGATACTTCCATCCTATATATTAAAAGATCACCTGTATCCTCCAAAGATTTTCAATCTTTCTGTACATCAAGACAAAAAACAATCAGAAAGGGGCTCAAAAAACAAATTTTGAAACATTCCGGTTTGCACTGAAACAGCCCAATTTTGCACCCCTAATTAAAACATATGTTCCATTTGCTTCAATGGGAAAGTGATCTTAGTATACACAAAGAGATAAAGATCAAAGTTCCTAGGTAGAAGACAAGTATAGCAGTGATTGTCCAACCAATAGGTTCAAAGTATGTAATTAATTTTGTTCCCTGCTCTCATTTGACTGTTAAATGCTAGTCAATAATTTATGAAGCAGTAGTTTTACACTCTGAGATCCAGTAGGATTGTGATCTCAAGCTGTGAAGCATCAGAAGGCAGCAAATAACCACAGAAGAAAAAGAGAAAAAAAAAAACAAACCAAAACAAGACAAATCAAAACAAAAAACAGCAACACACACACAATTCTTTCTTTAATTTTTTTTTTTGTTTAGAATATAATGAAAAAGATGTTAAGAAATAATCCACAGAAACCCAATCCTTTTTTGTAGTATTTAACAGATGACTAGATTTGATTAATACTTATATATGTGTTATTTTAAAGGCATTTCTAGATGCCATTTTAAAGCTATGTAGTTGTAACTGATACTTTAGACAACTATGGACTGTAAGTTAAAATGTTCTGTTACTTCTATTTGTTTTGTATAGTACTCAGTTTTTCCTGTTACATAATGGTTATTTGTAGTGTTGCTGTAAGTGCTCAAAGATCCAACCTTTTTCTAAATAAATTAATTTCTTATATTGATTTAAAATATACTCAACATTGATACACTATCCCAGAACAATATTAATAAATTTCACTGACCTTGGCTACTAGTTTCAACAAAATACAGTATCGCAAACAACCTTTCTATGTAATTAATCATTCTGGTTTTGGCTGGTGTCCATTTCTTTTGGTACAGTCCAGTATGTCATATCTGACACACCAGGAGTACATCTGGATTGAAGAGCTTGTTATCCATTCACATGTATATTTAATAATGTGCTCTTATTGCTACAGCTTTATGTTGCTCAGCACAGTACCTCATAAAGATATAATTGTTTAGTAATCAGAGTTAATGAGTATAAAAATTCAATATTTTCTTGTCACTGTGTAGTACGGTTCTCTTTTCATTGCCAATATTTCTCAGCTAATTATCTTCTCCAAACATTCTGGAGGAAAACATCTTTAGGCAGTTTTAAAGCATAGGGGTGTACAGATAAAATGCATTTTGCACATGTAAAAGAAACCTTGTGGAAATAACATTTACTTGTAAACAGGTATAACTACCAGTTTAAATTGGAGGATATACCCACGCTAAGCTGAGGCACAGGTTTTACTATTACATCTTGGCCTAAGCCCCATGCCTTTTTGGGTATGGCCAACATGGTACATAGGACACTGAAGGAGTATTGAAAATGTTTCACTGCTTATCTACAATTTATTATGCCTACCACTGATGTCAAAGTAAGTAAGGCAAAAGCATTACATGGATAAAATAGCCAAGACAATTAATTGTAACTCAAGAGAGTTACAAATCCAGAAAGTAGCACTCTGGGAGCAGTAAATATGATGGAAGAATGGCTAGTATTACTTTTGAACACTGTGGCCTAAAGAAGAAGCAAAAGGTCCGCTACAGATAATCTTGATAAACAGGAACTGTAGGCACAATGGACTGTTACCTGAATTTCAATATAGCAATATTTTTACTAGCAAGCAATGAATTACTGTGATCCGCATAATATTAGGAAAGATATCTCCTTTCTGGAATTTGCAAACAAATATTTTTAAAATAAGCAAATTCAGAAAACTGAAATTTACCTTGTGTTTAAAAGTACTTGAAAGGTGGAAAAAATGCACAACAGGAAAAAAGAAAAGAAAAGAAAAGAAAAGAAAAGAAAAAAAGAAGAAAATTATCTATATTGTACCAAACTATGGCAGAAATACTGAAAAAGAAATTCCACAGTAATTAAAAAAGTACCCCCTTGAAGGAGTACCTGTTGAAAAGGACAGATTAAAACTGCCTATTAGATTAAAACTACCCAATAGATTAAAATTTTGGTTAGTTATGAATAGAAAAAATTTAAATTGTCAGTATAAGAAACAAATACTTTCTTTACCAAACTACACTAATTGTTATTGTCAGTGTACAGCTGTGGGAATCTTTTCAAATTACTTTTGTTGCCTCTTTTAAAATAAATACTATTAATTTTGATTTCATTTTTTTTTTTACTCTTAATGTTAACAATGTCTTCAAAGCAATACTGTCACTCATCAGTGTTATTTCATTTTACCTTCAATTAATAGCTTTTATCTTTATTAATAATTTTTCAATGAGAAATAGAGAAGTGCTGTTACCATTTCATAGATGAGGAATTACAAGATGATATAGATTATACGAGTTGTCATTCACTGTGACCAAAATGTATGGCTTGATGGGAAATTATTCCCTGTCTTATTGTGGGGCATAACTCTCCATCACCTTCACTTTGGTGCCCAAACTCCTGAAACTGCTGAAGATGAAACAATTGGACTTCCTTGAGAAGACATGCAAAATCATCAAAAAGAGTACCACGGGAAACTCAATACAACATTTTTTCACTTGTCCTAAAAAACAAGTAATATCCCTTAAGTAAGATGTAGCTCTTCAACTGATGTGAGTTATGAACAAAGGACTGTACTAGGACTTCACCATAAACTTTATTTACATAGTCACATAATTCTATAGACATAATTACTTCTTTTAGCAAGAATCAACCATTTTAAGAAGCTGAATAAGTAATCTACAGATAATTACTGCAAAACTTGTCATATCTAGTTCTTAGGACAGCATTTTCCAAGCCACCACAAACAGGCATCATTCTGTTCATAATTATATTTATCTAACCTGAAGATTTACACAGTTAATCTGTGGAAGTAGGCTTATGTAGTCACATTGTCCAAGTATTTCACAATATTTAAAGTGTTTCTCCCATGACCATTCCTGCAGTGTAAAGAACTGTGGCAGGTGAAGAGCTAACACACTCCTCTTTTTTTCTGAACTTCCCCAGTCTTCCAAAATTTGCAAGCCGTATCCAGCTTTTTTATGGAAACATGCAAGTGTTAAATAGCAAGATTTATGCCACTGCATTGTATACTGAGCCTGAAGTGGGAGAGTTTTGACCAAAGGTCTCTGAAGTCAAAGATTCTTTAGTTCTACAGTCCCAAAACATAAAAATTTGGTCTTTTCAGAATAAGTCATAAGAAAAATTATGTCACTCAATATAGGAATAAGGTTTTAAAAATGTGAATATTTTTCTACTGGTAGCTGTTTTGTGTTAAGAACCTGGGCTATGATAAGAAGACTTTAGACCCTAAATTTTCTCAGACAATTATTCTGAACTCTTCTGCAATTCTACAATTTTATTTTGCAGAGGAATGAAGACTTCACTCATGCTGTATCAGGCGACTGTCTTCTTGAATAAGTATCTCACATTAGAACAGCAATTACAAAAGTCACTACCTGGTGAAGTAACTATCCAAATTACACAAAAAATTAATAATTCCCAGTATTTTGTTGGAGTACAACACAATGAATAATCATGAATAATTCTGAGGACTTATGGCTGCTGTTTCATGCTTATCTAATGATTCCTCTGATTGCTTTAAGCATTCTTATGTGGGAAAAAATCAAGCAACACATAGCTATATAAAATGAGTCATTTGGGGATTAACATGTAAATTCTGAATTATGAATTTGCCTGCTTATTCTTTCCACATCTGGTCTAATGGCCAATGACAGATACCTATTCAATACTTTTTAAACAGACAATGTAGAAACCTTGAGACAGATGCTGAGCATATGGAATTAAGGATAACTACATTGATTTACTCCTCACTGAGTCACACTTGCTTAGGCAAAAACTGAATCTGATCAACCTAATTTAAGATTTTATATTTTTGAGCTCAATATGTCATCTTAGTTATTCATGTACTAGCCTGTTCAGACTGAAAATGTACATTAGCTGTTCTCAAAAAAATTTCAAACCCTTTATCAATCTCATTGTTTAAGTACAATCCAAACCATTTTGAATAGGATGGCAGTAAGATAAGCAGAAGACAGTTCACTAAACCGTGATTAATTTTAAGAGGACATTTTGAAAGTTATTTGGGTAAGTTTGAAATAAAAAAGTATTTTATTATTCTATCAGTTTTAATCTAATGTAGTGGTTTAGCAATATTGCCATACATCCCACCCCGACTTCTGTTCTTTTTCTTGCAGAGATTTGCTCTCTCATTTATACACTAAAATAAAATAAAATAAAATAAAATAAAATAAAATAAAATCACAGTTAATTAATACATAAAATAACTGTTTTATGTGCAGAAAGTGCAGTGTGACTAATAAAAGTCCAGTAAATTAATTTAAAGACAACATGAAAGCTGAAGTATTGTTTAGTTTATGAGTTATGATCAGTTTAAACTGTGCGTTTTCAAAGGGGGGAAATAGGCTCTCTGAAATTGTCTATACAAAGAAAAATATTAAATCTTTTTTTTGTACAACAGATTGGGACCACAAAATAAATTATTAACAACCATTTGTTTGACTTTTGCTTTGGGAATCTTCTGGGAGAGGAAGCAGACATACAATTATTGCATCACCTGTGTCTCAGGATATAGATGAAACCAACTAGGCAACAAGGACCCTCCTCGGACATCATCTGGGAAGGCGTAAAATCTTTACCCCAAAGTCTGTTAGCTGAAGAAACTAGCTTGAGTCCTTGTATTCAACTTGACTGATCATCAGGTTTATATGATGGCTTTTTTCCCCTCCAACCTGATTGGAGTGTGCCTTTTTCAACTTCAGTGAGACACCTTAGGGCTTAGCAAAGACCTATTTAAACAGTTACAAGCCTTTTTCATTATCAAAGGTAATAACATTTTTACTCACCATAAATGCAGTGCAAAGGATTTTTTCACATATTTATATTTGAGCTACTGCAACAGAAGACATGGTTTGCAGTAGATAAGAGTTCTCTTGATGGTTTTCTACCATATGATACATTCTGGTCACTCTGGCTTTCGATTTGGCACTGCTAGTTCCTTAGAGTTACTACCCAGGCTACAGGCCAGCAGATCCTCATATTGTGCAGCAGCAATAAATAACCCTTCCATGAAAGGTGCCAGCTCATGGACCACGCACCTGGCTGTAGACACAACCACATGGAAAGAGGATACTGTCATGAAAGTGACCGGTTCAGCCTGTCACAGCTCCACAAACAGCATGGAATTGGCCCCTTTCAATGCTTAGCTCTCACGTGCTGAATTAGAGATGCTCCCACCACATGAAGGGAGAAGCAGAGTTTAGAATCTCAGACCTCATGCCTGCAACCTTATACAAATGCTCCCTCTGGAGATGCAACACAGCCAGATCTTTTAATTGGGAACAACACATTGAACCAGGGAGCAGCACTACTAATTAAATATGGGTTTAAGCCATGGAATTTGAATACACATTTTGAATGTCTTAAATGCCAGGATTGTTTTAATTGGAAACCTCAGTTCAGACACTCTTGGGCTTTTATATATTTCATTAAGCATGGGCAATGCTAAATTTTCTCATCTCTACAGTAAAGTGTAAACCAACTTTCTTTTCTCATGTTTTTGCATATATGTAGGCCAACACAGAGAAAAAGACCACTTTTCCTTCTTCCAGTAATAGTTACCAAAAAATGAACACCATGCCTGAACTTGAATGCATTAACAGTAGGCTTATATGGCTTTGATTATAAAATAAATAGTCAACTGAAAGAACAAAATCTTCAATAGCTGTGTTTGGCCTCACAATATAAAATACAAAATAGATATACAGTGTAAGTGTATTGTATTTTGGTCAACATAGCAGCTTTTGCTGTCTGTGCTCTATCAAGCAAAACACAGATAGTGGTGGGATCAGTGGGACTAGAAAGCAAACCCCATGAGAACAAAAAAGGAAAAGATCCCTCCAAGGCCAAAAAGATCAATATTCATTATAGGCAGCGATACTGTGTAAGCCTTTCTCACAAAACTGATCTAGACCCACAGTAGAAGTAGCCACATTTCTTGGCTTTGTCATGGCTTATACTGTGTTATACAAGCATACATATCTGAATTAAAATTTTCCATTCCTTTTAAGTGCATGTTGTTTTAATTTCCATCTTATATTGCTTTCCTACAATGTATCTTCTTGTCTAAAATGTTCTTCCAGCCAAAGTTTTGCTTCAATGTCCACACTGACAGGTCTTACCTGTGGTCATAGCCAGGTACAGCTTGGTATCAGACAAATTTAACTTGAATTTTAGAAGCTAAAAACTACATTTGAAAGCCAAAAAGGCTTTGAAATGCCATTATTGGCACCATTTGAGCATTAGTTAGGTTACCATACTTGCCAATGTCTTTACATAGAGAAAAAAATGTCATTGTTTTCTATTCCACTCTATTTGTTGTCTCTTTCAATTGCACAGAAACAGGTTGCCCAGAGAGGTTGTGGAGTCTCCTTCTCTGGACATATTCAAAACCTGCCTGGACACAATCCTGTGCAACCTGGTCTAGGTGATCCTTCTTTAGTGGGGTGGGGGTTGGACTAGATGATCTCCAGAGGTCCCTTACATCCCCTATAATTCTGTGATTCTGTGATTCACACATCTCACTATATTTTATAGTGATGTGAATCTTAGATTAAAAGATTTATCTGATAAGTGGGATGACTCAAGGGCTCCCCAAAGCTCAATGTTTCTTTGCTATGGCTTTCACTTTTTGATACCACTTCACACAACATTTCACAAGCAATCCCAAAGCTCTCTCAGTTTTGAGACAGTCTCACCTGCAGCTACTCTCATCATCCAGAGATGTCAGGGCAGAGCAAACTTGCCAGATTTAAAACTGCCCTATGGCTGGAGCATCTGGAAAGGGAACCATCTTCTGCTTTTCCTTGGGAATTAATTGTGATCAGAAAAATGCAAAGCAATTAAATTTGGAAAATGTGGATTGTTACAGTGCAGCACAATCTAGGGAAACAACAAAAGGTGGTGTGTGCTGCCAACCTACTTAAATTCACATCAATTAACATGTTTCTATGTGAGGTTCGGAACAATATTATGCTACACTAAGTTCTAAGCAGCTCCTAATAGTACTTTAATTAACATACCCTAGCTACCATTTTTTTCCAAACATTCTAATATAATTAATCTTAAGACAGAACTACATAAATTAATTCTGTCTTTTCAGCTGTTGAATCTTACTCTTTTTTCTAGTCCATCTATAAAAGCAAAACTGCATGATCTTTCTTGCTAAAGCTGAAAAAGTAAAAACTTCTGTAAATTATATGCATTTGTAAGTGGTAGAAATAAGTGGGCTGGTTACAGCAAAGCAATCCCTTCATAAGAAATACTGTGGATGATGTCTTTATTCTGACATGATAATGCGTAACCTGTTGTCCTGGCTCTGGCTAGGCTAGAGTTAATGTCCCAAGGAGCCAGGCCAGGTGAGCCAGGCTGGCCAGGGGCTATTCCATACCATGTGCTGCCATGCTCACCACAAAAGGGGGCTGGTCAGGAAGGACAGGTTCGTTGGTCAGTCCTCGGATGGGTAAATTGCTTTCTGTTATCACCCATCGTGTATATCTGTTGTCAGTACTGTTGTTGATTGTTTCCCTCTCCCTTGCTGTCCCAGTAACCTGTCCTTACCGCAACCCATGGGATTTGCCTTGGTTTTTTCCATTCTTCTCCCCATTGCACCGGGGAGGGGTAAGCGAGCGGCCACATGGTGCTCAGCTGCTGTCTGCGGCTAAACCACGTCAACTGTATATTGTGTTAACATAACTACAGTGATAATAACTATAGCCCCAAACCAACAGATGAACAAAGTACTAAAAACCTTGAATCATGAAAAAACATATGCACAGTCGTGAAAAGATAAGCACAGGTTTCTTCACATGATTTCTGCTGATGCCATGCACAATCCCAAGCATTGACGTACTAAGACTAACAGAAGGAATCTGGGATCATCTGCAGATGATGTGGTGGTATTCCTAACTGCTGGTAGGTTTTTGACACTGTCTGATGTTATAATCTTTGAAACTTGTCACAGTAGCCTCCAAAATTTTATCTCTGATCTCATAAAATATATACATTACATAAAATTATAAAACACCTCCTGAAAACAGTTGCTATGGTTCCTTCCTCAAGGCCGGGATAGTTCACTCTTACTTCAAATGTATCTTGGCCTTAGGGAATTCAGAGACTCAGAACTTTCAAAGCGTTTGCTTATTCCTAACTCAGAACAAGTCTAAACCACATAATATTTATCCTCAAAGTCTTGCAGCGATGTACTCAGGGGTGCACAGTTGTATTTCTTACTTGGGATGCAATTTGTTAAAAAGGTAGATTTCGTCTCCAAATGGAATTCCAGTTTTCCAGACTTTAAACGGTGAGTCATACGAAGGTCCATAGACTAAATTATCTTTCTTTGGTTTGAATATGATGTAGATTCTGCTTACATTTTAGGGTTTCTTAAAAAGAAGGAAACATTTATTTTCATGACAATTGTTAAGGTTGCCCCAAAGATGGGCAAATATGTTGACACTGTTAAAAATGTATGAGTGTAACCCAGAAAAAAAAGGGATGAAAATTATTGAAAACATATGAGAAAAAAAGCACTGTGTAAGAAAAGTGCTTTCTTTGTGTCTTGTTGCAAACTTTTCCGTATTTGGACACCTAAGACATTTTTGTTAACAACCTCACTTTCATCCTACTGAACAGCAGGTCAAGCTTCTGCTGACTACTGAAATTGTTATGATAAAAACACAACCCACATCTCTTACCACAAAGGGATGATTACTTTTTTTTAAAAAAATGGAGACTCCTAACAGGCATTTGGGTTTCATTGGGCTGGTACTATACAGAAAAAAAAAAAAAAATTACACACTGCATCTATGCAGTAAATATTCTTTTCCATACATCTAGATGGACATGTTAAGCCAAAGGACTGAAACAAGTTAATAGAAATCAGACATGTGATGAAACTCATTCATGGCAAACAGCCATTGTAGTCACAGCTGGTTAATATCTTAGCTAATGACAAAGAACATAGGCATATTTATGCAGTCACTGGTGACTTTTTTTTTTTTTTTTCTTTTTTTGAGCTAGTAATGGTGTTGTGGTTTACCTCCAGACAGCATGCTGAGGACAGTTTACTAGGACGGCAAAGGAAGAGGAAAACAACACAGTACTTAGAATGTATAGAGCAGGTGATACGCAGTGCAACTTGCTCACCCAACATGACATGACTCAATGACTGCACATGATCACACTCTCAGCCCATCCTGGAGCTTCCGCTCCTCCCTAACTAGCCCCATTTTATATTGAGCATGACATCGTATAGTATGGACTACCCCTTTGGCTAGTTTGGGTCACCTGTCTTGACTGTTTCCTGTCCCTGTTTCTTGTGCAAATTAACTCTATCTTAGCTGAAGACCAGGATAAATGGCCTTCTAATTTCTATCAAGATTTATGATTTCTCACAAAGTTTTTGGAGCGCCCTCTAGAAGCTAAATGCTTTGTGACAGATATATCTGTAGATATTTGCTAGTAATAGAATGTACTGGAATTTATAATATTCAGTTTATCAAAGCTATCTCTATGGGGGAAGAATTCATCTGGAAAAATAAAACAAATCACCAACTCTCATAATCAACTTATTGTAGTAATTTATGGTGCCCCTATTCACATTTTCCATTTGTGCCTACACTAGAAGAGGAGCCACTCTCCAGTTCACAGAATGTTTGACATTGGAAGAGACCTCTAGAAGTCATCTTGTTCAACTGCCCTGCTCCAGCAGGACTACGTCCAGATGGCTTTTGGAGATCTCCAAGGAGGGAAACTCTGCAACCTCTTTGAGCAATCTGTTCCAGTGGGGTGATATTCCGAAAACAGATGAAACTTTATTTTCTCCTTAAATGTTTCTTGTACATATTCTTTCATTTGAAGAAATAGTTCAGAAAGTTCAATTGATAATTTTTAATTTGCATACGCATTCTGAAAAGAAAATTAAACAAAAAAGAAATATTTTGTGCAAGAATTGCATCGATACAGTTCTCTGTTAAAATATTGTAGTCCCACCCATATTAACTGATGCACTGATTATAAATCCTCAGTTGGTTTCAGATTTTTTTCTGATGTGGCAAACAAAATAATTATCAAAGTAATTCTTCCTCTTATTTTAAATATGTCTATCCTTCTGATCTTTTCCTGTACCACTTGTGATTAGAGATTAAAAGGTACAAAAACAACTAGCAGAGTACCTGTGCAGCATGCATTTAGGAAGGACCAAACCGAGAGCTGCTACTGATTTATGGTGTAAATGGGATTTGCATTTTGAGCAGAAGACACAATAGTACAAGTTGAAATAGAAGTGGATTCGCATATTGACAATTTTCTATTTTAGAAATGCATTATAGCAGAGAGCTCTAAAACCATTCAGAAAGGTATTAATAGATTGCCTAAGGCCTACAGAGGCAGGATCATACCTATGTACATTCTATCCCACTGTTTTATATCTACTTAGAAGAAAATATTAACTACTAGCAAAATGAAGAGAGTTCACACAGATTTATATATGCATATAATTTCTAGTACAAAGAGCAGCATATAATCTGAACATATATCATGTAAGGTTTAACTATGTTAAAATACCTTTTGTTACTTCTTAGGAAAGATTTCAGTTTAAATAAAAATAATATAAAATTATGTTACAGTACTCAGAAAAAGGAGATGCATAAAGAGATAAAACACTTCAGTTTTATGCATTTGGATGATTACAGTGAAGCCACTGTATAATTTGGGCCTTTTTTTTAAAACTGAGTTTTGCACTTATGTGATAGTTCTATGGAAATTTATTATTGTTTATAAACCAGTAAGTAAAGGATGGCTGAAGACTGTCTGTGGGAACTCAGGTTCTAAGAATGATCTACAGAAGGCAAGGAGGAGGTTTTTGATTGTCCTTCTTCCTCTGAAAGTCACATAATATTGCTTTAAGTGACAGCACAGCTTGCTGTGTTTTCTCAGAGTATGAAAACAAGAATCTCTTCATGGATTCATTTTAAACAATTAATCTGTTAATGACGGTCATGCATCATGTTACTTTATGTATTTCCCACCTTTCCACTTGGTCTTTTTTGCCCCTAATTAGCCTTTTCCCTGTCTGTACAATGCAGGGATATGTTCATAATCTAATAAGGTCTCACTGTGTCTTATCATTCTTGTAAATATTAACTGATTTTTTTTTTCTTATGCCTAGGACTTCAAAAGTAAATTAATCTAAGAAACCAAACTCTATTCTGACTAGATTTTTAAGTAGCTGCTACTGGTGTTTTGACATGGACTTATATTGAAATAAGAATGACAGAAACTACTTAAAATACTGAAAAAATAGTAAATATTTTTTTTTCCAGAGAAACTTGAGCAGAATTCTGTCCAGCTAAATCTTTTCCCTGCCATTACCACTGCTATTACATTATAATAATTACATTATAATAACATTAGAAATAGGAATTTAACTGATCTGAAATTTTGTTTCAGGTGAGCAAAAATAGCAATCCCAAGCAAATTAAATTGTTAATTATGATGTCATTATGAGCCACATATTCACAGAGAAAGTGTTTCAGCAACCCTCACATCACAGGTTTAAAAAATATGATAGTATGAAATGAACAGTTATCACACTGTCACAGAATGGCAGAAACTGGAAGACATCTCCCAAAATCATCTGGTCAAACCCTCCCTGCCTAGAGCAGGGTGTCCCAGAGCAGGGTGCCCAGGACAGTGTGCAATCAAAGTTTGTGTATCTCCATGGATGGAGACTCCACAACCTCTCTCAGCAATCTGTGACAGTGTTTATCACTCAGAAAAAAATTCTCTCTATTTCAGTCTGTGCTCATTGCCTCTTGCCCTTTCACTGGGCACCACTGAGAAGGGTCTGGCTCCATCTTTACTTGCCCCATCAGGTAATTATACACATGGATAAAATCCCTCTGAGCCTTCTCTTCTCCAGCCTGAACAATTCCAGCTTTCTAAGCCTCTCCTCATTAGTCTAATTGTTCCTTGACCTTTAAATACTCCTCCACCAAGGTCGTCTTTGCTCCAGATTTCCCCACTAGTCTCACAGCCCTGGGACCGCGAAGACTAGTCTTATGGCCAGTCTTATCAGCAAAGACTGAGGCAAAAGCGGCGTTAAATGTAATCTGCTCCAGAAATTCCTGTTTTGAAGTAAAGCTGTGTTTCCTTTGGTGGAAAAATCTGCTTTCTATGTGATGTTTCCTCTCTCCTTCCCAACCTATTGATACATTCCAGGAATAATTTACAATATTATAAAAATAAAGCGACCATGCATTTAACTAGTTAAAGGAAATTGTATATTTTTGTCTATTCAGTATTCATTGTGGGTAGCAAGGATAACAAGGAACAGAAATATAAAATCAAAGAGGCTTCTTGCTGTTTAAATTAGATATCCTCAATTTATAAAGAGATTTCTTTTCACTGAGCAAATTATATTTCCTCACAGAAAACAGTAGTTGAGCATTCAAATCATACCTATGATTTCAGAAGGATCATGATCAGGCTGTTCATGCAGTTCATGTTTATGTGACTTGGTAAATGCACTGTTCTCCACCTGTACTGATTTTTGTGGCTGGCCATGTGCGTGTTTTTTATACGTGTGGGTCTGCCTATTGGGAACCAGCCTCCCTGGGACAGGGAACTGCAGCAGCCCCGTATGTATCAGGCCATGACAGCAGCAATCTACCCAGATCCTGAAGCTCAACATACACAGCTACAACTAACACGGCTTACTTATTTTCACAATTAAAATGAAACTTTAATGATTTCAAAAGCCTTTAGGATCCATGCTAAGACATTCTGTAGGGTATGGAGAGCCAAGTAACCATGATGATTTTAATATTTGGGTTTTTTAAACCAGAACTTGATGTTAAGAGCAAGGAAGAACCTTTATGCTCTGCCTTTAGCATTCTTATATGGTGATCCATGAGAGGACACTGAGAATGCTAGTTTGGTTGTAAAAACTTTGTTTCTCCGTTTACTGAGGGTCCTATTTCCTTTCCATTCAAATCACCTGCAGATGTGATGCCTAGGATATATTTGTTTTTTCAGCCAGAATGTACAGGGTTTGTGTGCTCCATATCCCACAAAATAGTGCAAGTGTGCAGTTCAGGTTGTAGTTCTGTCCTCTCTGAGCCTGGCTGACTGCTCCATCCTCCCCAGTCCACTGTCTCAGGCCCTGTGCATGCTCTGATAGCATGCTGTTAACTCTTTCTCCATCAGATCCCATGATCTCTGGAACATTTTCTCCCACCTGTGTATCCATGTCTTCCCCAGGGCAGGAGCAATCTTTCTGCTGCTTTGAGGAGATTCATCTGACACAGTCTTCTTACAGCACTTTACCAACTCTAGACAGGCCACATTGGAGGCCTTGCTAAAGTCAAGGTACATGACATCCACTGTTCCTTCTATTTCCACAGTCAGTCATCTTATCACAGGGAACCATCAAGTTGGTCAGGCAAGGCTGGCCCTTGATAAAACCAAGCTGGATGTTTCTAGCAGTTTCTTCATGGGCTTGGAAATGGCGTTTGGGAAGATTTGTTCCTTTCCCTCCCCAGGTGTTGAGGTAAGGCTGATACTCTCATA
The DNA here is from genome assembly GCA_013400195.1 of Aramus guarauna. Taxonomy (NCBI): domain Eukaryota; kingdom Metazoa; phylum Chordata; class Aves; order Gruiformes; family Aramidae; genus Aramus; species Aramus guarauna. Next base: position 70,536 of record VXBL01007055.1, on the reverse strand, counting down.
GTTAACAGGATTCTCCTCCTTGCCCCTCTTAGGGAAGAGTGCAATGGTTGTCTTTTTTCCAGTAAATGGGAAACTTTTCCAATTATGACTAAATTTCAAAGGCACCTTCATATTGACACCTAGCACCCTTGGATACATTCTGTGTGGTCTCATGGATTTGTGTTTCCCAGTGGGTGTAGTGCTCTTTTTGTCTCAGCCCATGGCCTTCTTCCACTTTTTATCGATTTTTCTGCCAACTGGAATGGACTGTCCTTATGCTGTGATGGTTGACCTCCTCTGCCTGCCACAACAGTTTCCACAGGATACTGTCAAACAGATTCCCAAAAAAGATGAAGCCCTCTATCCTTTCCCATATACCTCTCTTCCTAGCCCAAACTCTTTGCTGGTTGTTGTCAGGGCTGTTAGTAGAAGAATCTCCAAGGTAAATTAATAATAACACCTCTGACAGTCAGGCACCATGACACTTTTTTACTTTAAGCTATAAGCCTTGAAAACTCTAAACCCACCTGCATTTTTTCCTTTGACTTTAAACTTATATACTTGTAGAAAATTTAACTACATAAAAAAGCCTGTGGTTGGTGAAAATTACTCCTGCTGTAGCTGACAAAAGTGAGAGCTTATTGCTGGAGATAACACTACAATATTTCCTAAAAATGTAAATGATGCGGATGTTTCAATTCAGATTTTAGGAATAACAAAAGATATCATAGGCATGATTTTCAAATATTAGCTGTTAAAAAGGGCAGTTCCAGCTGCAAGGTCAATCTCATTAGTTAGAAACCGAATGAACAATGAGATGAAGGTTCATCCCTACAATTTTAATAAGAGGTCAATGGAGGGCCAATTTAATTTCCAACAGCCTCTGCTCAATGGCATTAGTTAGTGAAATCAGCCCTTGTTTAAGCTTGAATTCAGTTACTTCAAGCATTAATGTTTTTCTGACATCAATGAGCAAATCCCTCAGAGACAAGTATTTTAATTTCACTAAGATAATTTTATAATTCAGAGACCTACCAAATTCCCAAGTTATATGCCTCCAATTCACAGTATCTGAATTGATACTGAAATATTAGCTTTGCTGTTTTCAAACTCGAGCACTGCAAGAGAACAAAATTTTCTAATAATTTTCATGGTTCTCTGTACATGAAAAATACTATGTGTCAGGTCCAAAAAGATTTAAGTGACCAAAAGTCGAATGTAGCTCTGGGAATGAAGACATATCAATCCCAGTCATATAGTGTGAATTTCTAAACCAAAACCAAATAATCTGCTTCATTGCATTGTCAGCAACATGGCATTTATTCCCTTTATGTTCCTCAAGACAGATGTTTCATTCTGTCCCCTGAAAGTCAAATTCTGGTAGGTACTGTTTCGCCTGAAGAAGTCAAAACTAGCAGTGAGCTTCCCTCCTTCACTTTTTAGGCAATGGCCTTCTAATTTGTCTAATCAAAGGTGTCAAGACATAAAAAACCAAAAGTGCTGAAGCAGACTCTCAGCTTACTACCTCTCTTCTAACACAATGACTTAAACTGCTGATCTTTCTCTGAAGAAGGAATGGTCTTTGTAGCTGTCCCACACCATAGACTTGAAAATGATAAAAACTAGATTTTGGTCTCTGATCTGAAGTCTACAAAGCATTTAGAATCCTATTTGTCAATTATTTTGTACTGCTTTCCCATACTTAAGAAATACATGTGTACAATTTCTTTCTACCTCAAAAAGTGAAGGGAAATCTGGCATTAAAATACATGGTTTTTAAATCTTGTCAGAGAAGTGGGAAGAATTAAAAGGGAGATCTCTCTCTACATTCACCTGATTGAGTTTTTCAAAGCAGTCTTCTCACACTGCCACATTTTGTGATAAATTGCATGGCAAGTAGCCAGACAACAAGAAATATGTATAGAAGGATAAGAGGAGAGGTAGAAATGGAAAAGAAGGGATATTTTAAGAAAATACAACAGCTGCACAGATAGGAGGAAAAGAGTGACTTCAGCTAAGAAGACAAAAAAAAATGAAAGGAACAAGAAATAGAAGCCAGAGGTGAAACAAAGGAGAAATGAGAAAAGAGAGAGAACAGATAAACATTACTCGTTATTACCTAGCACTAAACACAACAAATCTTGTCTCTGTAACAGAAGAGCAAAAGAAGAATATGGTAGTAAGGAAATAAGCCAGAAGAATTATGCTAATAAAAAGAACCACTAAATGCAAGAACAGTCAAATAAGCCATACTAACATCATTTCTAGTTAAAGACAACATTTCTGTGAATAACAAATTCATTTTGCATAAAACTTTCATAATGTAATTCTCCTCCATTACCTTCATAGTAGGTGAAATTCCTAGCCCACCGAAATGTCAACTAGAAAAAGGAAAGATATCTGCAGTAAAAGAGCTAAATTCCTTTAACACACAAATAGAGCCTGCAACTTGAACCACAGAGAGATTATAAAGGTACCTCAAAGGATATCATAACTTTCTCTGCTTATGAATGTTTCTGTTGGCACTGTTTTTAACATTTTAATGAGTGTCAAAAAACAGGTTGAAACAAACAGAGACAGAAAACAGTTCACTTCCCTTTGCCTTGTGTGCCCAGGAGCACTGCTGGAACAGAGTGAAAAGGCTGTGTTTTCCTAGAGGCAGCACTGGAAACTGACACCAATGAATAATGGTTGGTGCTGGCTCTTGGAAGAACATCTCCGATGTATACAATACCTTTCTAATAATAAGTTTCAGATACTGCTATCCTCAGAGTTCAAAATAAAGCAGTATTTCCTTAGGTGGTTTCACAATAAAGTTGTTACCCTGGAGTTCCAGAAGCCTGAATTTGGTTGCTTTGAATCACCATAAATGATTTACTTAAACTTTCTGGTCCTCAGTTCCTAATCTGTGAAATTATTCTTTCTTTCCTTCTTTCTCCCCTCCTCCCTTATTCTTTCTTAGCCTCCCTTTATTAGCTTCCTTTGGTGTTTCCATTTCTGAATCTAATCTTGCTGTTCCGTGACTTTATCACAGCAGAGGCCTCAACTGTGTAACTGGACAAACAATAATAATGACATGGGGCTTTTTCCTTCCCTATCTGAAAATAAATGGTGGCAGGTGCATCCGCCTGCCTTAAAGGGTGTCTTCTCTGAGCTGCAAGGGTCAAAGCTTTATCAGCTTGGGGTCATCAGCCCATTATAACTGATTAATGGAGCACTCACAGAACAAGGACATTGTGAATGCTATGTTACCAAAGTGTTATATTAACTTTCTGAAAGCCTTCCAAGCTGTGCATTAAAAGTTGACTAATAAACAATAAGTGACAAGTTTGGAGGAAAAACACCTTTTCTCCATTAGAACAAAATGAAAAGTAAGTATCTAAAAGAAAGAAGAGAGAAAAAAATAGACTACCTTATTATACCTTTTAGAGCATACCAATTTCATAGTGCCTGAAGCCTGGCAAGCAGCTCAGATAGATGGTCAAAATCATAAGGTAAAGCAAGAGGGAAGATGCTTGCAATGCCTTTCCTTAATCCACTTCTTTTAAACCAAGACACAAGGAGTATTTAAAGGAAACTGAGCAAAAGGTGGAACAGGAGGAAGAACAACAATATGCTGAGAGATATATGCCTCTTCTGCTATCCAGAGTTACCATCTCCCTCTTTTACGCAGTGAAGAAAATTAGTTGTTTCTTGTTGCCTCTGGGACAGACTGTCATTTTCATCTCAGCTCTAAAGGGAAACAAAACCAAGAATGTGCACTCCAACTTAGAAACTCATAGTATATGCTGTTGTAGTGGTAGCCAATCTCAGTTAGGAGGCTCCATCCCTTAATCAGCATCCTCCCATCCTCACTTTGCCAACACAAACACCATAATCCTTTTCACTGGCTTACTTCTGCCAGACTGATTGAGGCTGCCTGAATTTTGCAACAGCTGCAAATGTGGCTGCACCAGCAGGTCTGAGAAGGTAGAAATCTTAGTTGTCACCTGTGTTATATGCTTTCCTTGCTCAGGACCACTGGCCCTACTGTCAGGTGCAAGTTCCTGAATAACAGTTCCTCTTCTGTTTCCTCTTTGTTCTCGGAAAGGCAAATACAAGTTTACAATTTTGACAGCCACAGAGAACACTCTCCTAATATGCTCAGTTAAATTAGCCAGCAAGCAGGGAGATTATGAGGCAAAGCCTCTCTCCCTGCATTACTTTGTGTAAAGCTTAAAGGCTGAGAATGCATTTACTCTATATTAACCTCTAAGTATCCAACATGTCAAAGTAGAAGGCAGATTTTTTTTTTCAAATTCACAGGCAGACAAAATATAAAAGTAATAGTAGATTCCTAGCTCTTAATTTGATATCATTTTTATTTCTCGTATTTATACTTTGCCTCAGGAAGTTTGTTTGGTGTTGTTCTCTGAAAAACAGAAGAGAGTATGTTTTTCATGTTCCTAATCTGTCATAGTGCAGAGTGATATTGATATCCTGTTCTCTGCCTAATCTTACCTCTTAGCATTTGCATCCAGTAGAACTCTTTAGAGCAAATAAAATAGTAAAAATGAAATCATTGTGGGGATGAGGTGGGTGGGAAGAGAGATTTCCTCAAGGTTTTCGATTACTCTTCCTGACAGTGTTCACTGATAATTCACATCAGCTATCTGGGATTCGAGTCTGTGAAATCAGTTCAAAACCCACAGCAAACTACATATGAGTCTTAACTTCCAGATATCCCAAAGCTGACCAAGAACTAACACTGACTTTGTCTGCACCTTTGCAGTACAATGACAGGTGAGAAATTGGTGATATGCAGTTCTGCAGAGCCGTGCAAAATAGGGATGCAATAACACAACGGGAAGAATATAGTCTGAATTTGGGGCTTCCAATCTGAGCTTATCTTGATTAAATGACTAAATGGATGGCATGTGACCAGAATCAGGATTTTCCTGTTATCATCCTTCCTTTTTGATTTTCAGATTGATAGTGCCATCTTCCCTATTTTGAAAAACATTTGTAGGTCTGTGTAGTGGATTTGAATATAATTGAAAAAAATATCCTGCAGTCACACATAGGTCAGAGCACTAGGGAAATACAGGTAGGTCCATTCTATACTTTATTGCATGCATGTGATTTTTTTCTCTCTTTTAGGAGAATTCGTTAAATATTAAATACTGTCTTTTTCCATTTGCTGTTCGTTAATGATAGAGGACTATGTGGCTCTATTTTTTTGTACTATGCAATTTTTTCCTTGTTCATTTTATTTTGCAAGCTGCTATAATTTTCAGGGAATTATTAAAAAATAGGAAAAGATTTTCAATGCCAGCTTTTACTTGTTTGGTTCCTTTTTTTCTTGATTCGGAGGTAGAAGAGAAAAAAGTTGATTTGACTAGCCAACAGATTTGACATCATCTTTAATTACATAAACTATAATGGTCATTCATTGCACAGCAGTCATTTTTGTGGCTGGTATACATTGTATTTACCCTTAAGGTCAATCCATCACCACGGGAGTCTAACTCATTTTTCAAAAGAATGCAAAATAGACTAGCCATATTCATTCTTCTCCTTAGAGCACACACTTACTGGTTATCTCTGAGGTTACTCCCAGGTGTCTTACAGCTTGTCTGTCATAGACTGCCTGAAACACCCTTGTGTCTACAGAACAACAAGGAACATTTTTAATAAAACGCATGAGATTTTAATTCCAGTGCATGGAAAATCTACTGATGCTCAGATACCGTATGAGAGATGCACAAATCCATCACAGTTCTAGAAAGAACAGACACTGGTATGATAAAAAGACAGTGGTTTAGGTGGTAATGAATGTATCGCTCATTATTTTATTCATATGCTTTGACCATCTGTCTCTCTTAGTAACTTTCTATTTCTGCTAAGACCCCTCAAAAAGTCAAAAGACGGTTTGCTTGCCATAAGATGTAAGCAGAAGAAAATTTGGCCCAATTATTACTCTTGTCTCTAATAAAAAGAGGAAATACTAGGCAAAAGTTGTGGAAAAAGAGAATTGCTCTGCAGGAGATTTCATTCCTTAGAAATCCTTAGCTACTTCTTAAGATACACTATCTGTGGGATGGGAAGCTATCAATGGATAATAACCTCCAGCTGCTCCTTTAAAAATATGAAACAACTCAGCATTTAAAAACTTTCTATATCAATGCAACATGCTAAAAAGAACCTGTGAAACAAATGCTGTGGCAAATCTTTCTCTAATATAAGTTCATTCCTATTACTTCCCTCAGAATATGTATTCCTTGCTCCTTATTGAACCAAATGTCCTATACCACCACAAATACAGTACAGTGTGAAAGCTCCTGGTCAACAATGAGCAAAGCTATAGGATTAAAGCCAACCTTTCAAGAACTGGTCGGGAATAGGAGGATGGTGGAGAAATCCTGTTAACATCTTGGTAAACAAACAAGGATTGTGTTACTGTGTGAAAAAAAAATCTTGTGGAACTCATTCCTCTAGGATGTTATGAATGTAAAACAAAACAAACAAACAAACAAAAACAACAAAAACAAAACCAAAAGGTTTCCTTTCTGTAGTCTGTACAACCCCACACAAAATGCTGCTTAGGTGAAAGTATGTTATAGTGTCATGATCTGGTTTTGATGGCTGAGGGGTAACTGGAACTATGGTCTATGACATTATGGATTTTATTTCAAGAGGCTTTTTTTCCTATTAAGAAAATCCCTTGTCCTCTCTATGAGACAAAAGATTAAAAATTGCTTACAGGATTAATTATTGAAGTTCTGATTTATGAATAAGTTCCAGATAAAGTAAGGCCAGCCGTATTCTGGGGTGCACCAAGCACAGCATTGCTAGCCGGTCNTTAGGTTGGATATTAGGAAAACGTTCTTCACTAAGAGGGTGGTCAGGCAGCGGAACAGGCTCCTCAGGGAAGTCATCACAGCACAGAGCTTGGCTGAGTTCAAGAGGCATCTGGACAACACTCTCAGTCATATGCTCTGATTCAGCTGGTCCTGTGTGGAGCCGGGAGTTTTACTCGATGATCCTCATGGGTCTCTTCCAACTCAGGATATCCTATGAACCTATGATAAAATCGTCTTTTGCTTCTTATCACAGCATGAACTGTTACCCGTGTTTTTCTAGTACTTTCTTTCTGGTCCTTTGCACTAGTTTGTCCAGTTTCTTGTTCACTCTTTTTTCTTTTCGTTTATCACTATCTTCAAAGTAGGTCCATGGTAACATAATTTTTTTTCTTACTGTTTATCTGCAATTTCTTCATACTTAAGATTTCTTTGAACTAATCTGCTAGAACACATTAATTTGCTTTCTGAGAACATTTTGTGTTCCACTTGTGTATTTTGAACTTCAGGTGCCATTCAACCCATTAGTTTGTCTTCTGTCCTGTGAAAAATTGAAACACATCTCTCTAAAAGGGTTCAGAAATTTGCTAGTCAATTTGCTTCTTGGAAAACAATTTAGCACAAAGAGCTTTTTTTATACTTGTATGACAAAAATATGTACGTACATATACATTAATGTAATATTTCAGTGCTTGAAATGTTGTCAAATTCTGTTCTGTTTACATGGAAATTCCATATATATTTTTTAAAAATTCATAGAATGTGCACATTAGACTACAACCTGCGTCCTCACTTAGTTTCACCCAGCAACTACAACGTCAAAGTAGCTGTACATATTTTCTCTTGTGTGCATTTTGTGTTACAACAGCATTTTACACTGTACTATTATCAATTTTGCTGCCTTCTGTATAAAGAAAGAATAGTTTTTCCAAGTTACACCTAAGTAGTTTAGAACCAGGCAGAGATAAATAACTTGGAATGAGTACATCTTTACAAATGTCACTAATCTTTCCACTATTTTCTTTGCATGTCAAAAACTGCTCTCAAATGCTCATTACGCAAAATTCTTCACTATATTATTTTTGCTAATGCCTCTGAATCTGCAACTTTTAAGAGATGAATTAATTGAAAATCTGTAAAATATTAAATGTGTTGCCTAGTTCTGATTGGACAAAGAGGGTACCCAGGATTACATAGATTACCTGAAATGTCAATAAACTTTGAATATTGAATTTGGCATGTTTGCACTGAAAGCTCTTATCTGTCAACTCTGTCACTTGTATGAGCTGCCAGCCACCCACCCCTTTTCATTTTAGTGCTGACTTCTCACTGATACCACAACTACTCAGGTGAATTCCTCTCAAACTTTTGCTGATGTGGTCAGTTCCCACATTGATTCAAAGTGGGCCAGGAGGACAGAAAATAATGAGGGAACTTTTCCGTGCAGGGGGTCTCTGTGCGTCAGGAGGGTGCAGCCCCTCAGACAGCTGGTGGCCACAGCATTGGTATGTAATTACAGAGGAGGGGATTAAGCCCAGAGCACACAGCCTCACAGCCAATACTCTTCGCCTTTGATCACCCTTATCACCAGCTGCCTTGCCCTTTGGCTTAAGATCTATCAACATGGTAGGGAGATTCAGTGCCTGGGGCAAGGCTGTGAACCACAACACCATGTGAATGGAGAGACACGTCCTCTGCAACAGACACAGCTGAATTAAAGCCTCTGAGGTAGCTTTTCCTTGCTCTGCAGAGCTGCACTCCTAATAAAAGCCTGTTACGATAGATATAGTCCAGAAAAGAGCCACATTCTCCCAGGAACAAAATGGCCTTTGGCTGTTCTTTCTGCTAGTACTTTTAGTACTACAAGCTGATAAGACTGGAAGACAGGACTGTCCAGGACTGGACCTACAAGGAATCATGGACTCAAGAAAATATTAGGGATGTAGCTCAAACCTCAGCCCATGTTTTGATACTTGGACTACTGTTAGGATAAAGGAGAGCAATGTGTATGGTAGACTGTGTTTGTTTATTACTTAATATATTTTTTTATGGTACCTGGAAAAATAGTTCCTCACCACAGGACAAACATGTCCAGCTTACTGGTAGTTCCAGAAAAGTGAGCATCATATACTGCTGACCCAAACACTGAGACTTTTTCTTCTTTAATGAAATGGAAATAAAAAATTCTTTACCACAAGCAACTTTAGCAGACCAATTTTAGAAAGTCTTCATGGTAGCAAATCCTTTTTATCATTCAGAAAGAGCATGTAATCCTTAATAAAATCTGAATGACTATTTGCCAGAAGTTGTTTCTCTTAACCTAACTCAAGGTTAGTTTTGTCCCAGCAAACAAAAGATTAGGCTTTGTTTTGTTTAGACCCAAATTCACAAAAATCCTCAGCCACACTAATTCTGTTGTATTTGAAGTTGTTCTGTACACACCTATTAACCTAAATAATCTACCGAATATAACTGAATAAAATTGTAGAAGCTTTTTACTACTTTTTAGGCATTCCTGGAGAGAAGAAGGAATACGTGTTTTTTTCTCTACCAACATTGCTAGAAAAATAACCATGAAGTTGATCAGCCTGATCTATGAAACATTTCAGCCTGAATTTACTTCTTAGCTGGAATGCATTATCCTCTAGCTCATCTAGGAAGCTTTGCTGAATTCTTGAGTGTGGTACCACACTTCACACATTGCCCAGTCCAGCTCTTCCCACAATAGTTCAGGGACTCATCCACTTGCAACAGGCCTTGGCATGTTAAGTTGGTGAGCTGCGCAATTCTCCGCTTAAGATGGCACAGAAAATGAATTTTATTTAGGGTTGTGTATAGTTCAGATGGGGAAAGGGGGTTTGTTTAACCAGGCCTAGGTGAAAACAACTAGCTGTCAATTGCTCCATCTGTAAAACCAATATTTTTCCTGTTGTTCCTCCAAAATTACTTCAGTAAGAGTAGAGAGGAAGGAATAAATTGCATGGCTGCTAGAAACACACAAGCAAACAAAAGCTGTAATTCTTTCCATGGAGTCAGGGAGAACATGATGAACTAGATAAGTCTAGTCTCACAATGTATGGAGGGCTGAGGAACCAAGAGAAGGCAAAACACTCAATCTAGAACACATATCAAGGTTCTGGAAATAAGGACAGCAGTCAAACCAGCTGAGTTTCAGAAGCAAAGCTACACCCCAGATACAAGACAAAGAGCAAACACCCAGACAAGAAGCACAGTTTGACACAAAAGCTATTTCCCACAGTCAATAACTGTTCAAAGAGCACCTGCAAGTTCAGTTAGAGCTGCTGCTGCTGATCCAAATCAACAGTTACCTCGACCACTAGCACATGTAGTTACTCCAGCTCAGGGGAAACATTTATTAAAAGTAACTCCTAGCAAGACTTAGCTGAAGGGCACTTAAGGACGGTTCCACCAAGCTGTTTATTGGAAACGTAGACTCAATTCGATCACAAATAATTAGGCAACTATCAGGGAAGCTGTCAGATAGATGCTGAGCTAAAATACTAAACTAAAGAACTGAATGATATTGAGTAATACAAACCACAGTTTTGCAGTTTTAACTGCAACAGCTTACAAACTGAAATAACTCCAGATAATGATAAGGTAAGCATAAATATGTACACCGCTGTACAATGAGACAAGCTTCATAGCAATTATATCTTGATGTCAAAAAGCAGTTACTTAGGATCTTTCAAAAACAGTTGCCAAGCTAGTACCTTACTGTATTTCCCAGCCTGATGAATAATTTCAGTATGATCTTGTTGTTTTACAAAACTGCTTGAACAATAACATCACTTCTAATAGGTAACGGTAGAAAAAAAAGTATTCAGGAAGGTACAGAGACTCTATTTACAGCATCATTAGGAAAACGCAACTGTCAAGACAGATAAGTGGACTAGCCATGTCACTGAAACCTTGAAGTCTATGATTCTGCAAAATAGGGAGTGGAGAGTACTCAGAAGAAAAAAAATACGTAAAAAAAGTTGGTGCATTATCGTACTTCAAAGGAAGTGAAAATAAACCTAGAATCTGGAGATTTTCTATTCCAGTCCTACCTGTTGATATGTAGGCAGGAAGGAAGATCTTCAACTAAGCAAAATCCTTGATAGCAAAAAAGGAAATAGTAATATGTCACCTGGCATTTTAGAAAAGAATGTGAGTGAAACTTACAAGGTACAACAAGAAAGTACACTTTAAGGGAGGAAAAAAAGCTGAAGCTCTCATTAATGTCAGAAAATTGAGACATCTAAATGACTGCAGAGATTTAGGAGTGCAAAATTAGAGGTGCAGTAGTAATAAATAGTTCCTGTAAAAAACCAAACAAATCACTGCTGGCAAAACCTGTGAAAACTAAAAACCAACCAACCAAACAAAAAAAGCGTACTAGAAATTATCAAGGTTCTCTCACTCACCATCTCCCAAGATCATGACACTCACTGTCATTGTGTGGTCAAAATTTAATGACAATAAAATTTAAGCAACTGATTTCAAGATGACTCCTGAGGAGTAAATAATGGGACAGAAAATACAGGTAAAAAGAGTTGTCACAATGCCCTTTTTTAGAAGAAGTATGATAATATTTTTATTTCTCATTTTAAGTAAAAGTAAATGAAGCTCTGAATACATACACCTTTTTTTTTAAAAAAAGGCTATGTCATGAATGTGGCTTTAGTATACAATTTTTCCCCCCTCTAATTCTCCCATCCCCCCAAGACAGCTCAAACAGTAATTAATCTTTAGCTTTACAAGAAGCAAGAAAGTTGAGGAAAAAGGAATGAGACTGCTTACACGTTTTGTAATTTGATATGTAACTGCCCTAAGGGGCTTTTATTACAATGCATGCAATAGATAAAATTAATCCCTACAAGTACGCTGTGTTATTTGTTCAAGTTAGGAAAATTGAGCTCAGCCCTCTGGAGGCAAACCAGAATTAGTGTAGTGAAAGCTCATTCTGCAGCGAAGATATCCTGACAATACTCTTCTCCCTTTCTGTTACTTGTGCCTCTGGTTACAGGGCTCTTGCTCAGTCTTTGCTGCTTTCCCACAAGTTCTGGTGATAACCACATTGCAAACTGCTCATGTGGCTCCCAGCATTCCTTCTCTCTCTTCCCCTGGTGGGATGAGAAACCTTCAGTGACTTGCAAATTGTGCCTGTATGTGGCTCCCCGTTAATTTTTCTCAGTGATCTTATTTCCAACTCCTTCATAACTACTTGCATCTTCCTCTTCTGCAGTAGTGTAGGAGTTCTCTTCTGTGCATCTATAGGGATGGAGACATTGAGTTGAGGAAAATAGGGATTCACTGCAGTTTATCACGCATGCTCCCTGAAGCTTTTAAATCTCAGCATAGGAAAAGTCCTGGCAAAGACTACGTTGCTCGCTGTGTCTTTATAAGGATATTTACCTGGTCTAAGACTACATATATGCTGGGTAATAATTTTGCATGGTTTTCTGAACTAGGGTCCTACTCTGAAAACGTAAACTACTTATGGCATTATGCATCAGTAAAGATAAAATCTAGTTTCCGGATATCATTTTACGAGACTGATTTTACTTGTATGTGAAAACTGTGTCCAAGCATAGGCTTTGAAAACTTAAGAAAAAATTAAAACCGTCCTCAATGGGAAAAGGACAATCACCTAAAAAGTAAGACTTCCTGGAACATATTCCGTCAAATATACCAGACAGCAGGGTCAAAGCAGGCATCTGGATTTGTACCATGTCTTGAGCTGCTAGTGTCAAACGCACAATATTAACTTTCCTACTGCTCCTTTGCAATTAAACTTGGTATATTAACCGTAGGAGGATCACAATTAGCTATTGTCACCCTCTAATGCAGGAGCCAGCTTCTCTCAAGCAGCTTGTGCCTCATTTGAGCACAAATCCAAGCATAAAAGTAGATGAGCTTTGTAAATTGTTAATTGTTAATGAAACTTTGTATCACAGAAGAACTAATACAACTTGTTTTCAATTTTAACATCTGTGTCATTTGTGTCACTCATTGACACTAACTGTTAAGGATCTTACGTTCCCCTCTGTATTTATGGAAGTATGTTTTTCTCTCTTAACGTTTCCTGTGCCTTTGAAGGAGGATCCATGTAGTTTACCTGTATTTTAAAAGAGGGAGCTGGAAGCTATTGACTATTAGTCTTCCCTCCTTGCTGCTTTCAAGAGAGGGTAGAGCAGCAGCTTCGCACAATACCACAATGTAAAACAACATCATGGCAAGAATTCAGTGCAGCCTCAGAATTCAGGACATCAAAATGTTAAGAAAAAAAAAGTGAAAACAGCAATTCAGTTTCATTCCTATGTCACCTTTCCCCATCTAAGCCCTAAAAGGCATGAATACCAATCTGAATGAGTGAAACCTGCATGCCTATCTCCTGCACATAAAGTACTGCTGTAACGGAGGACTGTCTGAAGGATGCAGAAATTATTTTGGATCATTAACATCCTTCTCTTATAGCATTTCATTAACTCCAAATTGTTTCATTATCTCTGTGTCATTTTTAAAATCTCTGAACATTATGGTATTGTTTAAGTTAGTTTCCTGGCAATCAGCTAAAATCTCAAGCTCTTCTTTTCTATATTTATTGGTCTGGCTGTGCTGTAAAGTTCTACCTTAAATGCTCTCTGGCTCTGATGTTCTGTAGCACGGGACTGCAAATAAAGAACCAGGAGCTCATCAGTCTTCTGTGTACATCCTGAAATAAATGATTGAGGTCATCTTGGAGAGATCTTGCCAATCACATACCTATCAATAGCATATTATAAGGGCCTAATCCACCTTATTAGAGCAAAAAGAAGTCAAATATTTATCATTATAAATATCAATGCATGTTGTGGATTTAATTTCAGAGTAAATCTATCATTTATGAAAATCAATCCTGCATTTCAATCCCTTATCAGCACCATTGTATAAAAAGAAGCATATAAAACTAAAGGTGAACAAGATTTTTTGTCTTTGTAAATCAGAACCACCAAGGTTTTTAAAGTTTTTCAAAGGTGGTGCAGTAATTTAGGATGTATTGAATATTTCCTGTTGAATATTTCATAGAATTATACTATCAAGTCAGGGAGGTGCTTTTGAATATTTCTTATCCTTACCCGTCTTTAAAAGCTTATTTTTGTGTAGGTCACATAACACCAGCACTCCAAGGATGAACCAAGTATAAATGACACATAAATAGAGTATCATCTGTTGTCATGGATTCCTTTAGCTAAACAGGAATTATTTTGGATAAAGCAGCTTCTTTAAATCTTCCTTTGCTTTTTTCCATATATAGATGCATTCATCATAGACCCATTTGACCATCAGTGCACACAGACATATGCATATTAATCCCCATATTGAAATGTGGTTTACTCTTTTAAACATATTTGAAAGTTCTTATAACAAGTATGTTTCTTTGATTGATACACTAAACAAATGCATGCAGTAATGAAGCAGCTGTAAAAATAAAGATGTAGAAGAAACAAATGTTTTCTATTAATGAGTACTGCTTTATACATTTACTGCTTTAAAGGATATTAATAAGAGAAATGTTTACCAACCTGACCAAATATGAAAGTTCTTCATACTGCTTAGTTATGCATCTAATAGATTAAAGTACAGTAATCTTTACATCTATGCTTTAAATTTTATATAACTAACCAACATTATGTCAGACAACACATGTGCTTCTTGCTGGTGCACACTTCAAGATATCATTTGTCACAAGGTTGAATCAAATACATAGCACTTACTATGCTTCAGCATTGTATATTACTTGTGATCATTCAATCATTTGCAATCATGTAAAAATACCAGTGGCTATGAAAATACTATTGGATACAGCCAAAATGAGTATTTGAAGAAATGAAAAATGAGGAATCAAACAATTCTCACCTATAAGTAGAACAGATATCAATCACTCTGTACCTTCTTTAAAATATAGTATGTATAAAAAAATCACCCCAGAAAGCCTCTCTATTTCCTATTAAGAAGAACTTCATGTCAGTAAACTAAATCATATGGAATAAAATCCAAATGGAATATACTGGGAAGGGCACAGAAATGACCATTTTTATATTTGCAGTCACACTTGCAGCAGACTTCAATATAGGCTCTTCATTAAGTATAAGATTTTAAATAATGAATAACGCAGCAGCTAGATTATGTCTGACATTTTAGTTGGTCTTTCACAGGCTATAAAATAATAAGGAGAAACATTCTAAAGAAACCAGAGACTCACAAATGATTTAGTTTCCCCATTAAAAATTGAAAAATTCTTGAAGTGGAAGGCTTTGTGTTTTTTGTTAATATTTGGTATATTAGACACAAGTGGTCAACAGTGAAATGAACAGAATCATAGAATCACAGAATGGTTTGGGTTGGAAGGGACCTCAAAGATCATCTAGTTCCAACCCCCCTGCCATGGGCAGGGACACCCTCCACTAGACAAGGTTGCCCAAAGCCCTGTCCAGCCTGACCCTGGAACACTTCCAGGGCCTCCACAGTTTCTCTGGGCCACCTGCTCCAGTGCTTCACCACCCTCACAGTGAAGAATTTCTTCCTAATATCTAACCTAAATCTACCCTCTTTCATCTTAAACCATTCCCCCTGTCCTGTCACTCCGTGCCCTTGTAAACAGTCCCTCTCCAGATTTTGTAGGCCCCTTTAGGTATTGGAAGGCTTCTATAAGGAAGAATAATACAGAGAAGAATTTAATTTGAGAACCATGTTTATGTACATATACATATATATTTCCCAAGTCTTCAAAACAAATTTACATTTTAAAAAATGTAAATCTACTCTGTGCTGTTTCTGTAGGTATTTCTCTTTATATTGCTTTGCAGTCCTGAAATTTCATAAATTAAAGATCTGAATTTTTTTCATAGCTAAATGTTTACAGGCCTAATTTGAACTTCATTATGTTCCTTAAGTATCATTGATTTTACACTTTTGAGTTTTTAGTACAAAACCACATCATATTCTGTATTTCTGAGCTACAGACACTAGAAGACTGGGCAAAGCAACTAAGGTAATTGTCATATTGATCAACTAGCATCAGCAAAGGAAGTCAAATTTAATCTTTCATATTTCATCTTCTGCAGAATCCCAAGCTACTTAAAAAATAAAATAATACAAAAGAGTGTCCTTATTCGGTTTCCCTAAGACCTACAACCTTTCCTAGGTCATAAATCAATTGCATTTTCAATTTCAGGATTTGCTCAAAAGGCATTTTGGCTATGAAACCTGAAATACAGATATATTTATATTATCACTGATGAATTTAATGCTTCCTAGCATTCATTCTAAGATGGAAAGTTGCAACTGTGGTTAAGTGTTTACAGAGTTGAAGCTTTTTTTTTTTACACCACAGAAAGTGGTACATTTCCAAGTGCTAACTTATCCCCCTTATAAAGCCAGCATTAAAAATGCATGAGCACAGTAAAATATACTAGTAACTGCTTTTATAACAACTATTTTTCTGAAGACTATAGTTGCTTTCAGATGTAAAATATATTGAATTTGACCGCCCCCATGTTTCTGTTATCAGTTTGTCTCTAACAATTCATAGTATACATTTTGTTTCTGCAATAGTCTTTTTGGGGTATGTGGGAAATAACAAGGACACTGTAATTTTGTTTCTAAGTTAGCTTTCCATTCATCATATATCACAATGAGCTACAAATGATAGATATCATTTGTGAAAGAAATGAAAGTCTTCTGTTTGTGAACTCGACATTAATTCTTATAAATAAAAGGACTGACATCTCCAGTTGTCAGCAGTGGATTAACTGTGCTTTAAATGCACATTTAGCACAGGTTCAGCCAGATTTATTAGCAGAAATGCACCTAAACTACTTCAGGGTCATTTTAGTCCAGCTGTTTCTGTGTGGTATGATGTTTGAGGAAATTCTGAGCTTGATACCTGCTGAGATGTAGCTCCCAATGGGTGCTGTGTGCCATCCTTTCCATGGGGTGACTGTCTTCTGGAGTCAGCTCCAGTTTGGCATAACCACAATGAGATCTGGGACAGGAAAACCTGATTCACCTGACCTGTCTTGTGCAGATCTCTTGGGGCATGTTGGCACTTCACTCACCAAAGGTCTGGGTTCAGGCAGAGCCACAAACCAAAACTGGCTCCTGGTACATACAGTCAGAAAATCAAATGACTCTCCCACAAGGAGAATATCAAATTAATATTCCCATCTGTCTTATTACAGATATACTGAGATTATTGTACTTCAGTTTTAACACCCACAGTGGCTGGAATACTTTTGCACCCCAAAGTATTTTGAATAAGACAAANAGGTGTGTGGAGCTGAGAGAGCTGGGAAGAAACAAGACAACAATAACATATAACAAAACTATAGGTAACTAAAGACATGGTTTACTACAAGTGGTATGTTTCAGACAATGAGAAAACACTTTAAGCATATACTGACCCATACTTCCCTGGAGAATATTAATGATGTCAGTATGAGAATAACTTTCCATATACTAAGGTTAAACGAGGTAAGATGTGATATGTGATCATGATTGCCATTGCATGTACTTCAGTGGGTCTCAATTTGGCCTCTTTGAGGGTAATGAAGATAAGCTGTAGGATGGTTTTGATCACATTAGAAAAGTGACTGAGTCAGATATCTGAACAGGAAATAGGAAAACTCATCAAAAAATAAACAGAGGGAAGAAATCCACCTAATATGGGCAAGAAAGGGCTATATTGATACTCTAAAGTGTTGGAATTGCAATACAATTTTGTTACCTCAGAGCTCTTCAAATTATTTTCTATGTCAGTAAATATATAGAATGTATAGAAGAAAGAAGAAAGAAGAAGAGGAAGAGGAAGAGGAAGAAGAGGAAGAGGAAGTGGAAGAAGAAGAAGAAGAAGAAGAAGAAGAAGAAGAAGAAGAAGAAGAAGAAGAAGAAGAAGAAGAAGAAGAAGAAGAAGAAGAAGAAGAAAGTAGAAAGAAAGAAGAAAGTAGAAAGAAGAAGAATGAAGAACAAGAAGAAAGAACAAGATGATAGAAAAACAAGNGAAAGAAAATTAACTCTATCCCTGCCAAACCCAAGACAATATTAAATTTTAATTATCTTCCAATGAAAAAAAAAAAGTGTATCCTTTAGATTAACAAAATACCTCCTTTTTCTACACAGCTATATATACAAAAACTTGTCATCTCTTCCTACCTTTGTTTCTCCTCCTTCACTTGCAGGAGGTGAAGAGAACACGGGCTTCACAGTTTCTCCTTTTAACTTTTAAACACAGTTAATAATTTCTGGTACAGAATTTGTTCCTCTCTTGTTTGATTGCTTCCCGAACTACAGGATGATAGCATAAATCTCCGGAAAGCAAACTATAAAGTTGGCAACATCATTATGTCTGAGCACATTCAGAAATAATAATATAGTAACAGCAGGCCAGGCTCTACTTCCAATAACAGGTTACTAGCAGAGTGCTGGAGTGAGGGTCCCCCTATAGTGCAAAGGATTTACTGTGTTTAAATGAATTTTGTCACTATGGGAATTATTTTGTATGTACGTTCTTCATAACAGTACTAGCTTATGGAGGGAACCCTCTCTGTGGCAGTCAGGATGCTTCATTCCCTACTGGTGTGTGAATCAGATGAGGGACTGAATCTGAGTTTTAATGAACAAGGACAGTAACACAGTCAAAACACCTTCTAAGTATGTTTTTGGATGGTCTTCCCAGAATCAAATTCTGTTTCAGAATGCAGACATTCACTTCCTTCCCCCTACAGTGTCTAAAGACTTTCTTTCTCATCTTTGTGGCAGAGGTTTCTGCATAATTTTTCTCAGTTTCAAGGAATATTTTGATAAATCACACCATACCCAGACTAAGCTAGATCATGGCATGACTATATGTTACATGAAGGTTATACAAATGTGCTGGAGATGTTCTTGTAGTTATTGTGGTGTCTGCTGAGGATGTACATCTTTGTGATGCCTCTTGCAGTGCCTCTGCTATGAGACCTCCAGCCCTTCTTGGACATGAAGCAGAAGACAGTATGGTAGCATTTGTATTAAGCAGGGTTCTTTATTCTGAATCTGTGTTTTCATCCCCAGCCAGTCTTATTCAGCCATATCCATACCTATCCTCTCATTACAGCTTCTTTATGAAAACCTTCTGTTCTTGTCAACCCTATTCATCACGATCACTTCTTGTTCACATGGAAATGAAGGGAAGGATCACAGACTGGCACAGGATACTGACAGTATATTCCTATTTCTTTCTAGTTTTAGACGATGCTTAGGAAATACTGCCATTTCTTTGATGTCCTCAAAAGACTGGATTGAAGAATAGAAACCACATAGAAATGCCTTGGCAAATGTCAGTGAGTGACCACAAACGCAACACAGCAAATTTATATGGCATGTTTTTCTAAACCTTTAGCCAGTTTGGTGATAATTTGTCCTTTTAAGGCTGAACAAGAGTAGAATTCATGTTTGATAGACTAAGTACTCAAACACGGTTTGTATAATAAAATCCTCATTCATCAACATCCTTCTGAAAACAGTTGTTCTCCTAAGATTCAGCTATATTTGAAATGAACCTGAAGACATGGTAGTCTTCTGGTTCATACATAGACACATACCTGTCTATGTGAATTCTGGAGCAGCAGTGAAAGTGAACCTATCTTAAGCTGTATCTTTGCCCTTTTTAAAGTCCATTTAAAACTAAACATTCCATCCCATCCCTACACAAATAAAACAAACCAATCCATGTATTATTCTTTGAAAACCTGTTCTCAAAAGGTCAGTGTCCTGTCAAATCTGGTTTAGCTCTTCTTGATTTTTTTTGTTTTCCTTCATTTTATCACAGAATTATATGCAGAGTTTGCTATAAAAATGCAGGCAAGGAGCCTATTACTGTCATTTGCTGTGATGCAATATATTCATTGTAAGATTTGGAAAATCTGTTGCAATTTAATTGTCATAACAGTTATTATTTTTAGTTTTTACTGCAAGTTGCCCTTCTGATACAAGTACATTCACCATAAGAAATTGTATACTAAAATAAATGTTTCATGTTAAGATGAATCAAACTGGTTTGTCCCAAAGCACATATTACTAAGATAGAACCACAGATCCTCTGAGCTTTGCAGACTGTGTTCTGAGAACAGCAAAGAAAGAATAAAATGTTAGCTTTTTGCACAGACAAAATAGGCTCTATAAGAACTGTTCCCTTTTAAAAAAAAAAAAACTTTTCAGATTTCATTTCAAAAACCTGGTTTTGAAAATTAATGAAGTAATCTAACTCAGCTGTTTTTTTCCTCCTGCATACTGTATAAAATAGCAAGTTTTTCATTAAGATTGTCCTAAAAATGGAAATTTGCTATACAAATATACATAAACTTTGCTTCCAATTTTTATTCAATTTATTAAATTACATTCTTTATTTGGAGGAAGGTTTTCTAATACAAAAGAATCTCTCTAGCTGTTTGGGTTTGGGTTTTGTTTTCTTTTGTCTCCATTTAGATTATTACTTGGAGGCAATAATACTGTGTAGTGCTATTTGCCTCTGAGAATACCCTGAACTATAGTAACAGTCTTATATTTCCCAAAATCACCTTTAGAGCAATATTTAAGAAGCTTTCATCTAATTGAATGGCATACCAGAGCAAATTTAATAGAGCTGTTCTTTAAATGTTTCAGTGGGTAGATGGGAAATAAATAAAGCATCCAGGAATGTTATCCGAAAAGTTCTCCAGACTGGGAAATCTTTTGCAAGATACTATTTACTGTCAAGGAGCACATCCATAATCATTTTGTGGGTGGCTATAGTAAGAACAACNATTTGGGGAAGCTTTCATTAACCCAAAACCAGTACTCTACTGTTTATATGAGGAGAGCTTCCAAGAATTTACCATGAGGGAATTTCTTTTCAGTATCGTTTCTTGCCGGGGTGCTCATATGTAACTCACCCTCATCATCTCCTGCTGCTCCCTTAACCTTTGTCATCTTCAGGCATGACATAAATATTGGCAGTAATCAGTGAAATAAACCAGTTTATCCTGCACCTTATTTTCATGTGACCAACTTATTTTAGGCACTCAAATAGCTCAGTGAATACTTCTAGATCTTATTTTGTTATATGCAAATACACCTTGCATTAGAAAGCACCACTCGTAGCACAATTTTGGGTGCATGTATCCTACAGTGCCTCCAGTCTGTGCAAACAATACAAGTCAGCTACTTACTCCTTGCCTCAGGAAACTAGTAGCACAGCAGCAAGGTGATTCACGCAGATAACACCCATGTTCAGATTTTGCAGTGCATGCTGAGCCCTGTATTATCACAGCTATAGCACTATCCCACGAGCCTGGTGCTTCAAAGGTAATTTCATCATGTCTTGACAAGAAATAGTCAATGACTGCAATGTAAGCTTCACCATCAATAATGAAGACTCCACAACTAGGGATTTGTGTTGAGGTGCATAGAGTTTTAGACATATCAGAGAGAATAACCGATGCCAGAGAGAATAGCTGCTCCTACAGGCCAAGAGAGGTGTAGAGAGGAATTTTTAAAAATGAAGCTATAAAATAAATATAGGAAAAATAATAATATAAATGTGTCCTTTCATTCCTTTGACACCAGGTTTACATTCTTGGAACTGGAAGGGCTTTAACAGGCAAATGACTGAATATTTAAATACAGTAGATGCCACTTCATATGGTTATCTTATTTTGAGAGTTGATGCTCTACTCTTTTCAGTTCAATTCCAGCTCTGAGATTTTTAGGACTTTCAAGAGAAAGGAAAAGTAAAAAGAAGAGAGAAGAGAAGTGGCTTTATGGTCTCTTAAGGTATTTTTTTTTCCCATTGCAACGTCTAGGGAAGGGGAAAAAAAGGGGAGGAGGAGCTGAAGTCTGATGAAAACCTGAGTGTTGATATAGTATTATCTTTGAAAGCATTCTGGAAAATATGCTTCTGACTCCTCTACCCTCATTTTAGCCCTGTAAGTAGGTTAATATCCTGGAAATTTAATGAAATTACACATAAAATCATGTAACTCACTCCTCATGCAGAACTTAAATGTGAGAAAATGCAGTTTAAGCTCAAGTTTTCGCATGCTATAGTATAGCAATCAAAGGATTTATCAGATCACACAAACTATCCTAACATATCATTTTCTGCACTAGCTGTTCTATTATTAGTGTTGTATTAGTCTTTAGATGCTCATTAAAGCTTTGAGATTAGCAACAAAATATTTACCTGTTCCAGATCTCATTCTACCTGACACTTGTAAAATTCAGTTGTCAAAAACATATTAAGTCCTGAAAATCTGGGGCAATCCCCAATCTTTGTCCCTGAAGCAGTTTTCAGAAATCAAATAGGATTTTTTTTTTTCCTTTTCTTTCTCTTCTCATAAACTTATCTGTCTCTATGGCAAGATTGTTGCTCTCTGAAAAGAAAATAGAAAAGAAAAACCAAAACCAAACAACACATCAGCTTTTGATGAAACACTGAAAGGAATTGTAGCACTTTATTAGAAGTGTCAAGGATTTGTGTGATTCCTGTGCCTTTCTTTTCTGAGTACTCTAGAGTTTCATTTTGTCCCCTCCCCAAACTCTCACAAATTTGAATATGTTTGGAATTATTTCTTTACCCTTGTGACCTATAGTTAACATGCTGATGAGACCACATTGTTTGTGAGAGCTTGTACTCAGTAAATCTTTTTATTAAATTATTCTTATTTCAGTAACAGAAATGCAGAAAAAACATTTTATAGATATACCATCAGATCAGAAAGGAGCTGAGAAAGAGATAGCCTTTATCTCAATTATTTTTAAAAATTAAGCTCATTCTTGATGGTCTTGAAAACAAATACCTCAGTGACTTTAAACATAGGGAATTACTTTACTCCTCTCCCCTTCTTCTCACTCCCTAAGAAAAGCCCTTTTTCTTGACTAGAGGTCCCAGCTCATCACAAAACAAATATGATTTCTTGATACTTGGATTTCTTGATTTCTGCAGTTCAGTGTAATTGCTTTACATTGAATCAAAATCAGAAGTCAGGAAAAAATATCTGGAGAGGTGGGATCATACCCCTTCTCCTGCAGAAAGCATCCAGGGCTCCACAACAGTCATATGGGATATGGACTCTGTCAGCAGAGCTACAAGCCTAGGATGCTGCCCTGGAGAGGGGAAGGAATTAGTGAACGTTTCTGGACGTAAAGTTGCAACTAAGTGTCTATGAGATCCTCATTAACTCCCCATCTCAGTGGCTTGCAAATTTGAATGGTTTTATCTTCACAGGGTGGTGCTGAGTACAGACTTGCTTTTTTACAAATAAGAGTCAGAAAAGCTAAGGGTTTAGCTACATCATTTGATAGCAAGGCACCACATCATCAAGTGTATGCAGGAAACCAGATGATGTTGGTGAACTGTTGTCTCCTTCAAATGAGTTTGGGGTGATGAGATTCATTCAGAGCATCTCATGGGCTCAATATCCCAATACTGACTGAGGTACAGCATGCATTTCTACCACATGCTTTAGTTTCATCAAGAGTAGATCCAGTTTGTGTGCTCCAACACCACTCTGTTACAGAAATCACATCTTGCTGAGTGGGGAAGATCAGAATATTTACTTCCAAACTCTCCTCCTCATCCACAATTAAAAGTTATTATAACTACTTCTCTTTATTTACCCAGTACAGTACATTAAGATCCCTTTCACTATTTTAGCTCTCATTCCACTAGGTAGGTGTCACCTAAAAGGGTGTGAGTCTGATGTGTGGCTGAGGGAGACTCTTCTGTTGTGTCACAAGGTTCAGAAAAGACCCCCTTGATTTTTAACCTGCTTCTCAGAGAGGACCCTAGTTGTGGCTATGTCGAGTCTTAGTTCCAGACTTCGTCAACAGTTTATATCTAAAGGATTATGTGTGTAGCCACTTATCAGAGTCAATGTTTGCCTGTCAGAACCCCATGGAGGACTTTGACTAAAAGAATTTCACAAAGTTGAAAAGACAGGTAATTTATTGAGGCAACAGATATAAAACATTCAGAATTGTCACCGATAAATATACTTAGCGCAAAATTTTTGAGCTCAAGTTAATAGCTCAGCACTTTCGTTAATGATAGTTTTTCCTGGGGTAACATCCAACATAGTTGGAGGCACAAATCTTACCAAAGAGGCATCCCTGCTTGGGGAGGAGAGAGGTCCAGGTCTGTAGACCTGTCCAGACAGTTGAATTTTTCAGCCTCAAAACAGAAGATTCTAAATGCCAAATTTATACTTTTGGCGAGATGGGACAAAGTCAAGTAGTCTGTGGTGACTGGCCCTTCACAAGGCTTGTTGCACTGCTGATCAGGGGGGAGTAGCTGAGAACAAAGGTGCCCTTTACAGAGGTGTGGGGGTCTGTTCAGCTTTACCAAAACACGGTCAGGCTGTGAAGTCTCCTGCTCACCCCAGGCATCACTCAGGTGATTGAGGAGTAGACCGTCAGACACCACATCTGCTAAGATGAGCAAGCTGCTCATCCCTTGCCTTTGTTCGGGTCCAGTGCTTATCAGCACAAGATAAGCAAGTTGCTCAATCTGCGCTCTTGCTGAAGTTGGACACACACCTGCACCCCCCAGCCCTGCTACTTTCTGCTGACTCACAGTGATCCTGTATTCGGCACCAACAAGCCCGCACAAGTCCGGCATCCCATAGTAGTTAAACTGGTTAATATAGAACAAAACTGGTTTATATAGAACAAAAATATTTTGAATTACACCTTAATTTGCAAAACTCTGTAATATTCAGACTCTTATCTAATAAAAATTCCTTGAAAAACCTTAAGAATATTTCTAGAGAGATTTTCTTCTCCATCTCAAGAACTGCAACCAGTAGGAAAACTCCCTGTCAGTTTAATGAAAGTTGAAGTATAGTAAGATGTGCTAACCTCTGGCTAAACAACTAGTTGAACTTCAGATGTTTTTCTTACAGAAAACTGAAGAGCAACTTTTCCAAGTTTACCCATTACTGCTAAAATTACATTACAATATAATTATAGATCTCTGGTTTTAAATGCAAAAGAAAGCACTAAGTGGAACTTTTAAATCTAACTTTAATCAGTGTAAATTATTTTAAGCACAGCCTTAGTAAAATTACTTTATGTATTCTTTATAATTCCACTTAGTATAATATCAAATCAAATAGCCTTGTAAACAGATTTAAGATGTGCAGCAAACGATGATGGTAACATTACAATTATGTGCTGAAATTGTGTTGTTTGGAACCTGGTGTTACCTACAGACCACACAGAGGGACTTGCAGTCTGGTTCAGGTTTCTTTTGCTAATGAATTCTACACAAAAGAAGTTTTACCACTGACAGAGACTTTAATTTCTGCACAGATTGCTGTAGAGCTACTGGCAAAATTTGTTTTTGACCTTGGGACGTTTAAGAGTCTAAGAAGAGATGAAAAATTTTCCAATACCTAAGAAAATACACTCTTCTTTCCACAAAGTAAGAAGAATGAAGGAATACTGCACATCATTGCTGTAACTGAAGAAAATGTTATGCAGAGAGAGGCTTCAATATGCATCCAGTACTAAGACCTTTTTATTTGTCTCATACAGTCACTTGAGGAAAAGGTTGGGAATGAGAAGAAAGAAACCCAGTAGGTTGAACTCTTTTTTTTTTTTTTTTTTTTACTTACCCGAGATGCATATCATGTACTTCCCCTGAGACAGTGCAGAGGATGAATGAGACAGGCATCCTTTGCCATCATTCATGACATCTGATGATGGCCAACAGTCTATTCTGCAGGAGGACAAAAAATATTTACTCAAAGGAGGAAACTTCTGAATTGCAAAATCAATGCTGGTAATCAGGCTGCTGTATTCAGGACAAAGCACTGAAGAACAGATTCCCAGGCATATCCATACTGAGATCTGGAATCCAGTTTTAATGGATCGAACTAACTTTCAAGCACCTCCACTGAATTAAGTTTAATAAAACACTGCAACACAAGGAACAAACTCACAAAGGACATAGTCAAGCTAAGACCCATGGGAATCAAAGGAAATGCATCTGTTTTGGCAAGCAATGAGCAGGTACAAAGAATTCTGTACTGTAACCCACTCAGCAAAGCAAAGCTCAAAAGCCGTTTTAAAATCTAGCTGCTACCTACAGAAGAAAGAAGGGATACTGGGATAATGACAAGGATTGCAATTTAAGAGCTTTGATGCTCTGCTGTGTGCAGACTCAGGCCTACTAGCTCCATTATAAAATAGCCAAGAGAAGATTGTCTGTTAGGTATAGTGAATTATTTATATGTGGTCCTGAGGAATATTTTTGCATATAGGAAGAAAAAGTGGACTTATATAAAATATGTGGGAAGTTTAATGGGAATTTTCCCTTAAATTTTGAGTTAAAAATAAAATATATGTTAAAAATAATATATGTTCTTCTGTGTAAGTTTCTATCAGTCTAAAGTATTTCAAACACCATTAACGCAGAGCTTTTTTTTGTGGGGGAGGGGTTGGAGCTGTACTTTAGTTTGGGTTTATTTTAGGTGGTGCAGCAGGCTCTGATCCACAGACCTTTATCTTCAATAACTTTTTGATCAGGTAGAGAATTCATGTCTATCGTACAGAAAGTAAACAGCACATTATAAAGCAAACAGTTTCTATAGTAGAAATAGTAGCATAAATAATTTACAACCAATCAATACCAAAGAAATCTTCTGCAACACTGCCTGGAAGCTGTCAATGACGTGGAAAAAATGTGAATGACCTGAATTTCTTTCTTAATGTTCTGTAGATCCTGAGTTAGTGACTTTCCTCATTTAGAAGGAGCCAAAGTGCCATGCCTAGTGGTTGCACTCTCCATCTATTCCCAGTTTTGAGCATCACTAAATCTGCTTTCAACTTTTGAGATTTGGATTAAGAAACTGGCCTAAGGTTACCTCAAGAGTTAATGCTGAGCACCCAGCCATCACGACAGAAGCAAATTCATGGTTGTCAAATTCAAAGCAGCAAGAGCAAAATGTTCCAGTTATAATTCTCCATCTCCTCAAGCAACCACTTCATAGAACTTTAGTCTGTTTTTTCACACAGACACTTTAGAAAAAATATTTATTGACACAATTTTCTTAACTACTTTAAGATCTGACTTGCTACAGCCAGCTGTACCACTCACATCCCTTCTTTGCTACTGTGTGGATCCAGGAGAGCTCAAGATCACAAACCAATGAAAAAGACTCCATGACTCTTTCTGACCTTTTCATTAAGTCTTGATTTCCTAATAAACAGAATTATGCAGGAGTAAACTTTATCTAGCTTGTGAGTAAGGAATTTATAGCACTGTGTAAAAATAATAAGATGTATTTGCGGTAAGCTAACACAGAACCTGTCTGATCTTTTCTGGGAGATGGTCAGTATCGACCTGCCTCTGTTAACTGCTGAGACTACGTAACAGGATCTGGCCAGACAAGAGCAAGAAACGTGCGAAATGTATGTTTTTTGTTTGGGTTTTTTTTTTTTTCCATTTACACTCAATATACCTGATAATTCCAACAGGAAATTACTTGAGAAATTTGATGAAGACCATGATAAGTAAGATTTCTTGGAAACAAAGCCTGGAGGAAGGTTTATGTAAGATAAAATCAGTAGTCCCAAAGCTAAAGTTGGAGTCCCAAAGCTAAAGAGGTTACAGCAAGTCAGGGGTCTGTTGCCTCAAGGAAGACAAAATTTCAGGAGGGAAGAAAACCTGGAAGACAAAAATGGTAGTAGTATTCTTACGTGGAAGAAAAAAAACCACACACACACCCCCAAAAAAAAAAAAAAAAAACCAAACAAAACAACCCCTAACAAAGTTTAAGAGAAAACTGGTGCTCACAAGACAGCAAAAGAAATGATGAGTGAATATATGAAATTTCAAGAAAGGTGATAAAATATAGGGAATGAGGAAAGACAGTTATTAAAGAGTGATAATTGATGGCTCAGAGCTGAAAGGTAATATCTGACAGTGTTAATCAGTGCTGCTTCAAATAAAAGATACAGAGAAAAAGGAGCTTAGAATTCGAACTTTTTCAGAAAAAAAAAAATAAAATGAAGGTAGGTGGGCATAGTGATCAAGGAGGGGTAGAGAGCAGTAAGGAAAATAACAATAGACTCCAAACATTTTCATATAAAATACTTCAAAAGCTATAAAAGAAATTACCAGGAAAAGCAAATGAAAAGTGTAAAGTTGAAAAGAAGCCAAAGACTCACTGAAGGATAAAAGATAGATTGACCTAAATTAAAGGGAGAAGGGGAAAGAAAGTTTATGGTAAAACATGATTCAGTAGAAATGAAAAAAAAAAATATGAAAAAAATAAGAGACTGACAAATAAGATGTTAAAACTGCAGACTTAAAATTTGCTTCTGTGAAAAATCAGCTCTTCATCTTCTATACAAGGTTCTTGACATTCTCAACAATCCATGTACGTTGAGGACTGGTATCACTGAAAGTGCATGGTGGTGAGTAGTTACTGTGGTCTGGATATTATTTCATCCTGGCTCCCAATTATGGCTGAATATATCAGTATTATTTTGAGGTATGTATATTGCATCCATCTTCTCTGAAGTTATGAGAAACACATTTTGCTACCCAATATTGTTAGTAGCACTAATCTGAGAAAAAATATGCCTCCTGCATTTGTGCTACTACCTGCTTCACAGAATCCCAGAATGACAGAATGGCTTGCATTGGAAGGGACCTCAAAGATCATCTAGTTCCAACCCACCTGCCATGGGCAGGGATACTCTCCACTAGACCAGGTTGCGCAAAGACCCATCCAACCTGGCCTTGAACACTTCCAGGGAGGGGGCATCCACAACCTCTCTGGGCAACCTGTGCCAGTGCCTTACCACCTTCACAGTAAAGAATTTCTGTCTAACATCTAAGCTAAATCGACCCTTCCTCAGCTTAAACCCATTACCCCTTGTCCTGTCACTACACTCCCTGATAAACAGTCCCTCTCCACCTTTCCTGTAGGCCCCTTCAGGTACTGGAAGGCCACAATTAGGTCTTCCTGGAGCCTTCTCCTCTCCAGGCTGAACAACCCCAACTCTCTCAGCCTTTTCTCATAGCAGAGGTGCTCCAGACCTCTCATCAACTTTGTGGCCCTCCTCTGGACTCTCTCCAACAGCTCC
>VXBL01007055.1:18902-32246 GCA_013400195.1 Aramus guarauna | reverse complement strand
AAGGGAAGGGAAGGGAAGGGAAGGGAAGGGAAGGGAAGGGAAGGGAAGGGAAGAGGAAAAAAGAAAGGCAATCTGCAATCCTTGGAAGAAATAGTGGTGTCCACTGCTATCTTGCTCACTTTGCTACTTTGTGGCTTTTTTAATGTTATAACA
The DNA here is from genome assembly GCA_013400195.1 of Aramus guarauna. Classification (NCBI taxonomy): domain Eukaryota; kingdom Metazoa; phylum Chordata; class Aves; order Gruiformes; family Aramidae; genus Aramus; species Aramus guarauna. The sequence continues at coordinate 32,093 of VXBL01007055.1, read as the reverse complement.
ATCATCATCCATAAAGCAAATGATGACTCCTCTTCACTGTATCTTCTGTCTTTTCTTCTTCCTTTGGAAATACTGTCATTGCAACACCTTCATAAAATGAGGACATATTAAAGTTTCTGTGTTCTCTCTCTGTAATTCAGAGCAACATCTATTCCTTTGAAGTCAATTCCTAAATTATAACTTCAAGACAACTTCTGCATCTCTCACACACATACATTTACACATTAAAGCTACCTAAATAGAGTTTGATTTCTTTTCAAAGGATTATAAAACATTACAAAGCAACCTGGCACACAAATTGTTAAGTCTGCCTGATAACACTAGGGCTACTGAAGAAGGAATTTCAGAATCATCATGCCAGTAACAGTATTGACTAAACATGTCATGTATTTCTGGTCATGCTATGATTTAAGATGACCATTCTGGCTCTCATGGCTACATCATGGTTCTCGGAACCAGGTATGAGTTTGTTATTTGTATTCATTTACTGGCTGCACAATAAAATTCTGTGACATTATGCAACTGTTTCAAGTAGTAAAATCACTGATGAATTCAAGTCGTTTAATTATTGACTTAATAATCACATCTGTCATGGATTTCTGTGTTCAAGTGATTCACTTCTATTAAAATGATTATCTAATTACATATGACCACTGTAATCTCTATGAGTTTACATATGAATGCAAATGAGGTATTGGAAGGTGAACCTAGGATCATGGTGAAAAAATCAACTGTGTATTGCAATAACCATGAGGAAAGCAACCCTAAAATTTAGTTTCACAAGATGGAAACAATTTCAAAATTTGCTTTTTCTTTTTCAATTAAAAAAAAAAAGAAAGAAAAATGTTATTATTTTAATAATCTATAATCCTATTAAATTCTGTAGGAGTATTACAAAAGATATAGGTCAAAAGGCAAAAAGAAATGGGGTCACCAGTAAAAAAGGCAAAGACGTATCCTTTCTCTTTCTGAAATAACTTAGAGAAAGAACTGAGGAACTTNCCTTCCTGCCCTCAAGCAGATCAACACTCCCAACTCATGCTAAAGTACAGAACTAAAGAATGCAGGAAGTGTTGTGTAAATAAAGCAAACACTTCTGCTGTATAGAGGTGATTACTTCATCTGTGAGATTTTTTGGGGGTATAAAGGATTTGGAAAGGAAAGGAGAAAGAAAGGATAAAGGAGAAAGGAGAAAGGAGAAAGGAGAAAGGAAGAAGGAAGAAGAAAGAAGGGAAAAAGGGGAAAAAGGGGAAGGAAAAAGGGGANACTTCAAGACAACTTCTGCATCTCTCACACACATACATTTACACATTAAAGCTACCTAAATAGAGTTTGATTTCTTTTCAAAGGATTATAAAACATTACAAAGCAACCTGGCACACAAATTGTTAAGTCTGCCTGATAACACTAGGGCTACTGAAGAAGGAATTTCAGAATCATCATGCCAGTAACAGTATTGACTAAACATGTCATGTATTTCTGGTCATGCTATGATTTAAGATGACCATTCTGGCTCTCATGGCTACATCATGGTTCTCGGAACCAGGTATGAGTTTGTTATTTGTATTCATTTACTGGCTGCACAATAAAATTCTGTGACATTATGCAACTGTTTCAAGTAGTAAAATCACTGATGAATTCAAGTCGTTTAATTATTGACTTAATAATCACATCTGTCATGGATTTCTGTGTTCAAGTGATTCACTTCTATTAAAATGATTATCTAATTACATATGACCACTGTAATCTCTATGAGTTTACATATGAATGCAAATGAGGTATTGGAAGGTGAACCTAGGATCATGGTGAAAAAATCAACTGTGTATTGCAATAACCATGAGGAAAGCAACCCTAAAATTTAGTTTCACAAGATGGAAACAATTTCAAAATTTGCTTTTTCTTTTTCAATTAAAAAAAAAAAGAAAGAAAAATGTTATTATTTTAATAATCTATAATCCTATTAAATTCTGTAGGAGTATTACAAAAGATATAGGTCAAAAGGCAAAAAGAAATGGGGTCACCAGTAAAAAAGGCAAAGACGTATCCTTTCTCTTTCTGAAATAACTTAGAGAAAGAACTGAGGAACTTATTTCCAGCTTGCCACATCCCATAGAGATCAAAGATCCCTACTTTTGTCTGAGATTAATTATAATGTCCACAGGACATAGAATGTACAGCCAACATCCACCACCAAATAGCAGAGACCACAAAGCCACAGAGACTTTTAAACTCATTAGTAAGCAGTTGGCCAACAATGATTTCATATCTGCTTGAGTTTTTTAAAATATGGTTTTGGTCTGAAAGCAAATGAAATTCCTATCTTGAATGTTCAAGCATTCAAAAGCTTTGCTGAAACAAATTTGTAGGAATAATTAACGTGTACAGTTTTGGGGTTTTTTCTATGTTATTCACCCACAGCTAATAACAAAAGTTATGACATGAACTCTACATTTTGCAAAAGCAACTGTTCATGATTACTTCTATACCTAAGAATTAACAGAAATCCACCTGCATCAATCTTATATCTGAGCATATATGAGGAGTGGAAAGTGAAGAATAACAGTGAGGGATTACTGTCACAAAAATTTCCCCATATGATAAGATGAGTGAATTTTAATTAGAAACAGAAAGACTCAATATGAGAATATCAAAGTTATTTCATTCTTTCTATACAAGCATAGGCATCATAGTGATTATTTTATTTATTAGCGTAATTGCATTTCATAAAAAAAACTTGCATCCTTGAAACGTAGTCTGTAATCAGATTTGAATATACATTGAAATAATTACATGCTTGCTATACCATAAATAATTAGGAATCTTGACCTTAACAATGCTACAAATTAAGGATTCTGCTTGATGTTGCTACTTGTAACCATTTAAATGCATCTATGCCATAGCAAATTAACATTTGCTACATGCTGGGACCTTGATTAGATATAGTTTCTCTTAGTCTCTCTTGATGGAGTTGTTCTACCTTGTACAGATAATTAAAACATTCATTAGAGCAAGAACCGAACCTTGGCCATCCAGACATTAGAAGATGTCTGTCTGCTAGCCCCCAGACAGTCCCTTTTTCTGCTCTTTAATCCAATGAATGAACAGCTGTCTTTCTGTTTGAAACCAAACAGATAGAGAAATTTACCCTCAAACAAACTGTAATCTTGTGATTTGGAGTATTCATTGCCTAAGTGAGATGTAGGATTTCCATTTCTAAGGTAAGTTTTCTGCTGTTCAGAGAATATGCTTAGAGATATTTCACATTTTCCTGTATGTTGACAAGAATTCCATTATGATATCAGGAATCTTTGGCTGATGAAAGCTATGTCAAAATTGTCAGAACCAGTGAAGTGAACGCTGGTCTTGACACAGGGATTTCTTCAGTTTTTTCTTTCTCTCTACTACTTCATTTACTGTTAAACAACAACAAAGCTAAACAATATAAATGAAAAGGTCCAGAGGGACACAAGTGTCACAGAAACAATATAAGAGAACCGTCGTCATTTGTGAAAACACCTTTTTTGCATTAGTATCACAAATCAAGATTCAGCCAGACTAGATACTCGCTAACCAAAGAGTGAACAGTTCTTGGTACCTTGCAATGTGTCTTTCTGATATATTGGAGTATCTACTGCTTGTGAAGAATGTCAACATGAAAAAAAAAAGTAAATTATCACCTTAGAAATCTTACTCCAACCTGCATAAATTCATATTAATGAAAGTAGTCCATGTTTCAGATCACTGATTTAAGCTAGCAGCAGGAGTAAGGGCGTATTATAGGAGTAAATGTTTGCAGACCAAAGCTCCGTAATATCTGCATCACTGCAACCTATTTGGCAACATTCAAAAAACTGCTGAGCCTTACCACAGGCCCCGAATTTCTACTAGCTAATGTAGACTCATTATGCCTCAGAAGCTGGAATTATGTGCTTTTGAAGTAAAAGATATATCCTTCTTAAATCAATGTGAAATTCCTAATGAAAGAATGTGCATGATATGGTAAACACTATATGATTATAATTTTCNGTTTAATGGCATTTGAAGATGGAAGGATCAAACTGATGAAGACCTGCCTATACGTTTCCAGATAGATTCCCCTGAAGATATATACCTTGAAGTAAATGAAAGAAAACATTTAGTACCCCTCCCCGTTCCCCCTCCTCCCCCCGCCCCGCAAATAACCTAGCATTTCCAAAATGACTGAGATTTTGAACAACCAGCTTCCTTCTACACAAAGTGGGACATATCAAAATAACGTTGATATTAAAGGGATCAATGCTCACATGAAACCTCGGAATTTCTTTTCCCCATTGTTAATTCACTTTCACAGCAATCCCTAGTTCAACAGTCAAAACTGGAGCCATCTAAAACCTTTAATGAGTTGAGGAAATGCAGATGTTTAGAATATTCAGNCTGTAATCTTGTGATTTGGAGTATTCATTGCCTAAGTGAGATGTAGGATTTCCATTTCTAAGGTAAGTTTTCTGCTGTTCAGAGAATATGCTTAGAGATATTTCACATTTTCCTGTATGTTGACAAGAATTCCATTATGATATCAGGAATCTTTGGCTGATGAAAGCTATGTCAAAATTGTCAGAACCAGTGAAGTGAACGCTGGTGTTGACACAGGGATTTCTTCAGTTTTTTCTTTCTCTCTACTACTTCATTTACTGTTAAACAACAACAAAGCTAAACAATATAAATGAAAAGGTCCAGAGGGACACAAGTGTCACAGAAACAATATAAGAGAACCGTCGTCATTTGTGAAAACACCTTTTTTGCATTAGTATCACAAATCAAGATTCAGCCAGACTAGATACTCGCTAACCAAAGAGTGAACAGTTCTTGGTACCTTGCAATGTGTCTTTCTGATATATTGGAGTATCTACTGCTTGTGAAGAATGTCAACATGAAAAAAAAAAGTAAATTATCACCTTAGAAATCTTACTCCAACCTGCATAAATTCATATTAATGAAAGTAGTCCATGTTTCAGATCACTGATTTAAGCTAGCAGCAGGAGTAAGGGCGTATTATAGGAGTAAATGTTTGCAGACCAAAGCTCCGTAATATCTGCATCACTGCAACCTATTTGGCAACATTCAAAAAACTGCTGAGCCTTACCACAGGCCCCGAATTTCTACTAGCTAATGTAGACTCATTATGCCTCAGAAGCTGGAATTATGTGCTTTTGAAGTAAAAGATATATCCTTCTTAAATCAATGTGAAATTCCTAATGAAAGAATGTGCATGATATGGTAAACACTATATGATTATAATTTTCAAAATTTTTTGTGGGGAGGAAGGGCAGTTTGGTGGAGACACTGAGTATATACTTGCACACAGTATATAAAAGCACACAGAGAGAAACATAAGGACTTTTGTGGAAGACAATACAGGATCTCTGACTAAACAAAGACCTCAGTTTTGCAACAGATTGTTGTTGTTTATTACTTGATATAGAGCATCTTGAAAGCTACACAGACATGTTGTATATTTTTTATTTTATATGACACTCATTTGTTCAGAACAATTAGTTCTGTATATTCTAAACAGTAGATACTAGAAGAGCAAGAAATCTAATTCATTTTTAAAGACAAAAACCTGTTTATGTACTTATAATGGACTCAGGAGCTCTAAATTGCATTCTTTATGAATACTAAGTCACACTGTAAAAAGCAAAGGAGAAAATCTCTCAGTTAAGCACAATATTTTGCTTCCAGATTTCTACTGAAAAATCCAGTTATTCTTTACTGTAAATTTCTGAAATGTCTTGCCTTCCAAAGGAGGTACATAAAACTATTTAGACATCATAACACCAGTGTTTAATGGCATTTGAAGATGGAAGGATCAAACTGATGAAGACCTGCCTATACGTTTCCAGATAGATTCCCCTGAAGATATATACCTTGAAGTAAATGAAAGAAAACATTTAGTANTAGCCTTCATTTCTGAAAGCCTCTTTTGGAAAAAGGCCAGCAGTAAAAGCACAGATCTGAGCTCATCGGGGTGAAGGCCAACACTCAAGCTAATAAAAAAGTCTACTTGATGCTGGTGTTTGGAGGTTTCACACATTTTGTTTCTTTATCTTGTATTGAAAGTGCTGTGGTGCTTAAGGGATACACTTCGTTTCTCATTTCTTCTCTCTATTCCTTTCAGCAGTTTTAAGAACATCTCAGAACAAAGAGTTCTCTTTCCTCCCTCTTCTTCTTGTTAAATGCTGATTTTTGTTGTTGAAGTTACATCTGTAGGCAATAAACATGTTTGGTTTTTTGTGGGGTTTTTTGTTGTTGTTGTTGGGGTTTTTTTGCCCTTTTTTTTTTTTTTTTTTTTAAGCAATTCAGATTAGTATTCTTTATCTCATTGCTTGGAGACTCCTAAGGACAAACATACTATAAAATGTTCTCATAAATCAAATTTAAGTGCACTACAGTGATAGCAAAAATGTCATGCTTTGGCAGTGGGTTAGTGGAGAATGACCCATTTTCATATTAAAGTGATAAAATCTGTATGATAAAGCACATAAAAATCATAACATTTTTATTGCTGAAGACCCAAAGAGATTTAGATCAAACTTGTATCACCAATTTATTCTGAATAATCTGGGAAAACACTATATTCTTGAAGAAACAAGTAAAAAGAGAATATGTTTATTTCTTCTCTTTTGGGACGTGGATACTAAATTCAAATGAGATTGAAAGAATTCTGATATAATACAAGTAATAGTTCGTATATAAAGTGATCTTTTTTCTTTTTCTTTTTTTTTTTTTCTTCCTCCTTTTTTTTTTCTTCTGTCTTTCCTGTTTTGTCATGGAAAATTGCACAGACAATATGAGTACCATTTTAAACAGGTAGTCTTAAAAGTCTACCAGTAATTAAGCTTACCAATAACAGTCAGACACCCTAAATTTCAATAGCAGGTATTTCCCAGTTAATTTATATGGGATACTTAAAATTTTAAGTCATCGTGACACGAGAGTGAAAACAGAATCACAACATCAAAACTATCTCAATGATTAACTTCTTTATAATGCACTGTGGTGTTCATCACCATCATTCATCACTATCCAATTATACGGATCTCTTGGCTACCAAAATGACAGCAGCTACACTGTTGACCTCATGAGGCTTTGGAAAGTCACTATACTCTTGAGAGGAGATAATTGAAGGGCACACTTACGTTCATTTTTCAAATCCATAGTAAATTACAGTGTGCACACACAAAGACAAGAAAATATGTCTCAAATAGCTCTCAGACATCTAAATGGTTACAAATAGTAGTTTATAGCTAATAGAGTGAAAACTGTAACTGAAAGAATGAAAACAAACAGTTGCACTGTATCAGTGGTCAGAGTTCTTTCTTTAATACTTCACAGATACTTATTATATCATGAAAGCTTTTTTCTTTTCAAATTAACATTTTTGGACAGTTTCTGAGGTAAATAGCTGGAGCATCATTCATTTCAATCCACATCCACCTATGTAAATCAAAGATTAAGGTTAATTTATGCACCTATGATTGATTTTGAATTTTTGGTTAGTTTTTTTTTACTTGTTAAAGCATGAAATAGGCAGTATTAGGTATTAAATACATGTATATGTTTATATATATATATATGATACTGATGTACACTTTATGCATGTGGATGTGTATGCACATACATTTTTATAAACTGCATTTTATCTGTATGTCTGTGTACACAAAAGTGTAGACACTTTTGTATGCTTAAATATTGCAGCTAGAGTCTTCATTTGAGGCTTCTAGAGGGAAACTGGTTGATAAATAAAGATATAAACCTTTCTGAAAGAGGTATTGAGCAATATTGCGTCCTTACAGAATTGAGCTTGTATAGCATTACTGTTACAGACACATGCCAGACAGTGACAGCTTTCAAAACAATTTTCAAAGAAAATAATAAGACAGGAGGATTTTCTTCCTTCTAAGCAATCTGCAGTCACTGATGAAAATTTAGACTTAAAACGCATATGAAAAAAGGAGTTCCACAGTTTCTGTGTTTTAGCTACTGCACTGTCTGTTTCTGCTTCACAGTGATTTCACACTTCTACTTACAAGGTAAATATGCATAACGTGTTTTTTGACAGGGCTTTCATGATGTCCTCTAAACTAGATAAACCAAACTAAACAAATAACATTCTGTTTTGTGGGATTTTTGTCTTGTTTTGTTTTGGGGTTTTTTATTTTTTTAATATTAAGAATCTTCAAAGTTGCTGTGAGGACATAAAAACTGCATGATAACAAAGAAGCCTATGAACATAGATTTTGTTAATACAAACCAAATTTTAGGTCTCCATTCCTACTTCTATCCATGAAAAGGAATCTCAAGATCAATCTAAACATCAACTAGATTATGTCACAGGCGAATCTAGTGCTGTGCTGTTATCCTGTGGGTTTGGTCAAATTTTTTTCTCCTGTTGTTAATAGTAAACATTCCTTCTCTCATGTCTCAAAAGCAAGAGCCCCTGCAGTTTATCTCAGAGCTGAACCTGTCTCACACTGTTTGCTGCTAAAGTGTCAAAGGAATGTATGCATCAAAACATGGCTGAAAACACAGTGACCTTGAATCAAAACTCCTACTAGGTTGAGATATCTTGATTCTGCTGACCAAAAGGCAGAATTAAGATATAATATTCAAAATACCACAAGGAAAGTTTATGACAAAGTTAGAATGATTTTGTATTTGTGGAATGCAAACAATAAACTTGTAAGACAATCATCACTGAGATAAATAGCTATTCACTTTGGTGAGACATGAATAACAAAGATACAAAACATTGTTCAGGTTGCACAGTGGAGTGCTTCATTACCACTATAAAATTCTGTGTTTATTGTAAAGCATAGGCTAGCACCAGGTTTATCTGCCCCACATTTGCCATCTATGACACTGAACATACTGTTTTCAAGCCACTTTTGAAATTTGAAGTTCATAGAGACCCTTTTTCAGAATTTTGTATGTCACCAGTGAAATGTTCAAAAAGCACTTATGAGTAATAGGTGAACATCTATATTAAAATGCATGGAGAAAAAATTTACATAATGATTATTTGGATATTTTTTTTAATAGTAATATCAATAAATGTTTTTATCACTTAAACTTATTTAGTTATAAAAACAAGATTGTATCCTTAATTTCTATCATTTCATGGTGTCCTGGTTTTGACTGAGATAATTTTCTTTCTAGTAGCAGGTATAGTGCTGTGTTTTGGGTTTAGTATGAGAACAATGTTGATAACACACTGATGTTTTTAGTTGTTGCTGTGTAGTTGTAGTGTCTGCACTAAGTCCAGGACTTTTCAGCTTCCCACACCCTGTCAGGTGCACAAGAAGCTGGGAGAGCACAGCCAGGACAGCTGACCCAGGCTGGCCAAAGGGGTATTCCCCAACATGTAAAACGTCATGCTCCAGATATAACTGGGGAAGCAAGCCACGAGGTGGGATCACTGCTTAGAGAAAGACTGGGAATTGGGTTGTTTTTAGTGTGTTGTGTTTTTTTTTTTCCTTCTGCATATGGTGAGCAATTGCATTTACACATAATTTTGTTGTTGTTATTATTGTTGTTGTTGTTATGATGATGATNATCATCATCATCATCATCATCATCATCATCATCATCATCATCATCAATCATCATCTTCCTTTGTTATCCTACAAAACTGCTTTATCTCAAGCCAGGATTGTTTTTTTTCCACTGTCCTCCTCATTTCACTGGGGAGGGAGGGGTGAGCGAGCTGCTGCATGGTGCTCAGTTACTGGCTGGGGTTAAACCACAACACATGGTGACATAAAAACTTTCTGAATAAGGGTGGTACTTTCTGGTGTATGGGAGAAACAAATTAGTACAGGAATCCAGAACTAACAAAATAATAAACTTAAGTCTCTCCCTTGACCATCCAGGGTGACATGTTCCTTATAAAAAGCCAATATAATCCTATGAGACAAGAAGTAGAGCTGGAGATAGCTAAACATAAGTACCCCAATGAAGATGGTAAAATAGTACAAGGAAGACTGTATGACAAAAGCTAAAGTATATCAAGAGTAAAGCTAAAAAACATAAAAGAATTTAGTAGCAATTTTGCCAATATTTCTTTGATATTTTCATCCACTGTTCCCTTGCTTCATTTTCTAAATCTCAAGATATTCTATTAAATACAGCTCCACCAAGCAAACACCTTTTACATCTATCTCGTTGAGATCACCTGTTTCTCTGTCCTCTGCTAGCTTTGGATCTAATAAACTCTGAGGCATCATAGTTAGGTTGTTCCCTTGCCCTCTTCCCACAACCTCTTCATTAGAGACTGTGAGAAAAGCTAAAGGTTCTGCATCCAAATCAGGAGGGACTGATTTCATTAAGAAATGAAAAACAGAAGATTCAAATCATCATAGAAAATTCTCTGTAGTTATTTTTCCTCATAAAATATTGTGTAATTGCTACTACAATGTCATCAGAGTGAGACAGCAAAGAGTTTATTCTCAGTTTTTTGAAAGATGGGGTAGCTTCTTATTCAGACTTTCATTTACAAAGCATCAGGTTCATTAGTGCTGTTTGGATGTCCTAATGAAAGGTCACCAGTTAGAGAAGCACTAAAACTAAATTATCCATTTGTTTACCACCACAGTTAAATTATGCTGCAAGAAATCTGTGCATGCACACAGCAGTATTCTTGAAAATCATTGGTCTTAAAATGCCAGTGTATTTCTTTGTATTAACAGCACAAGAAATTAAAAATCATTAGCCTGTTTGTTTTGTTTGGGTTTTTTTTAACTAATCTGAATAAGGTTAACAGTGGGCCTTTGGAAGGAAAACACACACTCACTGTGATAGTCTTTGAAGACTGCAATGTAAATTCTACATGATTTTTATATTATTTTCTGGAATAGTATTGTGTTCCTTTGCATTTGTTTTTTCTTGTCACTTATTACAAAAACTGAAGGAAGTTGTACCTCACACAAAAGAAAGTTAATTTTTTGATGAATGAAAATGTTAATTGCATTAAATCCATTAAATTCCTAGATAGTTGCTTAATTAATTTTGTATTTAGATACAGAAATATTGATATTGTTTTACTTACAACTTGTCCCTGCCGCCCACATCTACAATACAGGCTGAATGTAATAAAGCACTGCAAAAAGCAGTGGTAGCTCACTGTGGAGATATGAAAAGCCTGCATTTACAACAAAAAGGCCAGTTTCTTCTTCACTGACAGAAAACTTCATTATTCTGGAGAGCTCTGGAAAATTATTGGGTCTTTCCATAGCCTTTCCAAGAACGTGCCAGCCTAATGCATACTTCAGGGGATGGGGAGATGGATATTAACACTATGTTGTTTGGTCCTTGTTACTCCTCGAGGAGCATAGGGCTGCAACAACACTACGCCACCGAACCCAGTAGGACAGTGTTGTTGCAATTTCTGTAACAGATTTTGTTTTTTACATGATTGGGTTGTTAGCCCAAAACAAAACCCCCAACCTGGAGGGCCAGGGTGCAACATTTTAGTCTGGCCCGACAGGGCACGCAAGCCACCACACCACGACAAGGTAAATTGCACGAACTAGTGGTGGATTAACACTATGCAGTACCACAAAATCAACACTTGAGTGAAGACAGCCAAGAAGTAAAATACTGTAGTGAAAAGATTAAAGTATTTTATATGAGAATATTAACAAGAGAAATATTCTTGCCCAAATTTTTTTGAGGAAGATAGGAGAGACAAATATTCTCACCAAGTAACACAATCTGAAAACAAGAAGATGAACACTTTTCAGATCCATGCATTTATGCGTTCATAAAATTCCCACAAGAGTATGGTGGATTTATTTTCAATATGTCAGCTTCCAGCTAAAAGAATCACATTTTTTTCCTCATTAACCCTTCCATTCTGCTATTTAAATTGTGATTAATTTTAAGGGTGGTCTTTTCCCCACAAGGAATGCTGCCTGATAACATTACATTTTTCACAGCTAAGAGAAATCTTTCCTAAAATAGTATGGCTTTCACTCTATTCCAAAAATCTGTATTGATTTGGATTTGGATTAATTTGGAGTAAAAATATCACAGCTTAACATCTGCTACCAATAATGTTCCAGTTCTAATTAAAAGGGCAGTAAAATGTCATATTTTATTTTGTCTCAGAAAATGTGGCAGGGTCTGACATAGCTCCTCATCAGGTTCCTGACAACCTGAAGCTCTAGACCTGTGACTCTGAAGTGACTGAAGGCAGGACAAGGAGCCAGAAGAGTTACCACAGCACTCATGTCTATCCTTGTCTCTTTGTCAGTTCAAGCTATATTTGTCTATTGATCCAAATAGAATTTTTCTGCTCTACAAGGCTGTAACCAATTGCCAAAGTCTGGCATGAAAGTGGCAAAAATCACAATCACAGAGGTCAAATACAAGAAAACAAACCAAACCAAACCAAAAACCAAATCCAAAACCAAACCAAACCAAAACCAATTCTCCTCACTAGGCCAAGAATGTAAATAACAATCTAGATCACTTTGGGACACTTCTGGATACTTCAGTAACCAGAAATTTTGTGGGAAGACTGGAAAAAACAAACAAACAAACAACAAAACAAAACAAAACAAAACAAAAACCACCCAAACAAAACAAAAAACTACTAAAAAAACCCCAAAAGACCTTCACAGAGACTTTTATCTCCAATAGAAGAGATGAATGCTGCTGGTGGTCTCTCGAAGAACCATCGATGTTCTCACAGCCACCAATAATCTTACCCTCTCCATTCATAAGTCTGTACTAAAGAAATTTTGCAGAAGTCAATGGAGTTGTTAAAGTGTACAGCCACTGAGAGAGATAGACTGAGGAAAACAATGCTGGATGTTCTGAAAGAAATTCTATACTTCCACATTTCAATATACTGCTTCATATATTTAAATATTAAGTAGCTACATAATAGTTTAGGAATAATATTTAATAGAGTAGTAAAAGGGTTTACAGTAAACAGAATTAGATACGTTCAAGAGTCCAGCTGTGTTTCGTGGTCAGAATGTGATAACCAACCTGAGGGTTATTTAAGTACCGAAACAAAAGTACAACTATACTATATTTTATACTTAAAGAAAAGAGATTATCAAAATATAAAACCAATTGTAGATATGCAGATATGCCCTTGCAAGATCTACAAGCTTCTTCTAGGATATTTTTCTTTTTTTTTTT
>VXBL01007055.1:0-18871 GCA_013400195.1 Aramus guarauna | reverse complement strand
TTTTTTTTTTTTTTAACATCATTCCTGAAGTAATGCTTACATCAGGTGATGAAGCATTAGTGTGGATGCCTGCTTTTATGGAGCTTTGTTAAGCAAAGCAGAAGATTATCTGGTTTTGATCACTTTTCATCTTCTGAGTCTATTTTTTTTCTCAGTGGAGTTATTTACTTCCTTTTTCAAGTAATATAGAATTTTCAAGTCCTATGCAGAATAGTATCTGAACACTAATGTTCACTGTACACTGGGTACATTGATTTCTCGTAAGAAATCAACTTCTCTCCTTCAGATTACCTGTGGAAAATGAATATATTTCTATTAATTTATATACCAAAATTCCACATGAATTCTCCATGAATTTTCATGTGTTTAAAAATGTTGTGTTATATGGCATTTGATTTGGTTTTGTGAAGTAATGTTATCTTTGTAATTTGATTTGAAAAAAAAAAATTCTACAGTTTTAAAAAATATAAAAATCACATAACAATTGTAGAAGAAAAAATCATTTAAGACACACTATATAAACTGTAATCAATTGTGTAGGCAAGCGTCCTCTATTAAAGTCTCTGACACAGTATACTACACTAATAAAAGTAGTGAATATTTTTCTTTAAAAAAAAATCAAAAGGAAAATTTGAGATACAGAGACAAAATAAAACTACTGATGAGTAAAATAAAAGGTTTTCACATTCTTTTGATTGTAGGTTTTAATGTCATTTTAACTAAGGTACTTATGCATATTCTTTTTTTTTNNNTTTTATTAATAGATTTATTTATATTTTTTTTTTTTTTTTTTTTTTTTTTTTTTTAAATATGACAACATCTCTTGCAAAGGCTAGAATTACATAGAAAAGATACAACCCCAATCCTTACTAATCCTCACTTTCATGCATTTGCTTTGTTTTGTATATATTTAATAGTAGCTGAACAGCTGTACAGAATAAAATGACTCAAAAGTTTGAGGTTGCTGTCTTATCCTTTTCTCAATTCTTCCTTTTTAGCTAAATCTTCCCTTTCACTTCATTACACTATTTAACAAGTGACTCAGGAAGACAAATATTCCTTTCCTTCCATAATATTTACATGTTTCAGGTCTATATAGTTTATGTTACTTTTTAATCTTGCCAAAGTCTGTACCTTGAAATCCTGACTGTCTCCAGCCCCCCACCCTCCTGCCCCATCTTTTTCATCTTAGGTTCCTAAGTTCCTCCAGCCAATAGTTTTCTGAAAATAAGGAACCCAAAAATTAATTGTAAATCCAAAAATCAGGTAATATCATATTTCATATGTTTCTAGATTTGTTTTATGCTTTTTGTGCTGTGTGCAGCCATTATTTGCATATTTGGGGAAGCTTCATCTCTCTGCAAACTGATGACTGAGCTGCTGTTCACCTTCATTTTATATCACTTGATGCTTAATTTCTGCTGCGTAAACGCATAGTTCAGATTATTTACACTAATTTCATTCATTGTCCTAAGATATATTAAGTAGTGTTTTCCCCAAGACAACCCAATTTTTTCTCTCCAGTATTTCTGTTCTAACAAGAGGATTCATGCTAAAACTATGGAATTCAGTAGAAGTGCTCCTTTTGACATTAATCTACCTTTCCATGTGTTACTTCTCTTTCTCCTTTGATGTTTTACAATTGAAAGGAGTTGAGAATCTTCCCCACTAGCACTGAATATTGCAATATTAAAGATATATGGGCTTTGCAAGATAGGGAACTATGGGGAAAAAAAAAAGAGTCTGGAGGATTCAAAGACTTCTGCAACTAGAGGCTAGGTGTAAGCCACAGGCCATTTCTAAGCTTCATTCCCTTTTATCTCCACAGTTTCCTAAACTTTAACTCTTCTGAGAGATACAAACTGAAGAAATTCCACAAGCTCCCTGTATTTCTCAGGTTTTTTTCCTTTTCACATAGGGCTATGCCCCTTAATAAATTCATTTTTATCAATTTTATAGTCATGGGAACTATCTTATGTAGAATTAAAAGAAGGATGTGACACTAGCATGTTTATTTGTAAAACTGTGTCTCTTGTGGAAGTAACTCAGCAGGGTAAAGAAAATACTTCAATCTTGCCAGCAAAATATATCTCATTTGCAACACACATGATTCAGCTCTTTCCCAGTACTTTTCCCATTTGTATGTCTTCTGCAAAGAACCTTCGTTTTTCAGATAATCCATACTGTCACTTTCACAGTCAACAAATAGGAAGATATGGTACCAGTAAAAGATGTTATTCATTCTTCAGTCAAATGGTCCTACGCAGAGGACTGCAAACAAATGATTATGCATACTTCTCACATGCCACGTGAAGAAAATGAAATACATATAAGCAAGTGTTATATCAAAATCATAATCACTAACTACCCTCTATGAGGGAACTACAGTGATTCTGAATGGGGCGTGAATTGCTTTGCATGCTTGATCATCACAGGTGGGGCAAAAGGAATTTCACTGTTTCAACCTGTTTTCTCTCCGGTGATATGTTACATTGCTAGCAGCTCTTTGGAATTCTTTTGAATTTTTGGTGGTAATGTCATTGAAAGAGCCTTTGTCCTCAGGAGAGAAGACAAGGTATTTTGACAGATAAAAGAAAGAACTGATGTGATAAAACTCAATAAATCAGAAAATTGATGGTGTTGGGGATTTTTTTTTTTTTTGACATGTTGAGTTCACTGATGTGTTTATGTCCAAAAGCATTGCATAGGGTGTCTGCAGAAAGGTGCTACTGCAGAGTTCATGAGCTTTACAAAATAGAAGCAACTCATTATCTTGCATAGAACTGACACTGGCAAAATAGTAAGTCCTGCTCAGTTTACGGATTTGGAACAACCCAGGCTGAGTTGACATTTAGCCAGTAACCAAACAATGGGTAGGAACTACAGTGTTTAAGGATGGAGCTTCAGGACTAGCACAATGTGATTTAAGACTAGAGCCATGCATTTCTTTTGCATCTTTTGAAATATATCTAATCACCAAGAAAATACCATTCAGTCATATTATTATGGGAATTTCAGGGGAGCTCCTCCTAATCTGTTTTAAGGAAATGGAAGAATTGAGAGTAACATAGGAAGGAGAAATCTTGCTGCAAATTCTAAAATTCTAGCCATAAACTTCGATGTGTCTTAAGAATTCTGGAGAAAGGCGTGCAAACAATGAGAAAAAGACTGCTGATAATTTTAATTTAGAGGTCACATTTTGAAATTGTTTACTTGTAAACTTTTTGTTGCAATCTGTATTTAAAAGCTTTACCAGGCTACTTGCCTGCATGACACTGATGAGTGTAGAGTTATCTGTCTTCATAAAGTCACCAAACTTGAATAGATATGCAAAAGTCCCTGTAGAGAATCTGACTTGTGTAAGTTTAAGACACTCAGGCTGGAATGTATTAGTTAGCCATGGGTTTGCCATTACAAAATGTTAAGTTATGGGAAGGAAATCCCTTTGACAGATACAAGTCAGCGTTTTTCCAACAAGTAGTAGGTACCTGAGATGCACCTAATTTCCCTTCCAACCTGACTCAGCAAACTTCATAATTTCACGCATGAGCATTCTTAAATAAGACTACTGCTGCTTTAGGGGCAAACTAGTTAGATTACTGTCATAATTAATTTTACTGTGATTCTAAAAATAGTATGTATATGTATACATACACAAATCTCCTCAATGACTTAAGTCTCATGTTTGTGCATGAACTATCACTTTAATATCACATTAATAATTCTGGAGAAGAATGCACCATAATGTAAAAATATTTACCCCTTGCAGATTGCATGGCATGAATTTGTATTAAATGTCTGCAGAGCAGAACTTATGAGAAGAGTAAAATATTAGCTATTTGCTACAATGGCCATCTACACAATTTGATATTTTATTAGTCATTTCAGAGTTCCTTTATGTTTTCTTCTTCCAAATATGATGACTGTTGAACTTGTGAAATGAGAAAGAGTAAAACACAAACCAGTTATTAGTGCTGCTTGATCAATAAAATCCTTAGTCAGAAGGATACTATTAAAATGCTGTGCCCATGAAGATGCACATTTCAGTTCTTCAGTGCTGTATCTTCAATAAATTAGGTGAAATACCATGAAAGGAGACTTCAATCCCTGGCATTTTTGTGTTTGTCCTACATTATTAAAATCATAGGGTTTTTTGAAACAAATACTGATATTTTCTGCAAAGGGTGAGCTGATATTTGGATGTATAAGCACAAGAAAGAAGAAAGCAGGCAGAGTGCTTTCAT
Source organism: Aramus guarauna (assembly GCA_013400195.1). NCBI lineage: Eukaryota > Metazoa > Chordata > Aves > Gruiformes > Aramidae > Aramus > Aramus guarauna. Next base: position 14,627 of record VXBL01007055.1, on the reverse strand, counting down.
TCTTTAAAAATAAATGTGTTATGGGGAAGTTTTTTGTTTGTTTGTTTTCAAAGAAGAAGAGCTAAAAAGATAAAAGACTAAAGAACTTCAGCTTTCACTTGAATCATGTCATTAAAAGTTCTTATAGTTAATACAAGTAATTTCAGGATAATTCCAAACTATTTTTTCCAGAATTTTTCACAAGGCCAAGCAGACTGCTCAGGTTTACCATGGGTACAAAATACAGGTATAGATACAGGTCAGGCACATCTCAGGCAAAATTAAAATGTTTTCTGGGGAGTTTTGCATCATCACTGTAAAACAAATCACAGCAATTTAAGGTATGACTTTCACACCTACTCTCAAGCTATGCCTCCAAAATGTAGATGAATTGCTACATAATTTGGGGAACAAAGATTTTGTATTTCTTTCCTGCATTTATCTGCATCTCTGATTCTCTTATGTCAATTACATATCTTCAACTTTGGTCTTTTACAATGCTCAACACTATTGTGACACATCTGGCTCATTGTTAAATCAACCTTCAATATCTTTTTTGTTTTTCCCCAAAATTCAGTCAACTTTGCACTTACTTAACACCTGAATTGATCAGTGAAGTACAGCAAATGATAGGAGTCAGGCACCACTTTTTTCCTTTACCACATTCACTATGACAGCTTTATTATATTGCTAAAAAACATATGTACTATCACAAGGGTATTATATTGTTAAAAAACNAAGAATATCAGCAAAATTAGATTAAATCCATTAACCAGAACAACCAGAACTGATACTTATGAAATCTCTCTAGAAACATTTACTAATAGAAAATTCCAAATCTTCTACTGTGTTAGGTCAGTGTGACTTGTAATGCAGCATTGGTGTCTCAGGATTGGGAGAGGCTATCTAGGGAGAGCACACTGGTGCATCAGTTGCACTCATATTCACAAGAATAGGAAAAGCAAAGGAATGTATCCCTGCCCATCGCCCCTTCTTGTGAATTCACAGGGCAAGATTTTGCCTAATTCTTTTGTTCCAATGCTGATAGTTTATACCTCATAGCCTCTTCTGGCTACAGTTTCAAGAAGTTATTTTTAATTGAATATAAAAGCATTTTCTTTTATCTGTTTTATACAGATATCATACTAATTTTCCTCTAGTTCTCGCAGTGCAAGGTTAGGTGAATAAACAGTTTTGTGTTCATCTTAATCTTAATGATCCTGTAATTTTTGATCAATTCTCAGCCATGCTAACCTTCTTCTCTCCAAATTGAAGAGTACCAGACATTTCAGTTGTTCCTCTTAGAAAACAACAGTTCCATATTGGCTATTTTGAGATTTGTCAGTCAGTTCTTAATCTGCTTCACATCTGCTTTAATTGGTGCTCCTTTCCTAAAATAAGACATCATCCAGCACTAAATTCAAAGCTTTGTAAAAAAGCCAGATATGTTACTTATATTCAGTTATAAACCACATCTGTATTTACATATGCAATAACAGGAAATTTTAATGGCATTAACCTCCTTTGACAAGAACTGCCTTCCAAAATATACTGGTTTGCAATATTTCTCATTTCTTTAATTCTTCACCGACCTAATTCCCCATCCACTTTTCCATTTTCCAGGATCTCAAGATGTGTAAAAGCTGGGAGTAGTTCCTGGATACTTGGTATTTTAGCTACCCTTTTTTTTTTTTTTTTTTTTTTTTTTTTTTGTTTTTTTTTTCCCTTTTTTTTTTTTTTTTTTTTTTTTAATAATTTAAATTCCTTTGATACAATCAGAATAGCAGAGTAAAAAAAGAGTAAATCATATGTCCAATGGGCAGTAGGAGAGAGTGACCTTTTTTTTTTTCTTTCTTAATTGACTGTTTATAAATGTATCGAAGTGCAGGAAAATGTTAACCTGGGAAGCCCAGTAGTGATCCTGAGATGTGGCAGAAGTGAACATTCCCCAAACCAGAGTACAGCCAGCGTGCTTACCTGCCCTCAGGTACCCTGGTGATCTCTGGGGGGAAGCCTCCAGGTGCCCCTGGGGTAGGGAGCCCCAGCACACTCAGGCAAAGCCCTGCATCTGATAATTGGGCTGTGGGACACATGGGGCAGAGCACCTGCCTCCAAGCACAAACACAGTGGCAACAAAACGCCGATACCAGCCATATGCACTCATCTCTCTGGCTATATTTCTAATGGGTTGGTGAAACACATCATGGTGTGCATCTCAGGAACCAAGCTTCAAAACTTGCTTTCTACCACTACTCCCAAACTTGCTATTAGCTTAAATGATCCCTGAGAGTGCCTACAGGGAACTGAATCAGTCAGGCAAGAGTAATGTAGAATAAGATTAATTTTTTGTCTGTTTTACTATTTCCTCCATGTTTGTGCTTTGAACTACCAGAAACATTATGTATATCTTCTCTTTGAATTTTGTGTGCCACAATCTTTATTTGTTCTCTTGCTCCATACCACGACACAAGCCTTTAGTTATAGGAAGTGCAGTTAATACACAGGCATTTTTCCCTCTTTAACCATTGTCTAAAGTTACAATTCAAAATGGAGAAAGGATACACTTTTATTACAGAATTATACAAAATATACTCAAAATACAAAAAATGTGAAGGTGGATATGGAACATAATAAGAGCAAGGACAGTGATTTTCATTTTTTTATGCTTTTAAGACAGAAGGCACGTAAATCTGAATTCTGAATACCCATAAAAGTGGGTAAAAAAAGGAGGGGGTTTAAAAATAATTAATATCTTGTCTATGAATTAATTTTTGTTAATATATTATTTTATTAAAAACTATATTTTATCAAGTACATTTCAAGTACCAGAGAAGTGCTTGTTTGATTGCATCTGTTAAAAAATAAACCTCAAGAATCCTATAATGACACAAATACACAGCAAACTCAGTATTAAGAAATAGAGTTCTCAAGGCTCAAACAAGAACAAATTTATATCCACAGCACATCAGAAAAGATAGTTTGTACTCAGCTTTTGTTTTTATTTTTTCCACTAATAAATACTTCTTAAGAAGTATATTACTTCACATTTAATTACTAATGAAAATATTTTTCCATGGATGATCCTTCTGCCACACAAGTAGCTTGCTATCACACATCTGTAATGGACTTTTTGAATGCACCTATTTAAATATAGACCTCACCTTTTGTGTTTATCTCAGTCAGAGTGCCGTCTCCTAACTAATGGTAATCTTCGTTGTTTCTACAAATAAATGCAGTACGAAAGTGCTACTCAAAAGATGAATGGAGCATGCTGAGTTTTCTGGACCTTCCATATATTTGGAGCTAAAAGGATCAAAGACCTCAAGCAGAAGAGAAGTTTGTGTGAATAGGTACTTTTGGGAGAAGATCAGAGCAGAACAGAAAGCTCAGTGTTTTGCATCTAATCTGGGAAGATTTTTAAACATACAAGCATGTGTCAGATCCTCATAAAATACTGAAAAACACAATATGGCAGCTATATGAAATACAAGGACAAATAGGAATAGCTAGCTATAACAACAATCTGTGAAATGCATAGATTATTGTGCATAACTAGATTTACCTTTAGCGGAGACAATGAAAAAAATTAATGGACGGAAGAAAAACACGAAGTTAAAATGTAAATGTGATTTTATTCTTAAAGTGTGCCATCTGTCTTCGTCTTCATTTCATAAATACACTTTTATGGGGTTGCAACTAGTGCAAGATGAGAGTGGAACATATAGGATGGACAAATTCCCTATTCATAGGGAGCCAACGTCAAACAATCCATAGCCATGTTAGCTTCAGCTGCCGTGCGAGCAAGGGGAGCCCGTTTAAGAGAGAAAGAGATCCTGGAAGCATCACAAGTACCAAAATGTCACACTATGGTTCTCAATTTAGGCATAAACCCACCTAGCCTAGTCTGTAGCAAACAGTGCAACTAAAATTCATTCTCAGTAACTCGCGTTTCCACCTGTAGCACTTACTAATGCTTCAGAAAATGTATAGAGAGGTTTAATCCATTTAATCTGATTGAATTCCAGAAAAATACTCATGTGGACACACAGTTGGAGAATGAACTGGCTTGGAGGAAAAACATATGTTTCAGTACTTATAAATTATATTTAATCTGTCCTGGCTTAGTCTGAAAGATGTACTAAAGATTTGCCAAGCCTTGACAAATTTGTGTGAAACTAGTGAATATATATTTTTGAAAAAGATTATGTAATGTGTTTATATCTCTATGTATCACATACATGAATGTACTTGTGTGTGCATGTATATACGTACACATATTTATAGTATGTGCTTGAATACCAACTTAGTACATTTTTTATACTACCTTAGAACATATTTTGTGATTTGAATAGGATTTTAATTCATATTTATATTATTTAAAACCAAATCTAATCCCATAGATATAGTGGTACAGATTTACTAATCTAGACCTCAGTGTCCAATACTACTTATCAGGGATTCAAATGGAAAAACATGTGAAGAGAAATGAGTGTAATTCAGTGTGCAATATCATATTTTTAACATTGATGACTTGGGAACAGGTGTGTACAGGTAGAAAAGATAGCTGTAGACATTTTTCCCCTGGTGCATGTACGAAATTTCTATTGACATTGACAAAGAGGAGAATTTAATCTACTATGTACAGAACAATGCATTAAGAAGTCATCACTGTAAATGAAATCACACATGGCTATTTAGCTGTGACAGTTTAGAGAAAGAGTATGTTCTATTTCGGCATCTCTGAAGAGGGGAAGCACGTGTCCTCTCTCAGTAAGCTGATCTGAACACAGACAGCATGACAACATTGGCAGCAGATGTCTTTGAATTCCCTTCCAAACTATCATCTCCAGAATAAATTATTAAAAGCCTTATCTGTTCTGAAAACACTGTGAAAAAAGAAGGGAAGGGGGTTTTGTCACTTCTGTCTGCTTCGGGAATTCTTAATAATTTTAAAAATGTTTAAAGACTTTAACATTTGTACAGCTATTTTTACTCTATAATACCATTCTAGCAGAGCCCCATCCTGTGCCTCAGTAATGGCACTCAAGATAAAATTAGGGTCTTCCACTTCATTTCTGTAAGTTTTGTGGAGTTCACAGAAAATTACTTTGTTAAATAAAATTTAAATTACTTAGCATTGATTTTTTTTTTTCCTGCACTATTTCTTTAGTGAAGTAGAACCCACCTACAACACCACATACAGGACAAACATAGCTATTGCTCAGTTGTGCAGTGAGCTGGTAGATGTAATCAAAATTACCACCCAGAGGAAGTCAGTGAAATAAAATACAGGCAAGAAAAGTTTTGAGTTTTCCTAGAATTGGGAGCCTAAACTCTTTGCAAAGAATAGATTTTTACTATAGTATGAATATTCAGATTTTATATTTAACTTGAATGACAGCACAGTACTTCACAGCTCAGTGTAGTAGTCCTGATTTAGGATTGATTTAAAGGTAAGAATGTGAGCTAACAAATAACAGTATTATTTTTTCAACAGTAAGTTCTTTACTGGAACAGCTGCTACGAGATAAGAGAGGAAGAACATTATTGCACAATCTAATCTCCCTATTCACCATTAGAAAATGTTTTGAAAGGAAGTAGTTAAGAATCTAGCAAGGTTAACTTAATAAGTTGCAGAAGACTTTTGTCAACATATTTCCAAAAGGATGATTCATAAAAAAGAAGTGTAAAGACAGTTATGGGCAAATAACCCAAAAAATTGAGAAAGGAGGAAGGCGAAAGAAAATTATGTAATTTTGCTGCAGAACCATGTGGCTGGACAAGAGCAGGGCTGTCTGGCTAGCTCAAAGGCTGGCTGGATTTTTGTGTATTTTTTATTCCTCCTCCAGATGGGAAGATGGAAAGAGAATTTGGGGAAGATAGGAAAGATCTAGTAACTAAGATGACATCTAAGATGATAAAAGGGCTATAAGTCATCCATCATAGGCATGGCATGGTGTCGTTAAAGAGCTGGCAACAGGACTCTGTGTGCAACAGGGCATTCTGGTAGCAAACAAGAGCCAGCAGAGCTCTCTGGCATACCATCAGGAGCGAGGAGCCTACCTGACATCCAAGAGTTGTACGAGTACGTGCCCTGGGTGCCTCTGAACAGGGAGCTCATTTACAGCAAGTACAATGCACGTCTTGTATAACATTGAAAAGAATAGGATATCTGTCAATATGAGAAATAAGATTAATAACTTCACATGTTCACTACTGCAAAGTACTTCAGGTGGATTTTTTTTTTTTTTTTCATTTTGTGTAGTGTACAAATGATTAGCACATTTGAAAAATTTAAACAGTCTTTGAACTCATTTAGTAGTGACTAAAAATATTTGGCCTGCAGGACTGGCTTCAGTGGAAATTTCCTTAAAGAGAACAGAAGACAGTTTATACTTACAGCACTTATAATTGCACTGTTATTACAGAGTATAAAGTATATAGAGTATATGGAGAATATGAGCATTTGTACCTATTCTTAGCTGCTCTGTTAGTAACTGTATCAGTTCAATCCCTCTAGCCACTCTCGTGAGACCACACCTGGAGTACTGTGTCCAGCTGTGAGGCCCACAACATAAGAAGGACGTGGAGCTTTTGGACAGTGTCCATAGGAGGGCTGCAAAGATGATCAGAGGGCTGGAGCACCTCTCCTATGAGGACAGGCTGAGAGAGTTGGGCTTGTTCAGCCTGGAGAAGAGAAGGCTCCGGGGAGAACCTATAGCAGCTTTTCTATACTTAAAGGGGGTCTAAAGAAAGCTGGAGAGGGACTGTTTACAAGGGCATGCAGTGGTAGGACAAGGGGTAATGGCTTTAAGATGAAAGAGGGTAGATTTACATTAGATATTAGAAAAAGATTCTTTACTGTGAGGGTGGTGAGGCACTGGAACCGGTTGCCCAGAGAAGTGGTGGATGCCCCATTCTTGGAAGTGTTCAAGGCCAGGCTGAATGGGGATTTGAGCAACCTGATATGGTAGAAGGTGTCGCTGCTCATGGCAGGGAGGACTGGAAATAGATGATCTTTAAGGCCCCTTTCAACCCAAACCATTCTATGATGACTTTATGATCACAGAATCATAGAATCATGGAATAGTTTAGGTTGGAAAAACCCCTTAAGATCTAGACCAACCTAGCATTGCAAAGTCCACCACTAAACCATGTCCCTAAGCTCCTGTGGTGGGTTGACCCTGGCTGGGGGCCTGGTGCCCACCAGAGACACTCTATCACTGCCCTCATTCACTAGACAGGGGAGAAAAAGTATAATGAAAAGCTTTGTGGGTCGAGGTAAGGACAGGGAGACCACTCATTATCGTCATGAGCGAAACAGACTGAACTTAGAGAGAAAATTAATGTTATTTATTACCAAACAGAACAGAGTAGAAGAATGAGAAATAAAATCAAATCTTAANCTGACCTTGGTGTCTGCAAAATTCCTCACATCTTCTCACTCCTCTTTCTGGCTGCAAAAGCTCCCTGTAGGTTGTTTTTTTCCTCGTTAAATATGTTATCACAGAGGCACTACCACCGTCGCTGATTGGCTCAGCCTTGGCCAGCGGTGGCTCTATCGGACACAGGGGAAGCTTCTATCAGCTTCTCACAGAAGCCACTCCTGTAGCCTCCCAGACTACCAAAACCTTGCCATAGAAACCCAATACATTCCACCCCTCACCTCTGTGAATCACATATTTAAGAATAATCATTAAAATGCACATTCACCGCACAAACTTCACAAACACCAAATTACAGGAAAAAAAACCAAAAACAAAACCAAAAACGAATTCCTCACACCAAAATCAAAATAACATCATCACAACACCAAACAAAAATGGACAATTTACACACACAATCCACCCATCATTCCTTCAGCACAATTATTTTGCTCTCTAGCTATGTTCAGTATATGTTTTGCCTGTTACCTCTTCCAATTACTATCCTTATCTCGATTTTTCTCATGCCCCACACTGGGCACCAAAAAAACTAATGCGCTGGGTTTGCATGGCAAGGTTTTGGTAGTGGGGGGGCCTACAGGGGTGGCTTCTGTGAGAAGCTGCTAGAGGCTTCCCCTGTGTCTGACAGAGCCAATGCCAGCCAGCTCCAAGGCGGACCCACTGCTGGCCAAAGCCAAGCCAATCAGCGCCTCTGTGATAACATATTTGAGAAAGAAAAAAAAAACAGTTAAGAGAGAGCTTTTGCAGCCAGAGAGAGGAGTGAGAAGATGTAAGAAACTTTTCAGACACTAAGGACAGTGCAGAAGGAGGGGAAGAGGGTGCTCCAGGCACCAGAACAGAGATTTGCCTACAGCCTGTGGTGAAGACCATGGTGAAGTAGGCTGTCCCCCTCAGCCTCCTTTGGTCCAGACTAAACAACCTCAGTTCCCTCAGCCGCTCCTTATAAGATGTGTTCTCTGGACCCTTCACCAGCTTCGTTGCCCTTCTCTGGGCACGCTCCAACACCTCAATGTCTGTCTTGTAGCGTGGGGCCCAAAACTGAACACAGAAATTGAGATGCAGCCTCACCAGTGCTGAGTACATAGGGATGACCATTTCCCTCATCCTTCTGGCCACACTATTTCTGATACAAGCCAGGATGATATTTGACTTCTTGGCCACCTGGGCACACTGCTGGCTCATATTCAGCCAGCTAATGATGATGATTCAGTTCAAAATTTTGGATTCATATCATCTGTTAGAATTAAGAAGAAAACAAAAATTCAGTAAAATCTGAGTATAAATGCATCATCAACTTCACTGCTTGGCAAGTAGACCTGTCTCCTCTCAGTTCACCTTCTTGTGTGCCTTTCCTGTTGAATTTGGAAATCATGCTGAAAGCCTCTCTGTAATATCTACAAGATATCTACTTTTTCTCAAGGTTTGGCTTTCTGTGACGGCTGCATCCTTCTTTTGAAGGAATGATGAAACAGCTCATTGGTTGGGAATCAAACAATTTGGAAAATTAAAAAAAAAAAAAAAACAACAAAGCAAAACACATTCATTGCTTCTTTTCAGAATGAAATTATTTTGGTTTTCATCTAAGACTGATGGAAAGACAGAGAGTAAGGATGTTCATAAGACCAAATAAATATCTTTACCATTTCTCCATTTAACTGAGATTTCATATTTTAGGTGTTTGGAAGGGCTCAAACAATAGCTGATCTGGTCAGAATTATACAGTAACAGGGGAGCAAGAATAGATAGAGAAATATGTTCTCCAACAAAATGTTTATTTACATGTTTTATTGTGAGCAGCTTTTAAAAGCAGAACTTCAAAACTTATCAGAACAGAATGAAAGATGAAAAAAAAAATTCTTTATTCTAGCAGTTTTTATTAGTAAGAACTGATTTATTTAATGGATTAATATCTGTTGGATTATGTGACAAAGACCAATTTCAATAGCCACAGAGAAGCTCAGAGGCACCACAGCAGGTGGGGGTACTTCCAGTCAAGGGAAGAAGCTCCTGCCCCAGCCCTCCGGAGGGTAGGACACACTCTGTGAGATGTGGTCTATATATGTTTATTTGTGTGTATGTGTACATACATACATGCATACATGTGTATCTGTATGGTATAGGTGTGCCTACTGGGAACACATCTGAGCCTCACTGTGGCATCCTCGCTTCTTTTGGGCTGCAGAATTCAGCACCTCCCTGACTATATAATTGTGTGGTTCAGCCTGTTTAAGTTACTTAGTTAATGAATTACTGACATGTTATATAGTTCCAAATATAAAACTTGAAATACTATGCTAGTGTTGACTATTAATCTATGCAAAAATGTAGTGCAACTATTCTTGAACTAAGCAAGGATTATTAGCATACAAGCAAGTGCAGCAATGACACACGGCATGAAGAGCACATATAGTGCATATACAGTTCCTTTCGGTAGTTTGTTAGTGAGTCTTGTGAAACCAAATAAGACAGCTACAGGTGAAAAGTAAAATAGTTGTCATTTTGTGTGTTTGGTTTTCATCTTCCCTTTTCAAAAACTTCATTTAAGATGTCACTTATTTAGGTACGGATATCTAGAGAAATGACTGGTGCCACTAAAGCTTGATAAGGTACTTAAAAGTTCTAAATAGCATAATGTGAAAAAAAAGAAGAAACTTTTTCATTGTGAAGCTGAGACATGACTTACAAACCCATTGTACATAATAATAGAAATTCCTTTCAAAATTAAGTGGTCAGTGCTTAAGAACATAGAAGTTCAAAAGGAATTAACAGAGTTAATCCACATCCACAGCCTCTGCTTCAACCTTCATAATGTTGCATGAAATATGGATAGCTACACAGATGGTAAAGACATCTTAAAATATTTTTATTCCTAAAAAATGAGAAGTGATACACAGGACAGATTCACCTTTCTCTTCAGATTAAGAAGGGATGCTGCAACTAAATGAAATACTAACCTAATCTATCATGGAAAATTTTATCTTCCACAGTCATTTGTAGACACACCTGGCTGTAGATGACATGCATCCAAAAATACAATGAAATCTTATTATGCAACTACTATATTCCTTTTATTAGAAAATCAGAAAGATTTTGTAAGGAAAAATTGTATCTGGCAGTGTGATTTTAGAAGATACATAAAATTAAATTATACCTGTACCTGCCTGGAAGCAAACCAGACTCCGTCACTATTACAGTTCTCCAGCTTCTGTGTATGAAAAATAATGCAATGATTTTTATGATACCTTAATGACAGTTGATGCTGTTCAGTTTTGTAAAGAATTAGAATCTGATTATATCTCAGTTTCTCTGGAAGAAACCCTAGATTTGGCAATGCAGAGTCTCTGACAGAGCAAGCTATTGGGCAAGATCATTCAAACTGAAAAAACCCAACACCTCACAGAGACAGAAATTAATACACAGTGCAAAATATCTATCATTATTGGAGTTCTGTCTTCATGCTTCACCTTGTCTAAGCAGACCATAAAGCTTTACAATCTACAGAAGGAAATATAAATACAGTAATTTGAAAACAGATCAGTCAGACCTTTCAATACTAATTTTTAAAATTCTGTTTGAAGTGCATGGTCTGAGTCAAATTTCTTTTTTGATGAAAGCCTTACATAGTCAATAAGAAAATAAAAAAAGCTGTGCAAAGAAAAAAAAATCAACAAGAAACTAAGCAGAACAATTTAGGATTTGTTTGGTTTTTTTTTCTTTGAGACCTTAACACCAAACTATCATTGAAAGTAAATTACAGAATAAGAAATTCAGCTTCTACTGAGGCTTATAAGTAGTTTAAAAAGTGTTTTGTTCACCAAACTAGAGATAAAATTCTAACGTGGCTTACTTATGCAACACATTCTCTTAATACTGATAAGTAAGGTAGGGTATATTTATTTGCAAAATTATATTCTGAAATATAGGAAAATTTACCTGAACAGGTCTTATATTTATTTGGACTCCTTGGCACTGCAGGTGATACTTTTCTGGTAGGCATAAGGGTTCTGTATCTCATGGTAAGTCAGTAACAATTCCAATCATGCTGTTCTATGTTGATAATTCCAAGATAGAGTGAATAAAATAAAAATAAAAGAAGATAAGTCCCTAACTACTATACTTTTCATCCGAAAGATCATGGGCTTGAGAGTGTTCCTGATCATTACCAAGGTTATTGCAAAAAGTGATTGAAAGATCACTACACTCTGTTTTGTTTTTCTAGTGTCAGATGTCTATCCAAACACATTACAGCCAGATCAAGTATTAATTCTTCCAGTTTGGGGAGGAGTTGGTTTGGGGGGAAGTATGTCACAGGACCTTACAAATCATAAGGCTGAAAAATGAAGAAGCACCACTTTTATCAGAACTGTGAACTCTGTTTAGAGCTTTCTGTTGCTTTTGAGTTCTTCACTCTTTTCATGCATTCTCAATTAGATTACAATTCTTTCTTGTGGTATTCAACCATTTGTTGCATGTTATCAGTACAACATTAAAGATGCTTTGAAGGTCAGATGAAGGCTCAGTTCTGACATGTGTTTAGTACATATATGATAGCCCTGACTTAAGTCTGCTTAAGTTTTCTTTTTTTTTTCTTTTGCAAGCTTGGATGAGGAAGTAATTTCTGTTCCTGAAGTTCTTAGCTTATTGTTATCATTAGAACAAGAACTAGAATTGGATTAATATGAAAGTGATTCATAAATTTAAAGAATAATTGAAATAATAATAGGTTTATAAAGGCTGCATAACATTTTGTAGCATGGAAATGAAGAGGAAGATTTCAAATGAAAGTACCTTAAAATTTCAAGAACAGTCAAGGTTTTATTTAAATGAGTTCACTACTACTCCTCTTTCCTACATAGCAAGAAATTCAACAACAGCTACCAGAGGCAATTCTGAATTCTTCTTCATTATAGCAGAGTAAGGCTTCTTGGGTTGAACAGCAAAATATCCAAGGACTCAACAGAACTGAATGTTTCAGTTGTTCTTTCACTATGCTTTCTGTCAACAGAGTTTCATTCAAATAATTTGTTTGAAAAGTCATAGAGTGTGCTCATTTCCCTTGCTAAGTGGAATAGCTATATTTACTTCCATCAGAACACCAAAGGAGAGTACAAATGATCATTCTCCCACATGTGCCTTACCTCCCAGTGAGCTCTCAAAGTATAATTGAATGGGTCGAGGCTATGCTGTTTCTACATTTACCAGCCAGCATATACTGTGCCATATATTACACATAACAAAATAATGCATCTTGGCTATAGTTGGTTGTCATCCATGGGAAATCATGAGATTAAAAAAAAATAATCAGACAGAATCTCAAGAAAAACAATTCAGGTGTCAAGCAGGAAGAATAGTGACCTCTTGCTGGTGGAGAGAAAAGAATGCTTCCTTATGGTTGTGCAGTTTTCTGTCTTTCTTTATTCTGTTAAATGGCACAACTCTCTTTAGCAGCAAAGGATTAGTCTCCATGACAGAACACAGGGGAGTTAGCAGAGACTATTCTATATAATAGTATCTAATAAGCCCACTCCTAGGCAAAACACTTATCTGTTTCTTACAAGATAAATAAGAATATAAAATAAACTTTAAAACATCCTTTTCAATGACAGTGTATTTTGCAAGAGATTGTGCAGAATCTAGAATCCATAGTGTTGTCCTCCTCTGCTTTCTATATCCAGTCCAACAGAAATACCTGAAAATGCAGTTTAGTTTAAATTTTCTGGTATGAAGTGTTAAAAGAGATCCTGTTTTTCTTTATTCTAAATAAAGAATATTCTTCTGCTATTGCAACAATTGGTTTTAGAATAGTTATCTGGTCAGTAGGATAGAATAATCAGGTACTTACGATGAGGATTCTTTATCTTAATTCTTTTCCCCTTACTGTCCACATGTCTTTTCTGCAATGATTTCAAAGTTAATCCTTTTTTTTTTGTTTTGTTTTGTTTTTTTTTTAATGTCAGTGACTTTTTTCTTGAGTGATCTTTTCCAGGAAATTCTTCCTCCAAATAAAGAGGGGTTTGTTTCATATTCATAGTATTCAAGTATTAACATCATATGGTGATGACAAAAATGGCCAGATATCAAAAATCAGGTGCTTAGAAATTCCAGTTGTCAAAATATCTAAATCTGGGCACCCCAATGTGAATACATAAGATTACATGCATTTAAAAATTTGTGAGTAAAGTACCACTGTTTACTTGCATTGATCTTTAAAGAGGTATGTTTCTGCATGCAGGACATTTAAGTAAGACCTGCTTGGAGTACTAAAGATGTGTCAAAAGAGACTGAACAGATTCTGAGATACAACTTCTTGTAACTGTAAAATAAATTTTACATTTCACAAAGGGATTTAGATTGTTCTACATTTTTTATTCACCAATAAAATGAGGTTCTAGTAGTGCCTCTATAAATCTAATTGAATATACTTTGACATGTACAGTAAAAATAAATCAGGATATCAGTTTTCTGGTAGAAACCACAAAAACTAAAGGCACAGTTATCTGCCAGATATCATTTCTTCTCAAGTTATACTCCTTTGAATCATAAACAGTATTTAATGAAGCTGTATTTTTCTGTTTTATTACAATTTTCTATTACTGGGAAATTACGGCTTTGACCACATTCTTTCCAATTCTTGTTGAATTGTTGACTCATCCAATTGTTAAATTTACTTGCAATTTTCATCAGTCAAATAGTTTATAAATACATAGTCAGTTGAAAAAAATCAGGCAGGATACATACACAAAGCAAATAGCACTCTTTGAAAATTAAACCATGAGACATACAATTTCAATTTATTTTCTAAAAATTACACTTTGAATTTCAATTGAAATTTGGTTATTTAACCCCAGTTGGTAAATCACCACCACATAGGTGCTCACTCACTTCTCTGTCTTCAAGGGGATGGGGAAGAGAATGGAAAAAAACCTCAGGGGCTGAGATAAAGACAGTTTAATAAGATAACAAAGGAATGATGAAGATGATGATGACGACGATGATTATGATGATGATAATACTAATAATAATGATGATGCACAAATGCAATTGCTCACCACATGTAGAAAGGAAAAAAAACAATCCAAGGCCCAGTCTGTTCCCAAAGAGCGATCCTGCCTCCTGGCTCACTTCTCCAGTCATATCCAGAGCATGAGGTTATACGGTGGGGAACATCCCTTTGGATGTTGGTCAGCTTCCCTGGCTGTGCTC
>VXBL01007054.1:146697-197498 GCA_013400195.1 Aramus guarauna | reverse complement strand
GTTTTTCCCCTGTCATTAATTTTCACAAACTTCAGATTGCTGGAATCTTTCAAAGAACACTTTACTTTATTTTATTTTTGTTATTCATGTTATTAAGAGGATTTTTCTGCTAGCAATCTCTTCCAAAGTCCTCTCAGTCTAAGGGGAAGAGGCAATTCCCAAATACCTCACATCACAGGGAAAATGAGAATTTAATGCACATCTGTGCCTTCCTCCTCACACATCCTGTGTTAGCTGAGATCATAACATCAGACAGAACCTTTGGGTTGTCTTTTTGCCTATGTGAATGGCTTAAAATGGCCTAGCTGCTGTACGCTTTCCATCCTCTTTTTTTGTTCTAAGCAAGATATTAAGGGAGACGTACAATATATGATGCGTTGAGTTAACAAGTGCTAATTTTATTTCACATAAAAAGTATTGCTGTTAACTGAAAGATAATTCTGCAAAACCTGTCTTGTCTAAGCTGGTTTTACCTTCTCTGCTCTTCTCACGATATTTGTGTATAATGCAAATAGGGCTTTATGAAGAGATTATTTAAAATACATGGAGCTATAATTTTGCTTTTTCCATTGAAATTCTAGTGTAACACCAGGTTTGGTCAAAGTGTCAGACCTCTGCACTAGAAAGCTACTTCTTTCTGTGTTTTGCTGCATGTTTTCGATGTCAAGCTGTCTGCACTACTACAAATTTCTTTAAGCCCAGAGTCTTTGGAAGATGCTAGAAATTTTTCCAGTGTTACGGTTGATGGTCAGATCATACTCACATTTCATCCCTAGCTAGATGATACCTTGTACAGACTTCTTCCTCCTCATAACACAAGGGCTCTACAGCCCTTCCCAAGATTTTCTAGAGAGTGTTCCACCGATCCAAGGTGCTGCCCCAGTTGAGGAGGTGAGGGCTGTGTAAGTGACATACTCTATGTAGGTACCTGGGCATATACTTTTATACATATATATGCTTTGCAATCTTCTACAGTTCTCCCTTGTAGTAAACTCTTTCCCTAATCTCTTCTGGGACGATTAGTTAAAAACCACAGATATGTAGCTATGACATGTAGGTATGCTGAACAGCTAGGGCAGGAATCTGAAGAGCAGGGACTCAGTCAGCCTTTAAGGAGACTGAGTTATTATCAATTTCAGGATAGTCACATAAATCACATAAATCACTTCCTTGAGTTATTTTCATGTTTCCTTTATGCTCTCCCATGTTACCATCCCCCTGTATGTGTGAACACAAGGAAGACTTAATGGTGAATTCCCATATGCATAATTTTTTCATAAAGGTAAACTGGCACCGGGTACTTAAGTCTAGTTGTAACTTTAGGTTTACACAAAACTTGATTTTCAGTACAAGTAAAGATGAAAGAATCTCTTCCTTTGAAAATCATATATGTTTCACAGATTCTTTTGGTAAAACAGAGGAATCTTTTTGAAAAGTTGTTCTTTTACCACTACAAGGGGTCTTTCTGCCCTCTGCATAGCTGTTGTAATCCCTACAAAAGTATTTATAGGATAATACATTACACAAACTTACAGCTTTCCAGCTGCATTATACATGTTTGCACATCCATTGGAAAATTTTTGAGATCCATCGGACAGGACAGTATTAAAGTCAATCTGAAAAACACAAAAAAATATTAAAAATAGACCACAAAAATGCCATAGAACTGCACAGAAAGAATGCGTGAAAACAGTGGAAGTCATTAGAAATAGAGGAAAATACATTTTTTCATTAGAAAGCTCTCAAAAGGGATGTATATTAGCTGAACTCATTTCACTCGCTCAATGTAGTACGACCACATGGAAAAAAATTATTACAGACTTTCAGAAAAAGATATTTTTCAGTAGAGTTGCCTAACTTTCTGAGAAATCTAAAGGAATGCAACAACAGCATGCATTTTTGTGCTGCAGCAGAATTATTGTACTATTACAGTATTTCAAATCCTTGACATAAGATTTGCCCAGATTTGCAAGAATTTCATAACAGAGGTCAGCTGCAAATCATGGTGGCAAAGTAATTTCTGTGTTACTGCCCTAAAATAAGGTGCTTAAATTGTCAACACAAAGGTTTAAGATAACATTTTATTTTATTGATGGTAGACTGAAATATGCCTGTAATTTTGAACTGCAGCTGTGTTTCACGTTAGTCCTGATACTTCCCGTGAAATACTTTCCAACCTATAGGCAAAAGAGGTATTTCTACATTTTATACCAATGCAATAACTTTAGACTGATACTTCTCAGAGGAATGAGAAGGAAGAAAGTAAGAGCTAAAGGCACATATTTTCCCTCACTGGCAATGTTCAGGTATCCATTCATCATTCAGGGTCATGACTGCACCTTTCTTCTTGCTAGAAAATATCTCGCCTGAAAATTTTGCCCCATATTCAATTATCAGTGCAGTTGATAGAATGTTCTCCAATAACCTGAGGGGCTTGACTTACACATAAGGCTCTTCTAGAATGGCAGGGCTCTAATCCCCCTCTCTTAAACCCATTCCCTCTCCAAAGCTTCTTCATGCTTTGTTGCTGTATCTTTTGTTTAGCCTGCCAGTGACAGAGCTGCAGGGGGAGAGTCTGAGGAGGCAACTCAGACCCAGGCCCTATTCTCTTGCTATTATAAATGGTTCCAAATGCAAAATCTGACTAGTAGGCTGGTAACATGGCAAGTCATTTCAGAGAAGAGACACCTGGACTTCACTTCATGCTTCAGTAAATATTTTAGTATTTTATATAAAGTGTTCATTGAATCAGGAACTAGACCCTTCTCATTATTTTCCTGTCTGAATTGTTCCAGTGCAGCTAGAGGAGGAGGAGCCATTAGGGAATGAAAGGAAAAAGCAAATTTTAATTTTTTTTTCCTTTTAATATCAGCGTGTTAGCAATTAGCATATCTCCCCTCATCAAAAGCTTAACTGACTCAAAGTCACATAACTCAACTAGATGCCAATTACATGATTTTAAATCTGTTTCAGAAATTGGAATAGTTCTTAATTAAATCACGGCAACATAAACTTTCTGGCTTCATAAGAAACACAATGGCTATCTGGCATCTGCTTTCATCACAGTCAATGTTTGCTTTTGCAATTTAATATGATAATATTTCTCTTTTTTCACATGACCATGAACTTGGTCTGAATTCTATTGAAGTTGCAATCCAAACTTGCTTCAGGTGAGTGGTGATGTCTATACTCTGGTTGTACGTATCTGGAGGGAGTAGGGCAAGGAGGAGGAGTTATCTGATGAGAGAGGAACCACCGCCAGTGCCTCTCAGGGTGACTCAGGCAGTCTGGAAATAAGTGGGTTTGTTCTACTTTCTACTTGAGTCCAGAGAAGGAATCCTTTTTACTTGCTTTACATCTCTTTCTAGTGACAGAATAGTTGTTGTGACACTGAGGAATGATTATATTCCCAGACTGGCAGACTAATCTCCTTTTGGATATGAAATGCTCGTAGGAATTTTAACCCAACCCTTTCTCCCTATGTAAGCTTGACGAGACACTTCCCAGTTGCACTGGAAGAAGGGAGGAAGGAGACTCCCTTGTCACTGATACATCCACACAAATCACAAATTTTCTTATTTTCCTAGTATGCAAATTATTTTACAGATTCCTGGTGTCTCTTCAAAAAGTGCAATTACCAATTAATGCAGTGTCATAAAAGCATGTGAAGCAAAACACTAAGTGGACAAAAGTAGGTTATTGTATTAATAGCAAATCTGTTTCATGTCTAATGGGGCATTAGTATACTTATATCCAATGTATTTTTCATTAGATCAGGTTTTTGAAGATAGAAGTAGGATAACTAGATTTTGTCAATACTTATGATTGCTGCTTACAGCTTCTTAAACCTTTTCAAAAGTTTACTTTCCACTTTTCTCTCCACCTCCAGCAGTAAGTGAACTATTCTTTAAATGTTATGGTTCCTCAAGCAGGTCGTGTTTCCCTGTTGAAGTGCAACTGCAATATCCAAAAAGGTGAAAAAGAAATAACATTGAATTGCTGTGACATTGGAGGCTACAGCGTGTGAAACTCACACATAGGCCAGCTCAGATTATAATACTCCAGGATTATTTGCTCTGTGCAAGTGTCCTAGCTCCTCTAGGCTCAGTGTCTGTACTTTAAAATGGAAAAGATACTTCTCTTATTATTTTTACTATGTGCTTGCCTAATGAGGGATCATTTTCTGTTTTAATATAAAGAATGAGCAGTAGTGATGATAAAGTTCTGTATTCAAAACTCACAACTACTTTAGTGAATAGTTCTGCATGACTAGCAACTGAAGGTATCTGTTAGCAATTCTTAGGTCCGCTTTTGAACTTTTATCTGAAAAAACCCCATTTGATTAGAGACTCACCTGATGGAATAAAGTACATTTCCATTTTTGAAAATTCGCAACAACTTATTATCTGTTGTCACCTCATGAAAGTTGGCACCTTTTTCATTAGCAAAGAATAAATCAGGTTTCCAAATTGAATCCAGCATGGATGGATCTAAGTCTAAAGAGTCATCTGGATATTCACTGTATGCGAGGCGTGGATCATTCCAATTCTGACGGAGAAAGATGTTCACTCGGTAATCCTGCATGAAAGAGAAAACAAGCAATGCTTTATCAAGCGTAGGGATTTAGCTTTTATTTCATTTCTTAGCCATGTAATCCCTTGTCCATCTGTGGATAACAAAAGAATTACTTAGCTGAATCCCAGCATGATACCTATTTGTATTAGTAGAGGCACAATAGATAAGAATAAAGATGCATTTCAGGGCAATAGAAAAAATCCCAAGCTAAGGAAATCCAACCTCCATGTACAGTTCATATAACTCCATATAACTCTACCCCTACAGTAGCTTTGTCTTGAAATCAAAATGAGAGAAGCATAAAAAGAGTTTTATGGAGTTACCTTTTTCTGCCCAGCCTCTGATGGGGGCATTCCCACTTCCCTCTCTTAGGCAGTGAGAATCTGTCCCACTGTAAGGAAAGTTCAATTAATTTCTTTTTTTTTTTTTTTTTTCTCTAATTCTTACATATCTTAGATGCACCATTTAGACTTTCTGTGCCTCAGTTCCCGACTGAAAATTGTGTGAGCAGTAACTTGCCATACAGCTGTCTGAGGAGGACACATGTTCCACCTCTGTTCCAATATGGTGGAGATCATATAAGTCCTTATGATAAATTAGGTTAGGTACAAGTGGAGTCACCTTAACACCTACAGCCAGTCCTGTCTTGATCAAGGGTGCTTTTATAGAAAAGATGAGTGGAGTGCTTCAAACTTCTGGAAGTCATTTTGGAGTTGTATATACTCTCTGTCAGAGACAAATTTATGGCTGCACACTTTCATAAAACTTTACTACTCTGAAAGATGAAAATATTTGTTTTTAAATAAAAGTGAATATTAGCATCTCATTATATTATATCAAGAACTGAGAGAATTAAGACACTGAGCATATGGGCATAGGGACTACACTTTTATTGGTCATAATATGATTTTTCTTATTATTTGCACTACTGCATTAATGAAAGAAGATAAAAATAAAATAGAAACAAAGACATGTTAGTTGCAGAGGGGAAATGAGAGCTGGTTGTCAAAGTTTATGTGACACTTCTGAATGTAATAGAAGTAAATAACATCACTTGTTTGTTGTTTAAAAAGACAATGAAAATTAATTTTTAAATTAAAACTTTTTGAGTCAGAATGGGAAATGAAGTGTTCAAGAATTTGGCCAATAACTATGCTTAGTAGTTACTGGTGGTTAGAATAACTAGTTAAAACCCCACTGGTGTAGGAATTGTGGGTACTGTTAAAATTTTAATGTCATATCAATATTTGGTCTTATGCAACTTGGAACATGCAGCCATACAGTTGCGAGAATCATGCCAACAGACATAATAAAGGACAACAGGAACCTCAATATGCAACATTTCCTCATGACAAATAGTTTTTTTATATCTTCAGCATTCTGCTGTTTTGGTCAATTTAATTACTCAGCTTGCAAAAGGGTAGCCGAACATGCTAAAACATGCTTAGCAAGCATTTGTTGCTTGATAATCAGAAAATATTGCATATCAGATAGAGAAAGTCCCAGTAGAGGATTTTATATTCATATAACCTTATGAATTTTCAAGACAAAGCCAGTAAGTGGTAAACTACACCTGGAGAATAAAATTAATTCAGATTATTGTTTTCAGCAGATATGAAAAAGACTATCTGGTCAAATGGAAGCATATAACATTAAATGCCGGGTGGAAAAAGCATAGGATTTGTTAACTTTTTTTTTTTTTTAAGTTAATTAATTTGTTAGCCCTCCCTTTCAGAAAAGGATTGAAAGAAATGTCTCTTCTTTTTCATCACGGCTAGTGACAGCCTCAAGAGCCATAAAAATTCTTAAAAGAAGCTGTTGGTATTTTTCATAATTAGCACCATGACGTGATGAAACCAGAGCCAGGGATTTGTACTTTAGAGATGTAGAAACAAGCTTCTTTTTCTTTTCTAAAGTAAGCCAAAACCCTTAGACAAGCTTGTGCTTCAGTGTCCATAGAACTGAGCTTTTGGTGTCTTCCATGCAGCAAGAGGACATAATACCCCCTAAAAACCCTTATTGCTTTGCATGATATCCCAAATACCATGTAGTATCAGTTCCTCTTCCAAATTCCTGGATAAAATCAAAAGGCCAGGAAGAAGCAGGATGTGGGAGCAGTGATGACTCTACTGCCTGTCCCGACACGTGGAATCCTTGCACTGAAGGAAACATTTGCTTTAAACCTGGGGCACTGGGTGTGAGCACTGCAGCTCTCAGGACTTCGTCTGCACTTCAGCCAAACCCCAGGCTTTACCTTTTAATTTGTATAACCTGAAGTATGGCTATTTACTTTACTTTTCTCTGTAGATTATGATGAGTTTATGAATGGGATTACTTGTAGACTAAGGGACGTCTCATAAATAAAAGTCAGAATAGGTGAAAAGTGCATAGTTGAGAGTTGAAATGAAGATGGAAAATGAAGGAAGACAAATGGAGGAATCTGCTCTAGGTTATATTAAGCTGTTCTGTATGTCAGTTTGGCTAAAGTTTATTGGTTTAAATTGTTTCCAGCTTTTATGTTGAAAAAAATCCTAGTGAAATTTTTCATTGAAGAAATCGAGGCTATTTCTCATTGTTCTCTCCCCTGGAAAGTCTGTCTTAAATTGGCTCTCATTATTCAGTTAAAAAAAATCCTAATCTATCAAAAGGAAAGAGATACAGTTGACTGCTACAGTATGAAGGACAAGTATTCATCATCTCAGTTTCTAATTATACATTATGAGAATAAGGCTTAACTGCTTTAAACAAGTAGGTTTGTTTGATGCAAACACAGAGACCAGAATTAAACTGCCAGAATTGATTTGTTTTCCTACAAGAGGATTACTATTCTCACGTGCTACTTGCCCAGAGGGGTGACTCCTAACTCAAATAACTGTGCTGGGGAGGTTCCTTGAGGGGAGAGAGAAATCATCATTTAAGTTGTGGTGACTTCCACAACCACTTCTATAACCTCAAGGCTGCCCTCATCTGAACAGCTGCTGTACCCTGCTTCTACAGAACGAGATTGCTTCATGGGTCTGCACTTGCTCCACTGTCTTTCAAAACCTTTAGCCACAGGGTGAACTTTCTTAGAGGGTCAGAATACTGTTCATCTGCTTCACAGGGCTCAATAAAATAAAAATTGGGAGATCAGGTAATTGCTCTTTGCTGTCCATATTGAGGCTGAGGCCATTATGGACTCCAGTACTAACATTTAGATTAGCAATTTCCAGCACACAGTGAAATCTAAAATACAGAATATGTTGATTTCTTCTTCATTATACTGATACAGATAGAGCTGTATTCCCATAGCATACAGAATATAGCTAGACTGCTGTATGGAAATTTTTGCAAAGATTTTCAAGATATTAATTGCCTAACTCTCACTGGTTTCTTTAATGCATTTTAAATACACATTGTATGTGGAATTCTTCTATATCTGAGAGAGAGATATATAAAAGCAAATTTCCAAAATATGCCCTTCATTTGAACATTGCATATCACCTGCTCTCATAAATTTTGAATGCTGTCATTCATGCATAAATGAATAATTTTCCAGAACTCTACCTGTTGCAGTTCCAAATACTACCATAATTTTGACTAATATATCCATCTAAGTGAAATCTAGACTTGTCTTTTGCATAATGTAGTCAAATAATTCTTGCTTTATTTGTTCTTGTTCACTGTAAAATTGTAACATGGAAATCTTACAAACTTTCCAAGAACGCACTATGAGAAATATTGTTCTTGAAAAGAATTTTTTTTTTTAATCTGATAACTATGGCACTATGTTGTAATGAAAGCTGCATATGATCCACTGGTCCTAAGAAGACATCACAGACATACTGCAAAAAACTGTTTATATGAAGGCTGAAGTGAGGAATGAAAATTAGCAGGGTGACCTGGGGTAAAAAGTCAGGCAGAACTAGAGAGAACTAATAGAGTCGGGGGTGGGGGGGAGCAGGGAATGATTTAGATGGTTTCACTAGATGCTACAAGGGAGAGAGATGTGTATCAGAAAGAATAAGACCCAAGGGAATCCTGGCCTAAAAAAGTAACCAATATCTTGAAGAGCCACTTCAAAGTAAGTATAATTTTGTAACTATAGTGGGCTATTTGTTGTATTGAATTTATCACCCCATAGGGAATGTAACTATTTGGTCATACAGTTGTGCGTGTGTTATCATTCTTCTCCCTCTATCCGTGTCCCTCCTCACTCCAAAAAAAAGTTATCAGGTGCTGAGTTATCAGGTGTTCAGTTGCTAGTGAAATAGTATTAGTAGTTTCATATTTCAGCACAATATCCTCGGTACACCAACCTAAAAAGGAATGTTGTAGAGCATATTTCGCTTCATTTTCCATTTTGTTTCTTGGGTAAATGAAAAAGATATTTGGCCTTTGTTCTACAAAATATTATGGTTGCCTTATGCATTTTATCTTCAATATAATTTGATTTCTTAATATTGATGTAATTTGCTAAATAGGATGCTTGCAACAGGATATTTAAAAGCTCTTAGCATTTTTTCCTTTAATATTTTAATTTTGATGTAATACTGCGGAAAAAAAAAAGTTAGACTTAAGACTAACTCTACAACTGGAAGATAAAATGCAAAATTCAGCAGAAAATGGTTATTTTCTGAACCAGGTGAGTGCTGCATAATCCAGTGTAGTACTCAACCTGTTACTGCTATGGAAAAGCAGTAAAAACATAATACTTTTTTATTTTGCAGTTTCTAAGATGAGTTTTCCCTTTGTAACATATGCTTTCCTGGTTTACCACAGCTAGAATTTTTTTTTTCTTTAGAAAACTACTGGAGAAAATTTCACAAAAAGTGAAGGATGATTGACACTTGGACTTGATGATCTTAGAGGTCTTTTCCAACCTGAGAGATTCCATGATTCTATGATTTTGAGTTTTGTTATACTAATACAAAGGTAATACCATGTGGGGACTTGATGGATATGGATTGTCATAATTGTCTTCTCTCATGTTTGCTTTCTCGTTCTCGCTACTGTACATGAAAAGCTACTATGTTACAGAACACATTAACAGTTTTGAATTTTACTGGTGAGATTTTCTAAAGTTGCTGTCTTAGTCTCTGAAAAACTTGACATGCTTTTGATTGCCACCTTGATTAGTGTAATTAGGCAGGATAACCGGTGGCATATTAGTGCTTTGTGGGAATAACATCTTTCCATTTTAAATTTGCCTAAGCACTATGGCTGCAGTTTAGGTAACCTCATTACTTTGGGTAAATTGATGGAGTTTCCTTAGTTTTTCTTTACATGTCTGAAAATTTCAGACTGGACCAAAAGCTATTCAGCTAATGATTTCAGTATGCCTTTGATGAAATTTCCCTAGTAAAGAAACTCAAGTATTTAAATTTAAGTAAGCCTCTCACATTGGTAAGTCATTTTCCATGCAGGCTACCGATGTCATTGCAAAATCAAAATAGGAGAAGACCCTTGAAATTCACGCTGACATTTGAGAAATGTTTATATAGTTTGTGTAATCTGAAGGATTCCCCTATATGTCCTCATGCTTAATAGTTGGAATTCCATGGTTACTGAGATTATTTATGGTGAGGGCTCATCTGTAGTTATGCATGTTTAGAAAAAGAATATATAGAAGAAAGTGCAGAAAAGGATTATATAGGACTGGGCAGGATAGCCAGTTCTGTGAGAGTAGACAGGAAAAGTCTGATTTCTTTAAAGCAGTGATACAAAGGACTTGTATTATGACTTGATTGATGACTTGATTGCCACCTGTAAATACACTGAAGGGTAAATACTAGAGGGAGAAAACATTTTAAATCTAAGGACAAGAACATCCTTAACTATCAATAAATTTAGGCTGGTCTGAAATGGCTCATCTTTTTGCTTATCATGCTAATAAACATTGGTGATCTCTTCACTAGCATGATTTATTATTGCAAATAAGGGGACTCTTCTTTATTTTTTCTTACATCTTTGCATTATTACAGGTCTGAACTGCACCAAGGATAGTGTATATATCTATGCTGTATGGCAGTTCAATTAATGAGTGAAAAAATATTGCAACAGACTCCATGCTCCACCATTAACTGTAACTCATTAATCTGTCAGAGGTTTACCATAGCAGCTAAAAAGAAATTAACTGTGATCTAAATTGATCGCTGAGTACTTAACTTTAATTGACACATCAAATCTGTGTCAGAGTAACAAGATTTGACTAATGCCAAACATCCCTAAGAACATGCTTTTCTGTACAGAATAGCTGTAGGACATTCATTACAAGAAGCAACATAGATACACTGTTGATTATGATAAAGAGTTTGTCTGACTCACAGAATCCTTGCTGATGATCTGTCCCTGGATAATTCCCTAGGTGGAACCTCTTTTTCCAGAACCGATTTTGGCAGTGGGTAAAACTAAGGGTGACCTTACTGTTTGCACTTTGGAATTATAGAACCCGTAGAGAGGCTGGAAGCAAATGCAGCACTGCACCACTCTCTCAGTAAGAAGTAACTGTGAATTTTCCAGAACCACAGGATTCCTCCCTCAGAAAGGAATGTCTTCATCGATGAGCCTTAGGAGAAAGCTTACCTCATGCAGTTTTTCTTTCTAATGCCATGACTCTTGCAATTTTGCTGTATAAGGACAAGTATGCGGTTCCATACATGAAGACGTGGAAAACTTTCCTGTCTAGTCCTGCCTCAAGTTAGCTGGCTAAGTGCTTCGTTGGTGATTAGGATCTCTAGAGTTGAGTCCTCGCAGGCTGAGGATGAGCAGTGAGGCTTGTTCGGTTCCTGGATAAAAGCTCTAATCCTACACTAGTTTGAAAACGGTGGGTGCTCTTACCCCCTCCATTAAGTAGGACAGGCCAGATGGTTTGAGGATTTGGTTGAGGACTAACTTGCCTCTGATCTGAGGAAGCTTTAGGAAATTATTTGAGCTATTTGGAAAAGATTGTTGATGGATTTTGGATGAAGAGCTCTCTCTTTCTTTGTCCATGGATGTATAAAAGCAGATTTTAAGGTGTTCATTAATATTTTTAATCTTTCTGGGTTTTTTGTTTGCTTGGGGGTTTTGTTTGGTTTTGTTTGTTTTTTCTTATGCTTCTGAACTACTAGGTATCCAGGTGGGTGTCCTGTGAATAGTTTTGTTAAAGTTTTATTTAAATTTTGCCTAATTCCTTTTCAGAGTTTGACTTCAATAACTGCCCAGCAATACTCATATTGAAGTCAATAGAACTAGAACTTACTTTGCTAAGAACTAGCTAAAACTAGGACTTCAAAATTGCTACCTGTAACATCAGAAGTCTCAGATTCCCTTACAAAATCAAAATTCAGAGTTCAGCAAATAAGTATACACACTACCTTCTTCACCAAGTGCTCTTCCTAGGTTTGTCACCTGCTTTCATAACCTTGGATTCTGAAGTGGTATGGCCTCTGTTAATGTTCTGCCTGGGACAGAAGAATGTTGCTTACTTTCT
Organism: Aramus guarauna; assembly: GCA_013400195.1. Classification (NCBI taxonomy): domain Eukaryota; kingdom Metazoa; phylum Chordata; class Aves; order Gruiformes; family Aramidae; genus Aramus; species Aramus guarauna. Next base: position 185,470 of record VXBL01007054.1, on the reverse strand, counting down.
TTTCTTCTGGGCTGAGTAATATCACATTTACCATCACTGCTAGTGGTTTGGAGGATGAGAACTGCTCTGTCAGTATTCCAGTTCAGTCTTTCCCTAGCTGAAAATATGGGGTCACTTACAGGATGCTTATTAGTACAGGGCTATCAGTCTTTGTCATCAACCCATAGCTAAAAGAAGAATATAGTCAGTAGTTTCTGTAAGGACTGCTTGATTTTTAGCTTTTGACTCCCCTGTCTTTATTACAAAACATTCAAAATTTGTTGAAATCAGTGTGCTACAAAATCTACTTATTTTCCATAGGTTTTAGGATGGAAACATTGCAAAATGGACAGGTTTAGTTAATTCTAGTGTTTGGGGTTTTTTCTGGTTTATTATCAGTAGCAATGGCTGGATTTTAGTTTCTGTGCTCAGAAATAATTGTCTTATCAAAAGTCAGAGCTAGTTAAAATCTAGGATGTTTACCCTTAAACAAATTAATTAAACACAGTACTGGCATACTGTATAATAACATTTGTCACAGCTCTTACTGCATGTCCTAGCATATTTATTAATTGAAGATTGAATATACTACTTCCATTCTTAATGGAAGTTGTGTGTTCCCAACTCCTAATGCTTTACACTAAATTCACATTTTGCAACTTGTTCAATGTAATTGCTTTTTTAAGCTTTAGCTCAGGGGCTTTTACAATGTTTGCACTTTCAGGCGGTAGTATAAGGGATTAGATGAAAATGGACATGACAATTACATGAACAAACATCATGCACTAAGCCTCTGTCTTTGTTGATCTTTGCCATGTTCTCAGTTGACAAAAGATTCCAGTTTTTTTTTCTGCAGACAAATGATGTGTCCCTGAAGACGCTTTTGCTCTAACAGCAGAAGGTATTTCTTGCTAAGTGAAAAGTTGATTTTTTTCTGAGATTATTCATTTGTTCAGATGAATTTTTGGTGCTATGTATTCCATGTTGTTATTAATACATTTTGTATGTTAGCACTTAGAATATGACTGGTTTCAGTGAGTGACTCAATGGGCTAATAGTAGAAATCTTTGTTGAAAACATGTATTTGAAATCATCCTCTGCTTCACCTCTTACAGGAAATATAACCCAATTAGATCAAATAGGAATTTGGGAATTCCATACTAACTTTCTCTGCAGGCGTTCTTGTGTTAGTAGACAAATATGACATTGTCTAGAATAGGGTAAATTAGGTAAAATATAAAGTAAAGCTGAACTAGCTCAAGTCCAGAAGCAGGGCCTGCTAACTCCTGCTGTTTAAACACCTGCTGAAATGGGCTGTGGGAAGGGATATATCTCTAACTTTAAAAAAAACTTGATTAGATATGAGTTGTCTTTAAATTTATTGATAGGCATGAAGACCATCAAGAAGTCTGACAGGAAAATCATGTTGGTTTAGAGGTTCTACACTGATGCCATGGCAACACGTAAAAGTTAATGTGGATCTGAACTGTACCAGTAGTGAGGAGAAAGGGAACAATTCGCACGCAGAGACATGTAGCGTCATTTGAAAAGCCCTAAGATATTCTGCCTTTCAGCTGCTGGTTCAAAAAGAGGCACGTCTCCTGTAATCCTGTGATATGTCTACCAGCCTACATAACCCAGGGACTCTTAGGGATTTTTAAGGCCATCTCTAAAAACACTAAATGCTCAAAATTTGTTGAATAAAACTTGAACATGCACAAACTCCGTTCAATACCCATTTGCTAACCTGCTCCTTTCATAAAGAAATTAACTTTGTGAACTAGTGCATGTAGGTCTAGGTGAATAACAAGGGAGAAAAAAGAAATGTCAAGTTCATGGGCTCCACGAGGTCCATGATGAAGGGGGTGGACCTAGAGGTTACTCGTGAAAAGCTGATCCTAACCTTATTTTGACAGATCTCAAATACCGTGGTTTGCAATACTACACTCATACCACAACAGTAGTCACAGGCACAAATCTGAAACATTTTCCCTACGTTATGCTAAGCTGGGAAACAGCCTTGTTAGACTGTAAAGTCTAGTATAAATAGTTAAAAATTGCAGTAAAATTATCGAAAACAAATGAGTTAACCAGTGTAAAGTATAAACATATACTCTTGAACATATACTTTAATAATAGTCAGTTTTCTGAAACTGTAGAGTAGCCAGTTTCATAATGTCCACAAAAATAAGGAAAAGTATATTGCAAAAGAGGGAACTAATAAAGGCTGAGTAGAAACATCCTTTCAATCCTGCTAGGATTCAAGTAGCTAAACCCTCATTCAGTTTAAATCTATAAAAGAAGATAGAGCAACTAAAAAGAAGATTGTGAGAGATCCCACATATTGTAGCATACAATGTTTGTAGATGGAAAGCAGACTAGAAATCTTCTTTAACTAATCCTGTTATGACAATAAATTAGCTTTCATATGTTCCTATACATTTAAATTTTGAAAATCCCTTAACTGAAAAAGAAATCTAGTGACTGAAAGATCAGGCAATGTAGACTGCTTGGTTTTTAAAGCAAGGGAATAAATTCAGATTCCCCAGAAGTGCTTTTGAAGATTATTTTTTATCATTAAAACCAGGTAAAGAAGAAATAGTGAATACATACTTTTTCTCAGTTACGTGTATTCAATATATTTGTTTTTAATTCACCTTCAACATCTTCATGATTGTGATAAAGTGTTTGATCAATATCTGTTCCCACTGGCTCACAGTCTCCAACAAGAAATGCCTTGAGGAGGTAGCTGGCTGTTTGTTTGTTTTTTTTCTGGGAAAGAAAGATACAGGATTAAATTTGCTCCTAGGGTCTGATAATGTTTTGCAGAGGCTTGCAAGTTGGGACCTTTCTGAACTGTGGAGAAGGCTACAGCTAGAGGGAGCTGAGTTTGGTTGGCTTTGCTGTGTGGAAAGCCCTGTACGAATTTGTTGAGAAAGTAAAAGCCTCTGCAAGCTGGAGCACTAGAGGCAGAGGAGCAGAGAAGCCTCTGAGCTGGAATTACCTGCGATTTGGAGAGGGAGGAAGCTGACAACCTGTAGCTGACAACTGTCTAGAGACACCAGTCTGGTGAATCTGGATGGTAGGGTAGTGCTTCCTGGATAAGATGGTCAACTAGGACAAAGGAAAGTGCTCGGGAGTGAGAGAAGATACAGAAGCCAGTTTCTGTGCTGTAGGAGATGACTGGGCCTGCTGAGGACTATGTGATAAGTGAGACAGATTCTGAAGTCATAAGGGTTATTTTGTGCTGTTGAAGAAACCAAACTGTCTCAGAGATGCCGAGTTTTACTATTGTGCAAATTGGTATTAAAATCTAGAAAGATGTAGGAGAGAAAAAAAAAGATATCTGACACCATTGTTATAATGTCAATTATGACGTAGGGAGAGACATGTCAGTAAAAAGGGCATATCAGCCCACAACTTGCTGTGATCGTATTGACTTTTAAAGAAAATTAAAACCTGAATCACAATCTCATAACACTTCTTGTTCTACCAGCTGTTAATAGCATGCTGTGTATTCTCTTGGGAAAAGGAAAAAAGGCTATGTAGAAAACATATCCTTGCAAGCTCTTTTGATAAATTGTATAATTTTACTGTTTAATTTTAAAGTATTATAAAATGGTTTCAACTTTATTTTGGATATGATTTAGGATATGTCTTTGCAGTATGGGTATGATGTATAAAAAAATCTAAGTGCATAGCTTTTTCATGCTGAGTGATTACTTTGGCCATTGTAATTAAAAATGCATACCCAGAGTGCATGAAGTACGAAGTATTCAGAACAGAATGAAGACATGAGAGCAGAACTGAATTTTTAAATGATGCCAAAATAACTCAATCTTATTCAAGGAAAGAATTTCAAGGTTAATGCTTCATGTAAAGTATTTGTCCTGGAGAACTTTTCCAGCACATATTTACTAGACTCAAGAACGAAAATTAAGAACAAAGGTGACAATCTGAAAATCCTTTATTTTCTTAATTCAGGTTCATTTAAGACTTATTCTAAAGTTGACTGTAGCTTTTTTCTGTAAATTAAATGTCAGTAAATTGCAGATTCATGCAAAAATGAGGGAGAAAGGATATAGTCTTACAATGATAGATGGGGATTTATGGACTTAAGTCCTATTAGTGTTAATGGGAGCTAAGGACAAAATCCCCATATATCATGATGAGATTCATTTCCATTGCTTAAATACACATCATGAGACAGCTACAATAAAGATATTTGAAAAATTATTTATTTGGCCTAGTCTTTTGTTTTTATTTCTTTTTTACAATGTCTTTAACATTAGTGTCTGAGTCCTTATAAAGAAATATCATGAGTGTTGCATAATCGTAAGCTCAATGGAATGAATCTTGTATGATTACAACAAAATATGAAACTTTATAAATAGCCTACCTCATACAATGGGAACAGAGCTATGTAGTGATGCTACAATCTTATTTTCACAGATCCTCAGATTTTCTATAATAGTGACTGAATAGATCTCAGCTTGCAAATTTGTTATCTTCACAGGTTTTTCTGGGTAATGCTGTAATTGCTATAGCAGGATATAGACTTTTAGCAACAGCTAACCTGATAGCTGCTATTCAAACAGATTGAAAAGACTAATATAAAATGTAAAAGTAAGAAAATGCTGGAGGGGATTGGAGTAATGCCATAGTCTTTCACAGTGCAGTGGTGTGTAAGTCATGCCTTTTCATTACTGAAGTGAAAAAGAGTAGTCAGAGAAAGAAGAATCAATCTAAGCAAGCATAAGTAAGAGGTAATAAGAGGTGTGAACTTTTGCCCAGCTTTTCTGGAACAAGATCAGTTGGGTGTAGGTAAACACAGGAAAAAAAATTTGCTAAAGGTTAAGTCTCCCTTGGCATGAGGAGATAAAGACTCCAGAAGAACCTTTCATAAGTAAGGGCTGGTATGTAAAGAAACCATTTGGGTTTTAGACAGCATTAGAACAAGTGATCAATAGGATTATAAAGCAAAACTGTCTGCAGCAGCAAGGCCTTGCACTGATGATGTAGGAGGTCCCTTCAAGTCTTCTATTCCTAATAAATGAAATATGTGTCTATAGGGACAAGGAAAATTTGGTGTCTTGTAAAATCTTTAAGAATGCTTGTTAATTTTATTCAACACTTAACATTTTGTTGTTGCTGTTGTTCATTAATGAAAACGTTTGTGGATTTATGTATTGACAAAAAAGCTTTTAAGCGTCACGTCTTAGTCTTTTGTTAAACTGAATGACAAAAAACTGCTAAAATTTAGAAAGTGAAGACTATCAGTGTTTGCTTTTTAAAAATCTGCGTGCAGTTCTCTTCAATTAATTTAATTTGTAGGTAGGAAACTGCATCTTCAGGCACCACAAAAAATACTATCAGCAAAGAGCAGTCTGCTTTGAAATCAGAAAACCTGTTGTCAGGCCCCACCTGCAGCTTTTCTACTTGAGCTCAGAGTGCCTGTCTTCTGCATGTGCCACAGTCTAGAAACACTGCTCTTGCATGTTGGGAAACTTGAGAACTTGAGAGATTACCTGTTGTCTGTTGGCAATAAGTAATAAAAGTTATGTCTGGAAACCTTGACAGCACCACACAGGTCTGAAATTCGCCATGTTACCCTTATAGATGGGTATTAAGATCCAGATCTGTTTATATCAGTAGGGAAAGTTAAATGGAACCAGCAGTCTTTATTTCTGACTTAGATATTTATTCTCCATATTGCATAAAGATCCCATTGAATTTCAGCTCCAAGCTCCGGAAGACATTACAGAATTTGGCTGTGACTCAGCCACCAAGCCTTACTGAGATCAACCTATTCCAATTCATCTTCTTCCAAAAAATCTTGAAATAAATTATGGGTCACAACCACAAAAATTTATTCACTTTACAAATCAGAACAACTAAAATGGGATTTTTAGTATTTCATTATGGAAACCTTCAGATATATTATGTTTCTAGATTCTGCTTTAAAGGCATCTCTTTTTTTTGAAAAAGGACTCTGTGCCCATTACATGGCTGGTGTCAGTGAAAACTATCAGTTTGTACTTCTGCTTTACTGTGGATACTTATTATTATATTTTCAGACCTATGACTTGTTCATACACAGAATATAGTCCTTTTCAGTTCTTGCATCACTTTTAAATTTCCAGTAATACTGCAAATGCACACTAACAACTGAGGGGGATCATCTATGACAGTACTTTCATCTAAATCTGTCAAAAATGTCTGAAACTTTTTCAAGTAGGTTTCCATCATTACAGTATAACTTATTATAGACTGTAACTTCACAGTCAATCTAGATATGTTGACTGCATTAAATAATTTTGTTTCATAAAGGGAGTTTCAATTCTTCATAAATCATTTAAAGGATATCTAGAAATGGCAGGGTTTGAGACCTGAAAACAAGACCTTGCTGTTTTTCCAGTATTTTCTCAGACAAATGCACTCTGTTATTAGGCAAGATTGCACTACATCTCTAGAGCTTTTGGCAGAATTTGGTCTTAGGATACTATCTAAAATAAACCTGAGACTTGGCCTTGAATTGATTTGTTGGTGTTTTACAGTGACAAACAAGAAAGAATAGCCTAATGTTTAATAAGACAAGATTATTTGTTCATTTTTTACTTCATAGTTGAGTGTTGAATATACTGGCTTTCAAACATATGAAATATGTGGAAACCATCCCTTTAACCGAGCGTCTTTTTCAAATACCATAATCACACTCTATTAACCAAGGAACGCGTGCTGCTCCCTAATAACTCACTGGAGAATTGGTTCTGAAAACAGTTTAAAAACCACTGGCTTGAGGGGCCAGGGAAAGAAGCCTGCCACCAGCTTCTGCAAAGGTCATCAACTCCAGCAATGGCAAAGCTTCTGGCGATTTTTAAAAAACAATTTAATCAGCCATTTTTGCTAGTGCAAACCTAAACCAAACATAACAGTCAAAACTATTTTCTTCAGTGCAAAGCCCATTTGCTGCCCAAATTCCTGGAATTTACTTCTGGAACAATCCAGTCCAAACACTGTCTGTTATTTTTTTCTGAATCATTTATAAATCATCAAAGGAATCAAAGAGGAAAAATTGACATTTCCTTTACTTTTTCAGAGTCATAAAAGTCGCCCAAAAGGCTGGAGTTATTTCCTGAGAAAAAACTCCAATACAGATGCCTGGAAAGAATACAAGAATATTCTCATCTTATAACACAGAAGGACAGGAAAAGGTACAAAATAGTACAATCACCCTCACAAGCTTCCCAGAGGCCACGAGATAAACACAGATTATTTCTCCTTATTTCTGACTTGTTGGGGAAGGGTGATTTTCAGTGTTAGTAGAGAACAGATTTCCCAAATTTGGGAATTCAGCTATCAATACCTGATAACCATTATGTGCAGCATCATCTGTACTAGCCTCTTCTATGCCTAGGGTCACCCCACCTATCCATCTGCTGCACCATCTATTACAGCATATTTTTAATGAAGGTAGGCATGCATTTCCTTGTATTTGAGACAACCAACTAAATGATTAATTTAGGAAAACTATTTGGTGAAACTCTTCATCATTAGGCTTTGCAATGTATACAAATAAACACTCCTTTCAAGCACTCCATTTAAAGACAACCTAGAATAGGTAGAATACCACATAAACAGAAATACTCGCTTGAAGAAAGATGAAGTTAATGAAATTAAAGAGCAGTGATTTGTGAAAGGAGAGTAATTATGATGGCTTAAAAATGGGTTAATGTAAGTTAAAAGCATGTTTTATTTGTAAATGTAAGATAATATCATTAGTGCTGGGGGTAGAGAAAGATCTATCACCTGCTTCCCAGCAACATTCAGGATTAACACAGTTCTTTTCAGACTGAGTCAAGAAATACCCATCAGCAAAAATGTGGCAGTAACAAATAACAGACATATGGTTTTTAATGTGTTAATTGTTTGCACTGTTGTCATTTGCCATTAGGTCTCTCAGTGAGTGTCCCTTTCAATGCACTTTTAGCGCATGCATTATGCTAAGCATATTAACACATACTTAGTAAATATTGCTGTAAACTGCATTAAGATCAAAGTGTTGTTCCTGACCTTTAAAACTCAGAAAAACTTGAGGAAGTTGGTCAGTTATATTTACTAGAATAAAAGGAGGCTTTTTGGCATGGTCTATTATCTGCCCCATCGCCTAACTATTCTGTAGCCTTTGCTTCATGTATTCAGTATTTTGTCTCTGAACATTTGTAGCTGAAAATGTTGGCATTGATGTTATTCTCACCCTGTAAGACTGGATAATCTCTCCTCTTTTTTTTTGTTGGTAACTGCCAACAATATATATGACACTGCTCTTAACAATCAAGAGATCTCTTAGCATTAGGAGATACAGTGCAAATACAAGCTGAGCACAGCTTGAGCTGCAAAAAATAAAAACTCTGTAAAGAACTTTTGAGGATGTTGTGATAAAACCTGAAATTTAGGTTCCAGTGCACCAATAAGCAAATGATTTGGTTTCCTGTTTGATATGGTTCCCATGTTGCCAATATACAATGAACCGTACATGACCAAGCAATCTGATTGATTTGTCAGATTTTTAAGGTTAAGTGTGCTTAGGTAAATCACTATTTATCAGAGATAAAAAACTTCATATGTTAATTTATGTTAATTATGTTAATTTCATATAATGAAATAGTGATTTTCATCTAGGCTTCCATATTTTTTTAATCTATTCTTTAAGATTTCTAAATCTTAATGTGAAGAAAAGAATAGTAGCAACATGTAGAAATGAAAGACTGGACCTAGGTTTTCCATTATAAGTGAGAAGCAATAAGAGTTTTACTTGACTAGAGGATGAGTGTGAAATCCTCCCTTTGTGAATATCGTTGAGACATACACAGATCTGGTTCTACCCTTTGGGTCAAGAAAACAGAAAAATTGGCAAGGCTGGACTCTAAGTGGTGCCGATGATGAAAGTTTGTTGAAGGGAGTTTTACTTTTTTTCCTGCCTCCTCAGAGCATACGTGACATAAATTAAGTTCCTCATATGATCACTTAAAATTACCTAGGTTCAGCTAGAATCACAGTTTCCTGGCATGAGGTGGCATGCCTTTTCACCTCTATGAACCATCTGATTTGTCTTTTGAGACCAAGCAAGGGCATATGAAATAACTGGAAACACATACTCTAAAGAAGTGGAGAGAAATGTAAAAAAAAACCCCAACAAACAACCAAGAAAAAATAAAGAGCCAATTTACAGACTTAACAAGCTGTAAGCCAAATTAAGCTACTTTTTTGTTTTGTTTTGCTTTTTGTTTTTTTTGCTTTGGCTTTCTCTCCTGATCCATTAGACCAGGTCTGGATGAGTTTAAGAGAATCTGCTTGCCCGAAAGCCGGTTCCTGCTGTAAGTTCCCATTGCACGCTGCCAGACTCCTCTTCCTTATTGAGAACGACACAGTCCGGTAATGTAACGTTGTCACCGGGCTATTTTGCAGCCGATCTTGTTTAATTTTTTACCCCATTGTTTTTGTGTAAAAGTTTACTTTGTTATACATAGCCGAGGCAGCAGAGGGAGCTCAAAGATTTTGGTTGCCAGTGAGAGAACTAAAGAACCAGAGAGAAGGGGAGAGAGACTGAAAGTGCCAAGAACAATTACCCCAGTGAAGGACGGGGCTTGATGTACTCGGACTTCTTTAAAGCTAATAGATTAAATGCATATTCCATTATTCAGTTGGTAGTTCTAAATACCAGCGAAACTTCAAGGTACAATTTAGTGGTCAGGTTTTATTTTGCACTCACTCATTGCTTACTTAAGCTCTTTTTTTTTATAGTTTGGAAAAAAGTATTTATCAAGAATATCAAAGTTCTTTTTGAGTCTAATTGTTCTAATAAGTCTTTCTACATGTAAAGATTTAGAATAAATTTTAAGACGCAGGTACCTGAATTTTAAGGACTATAGTAAATAGCTAAAATAATGACAATTGGTAAAACGCTGACCAGCAGTAATTGACTTTTGTTTAACAATGCAGAAATTCAGCTTGTAAAACAACACAAGATGGTTTTGATTGTAATTTTAAGATAGTAGGATTTTCATGTTTTTCAGAAGATGCTCATCTTCAGTGTTGGGGAGAAGTAGATCTAATGAATACACAATTTAAAGTCCTATCTACACAAAAGCATTTGTTCTTCTGCAAAGGAAGATCTGAATCACTGAGAGGTCAACAGCTGCTGACCATTAAGCAAAAGTCTGTTTTGAACTGTATCAGTGAATACATTATACCAGCATCATGAAGGCAGCATTTGTCCTGAGGTCAAGGTTGTGCTTAATTGTCCAGTTTTTGAATGCATGTAATTGATAGAATGAAAAACCCTGTGGTTCTGACCAGGTTTGGTATTTTCCGTAACATACAACCTGGAACTATTTGCTACAGATCAGGGTGTAGTCTATCTTGACTGTTTTAATTGGCTTTCAAAGCAACACAGAACGGAATGTAATGCCATTACAAGATAGAAGTATTGCACTAACTTACTAAGTTGTACTGAAAAGAAACATTTGTAACTCTCATTTCTTGGGGGGGGAGGGGGGGGAATATACTTGAGATGTGAACTCGGGCATCCTTTTCCCAAATTCAGGGCAATTTTTTTAAGTAGTAGCAACTTCTAATTGCTGATCTTTGCACTTTACTGACCCTGTGCTCTGTCTCCTGCTTTGCACTGGATTCACCCGTACAGCCATTAAAAAGTAGCTGTGGAGCGCTATTCTAATCATGTGCGCATTGCTTAATCCTCTGATCGAAGCTGAATAAATCTCCTTGGATGCCATGTCAATCTGTTTGGGATTTGCAATCTGGCAAGGCACCCAAATACAAATTAAAGTAATTTTCTACCTGAAAAAAATCATCTGCCTCTCTCAGTAACATCTACCACTATGTTCCAAGGCGAGCAAAGATGAGGCTGCTGTGAATATCACTTTGGAGATAGGGGGCATGAATATTTGACTTTATGAATTTGTATTATTGATTTCCTTACTACAGGTCCTTGGCTACATTGAAAGGTCTCATTCTTGCTCTTAATGGTAATTTAGAAGAATGGCTTTTGCCAATTTTTATTTATTTATTTATTTATTTATTGGCTATACAAATTATTTTTAGTCTGTGTTTTGTCATTCCAAGTACATATCCTGACTCCTGAAATTGCCGGGATTTCAGAGTATTTACTATATTTGGTTCTTACAAGCTCCCACAGTTCTTCCTTTGTCTCTCTATATTTTAACCCTCTCTGACCCCAAATTACTATGTAACTGTTTTCAAAGGTGTTTATTTGCCTTTCTTCAAAATAGGTGAGACAGTTGTATGGAGAAAGAGTGCCTGTATCTTCATTCTCACCAAATTTTAATGAGTAAATCTGTGCTCCAAGTTATTAGCATATAAGTTTCACTGTAAGAATATCCAAGTTATTATTGTCGGTTTATGGTTCAATATCTAGTTTTACTATCTTTAGACTTTGACTTATCTCTCCTTACATCCTTAAAATATCCAGTCTTTTTGGACACTATCTTCTGTCTTTCTTTTATAGACAAATTATAAGTGTATGTACAAAAAGTGTGCAATCCACTTATATTTACTCCACTCTTAGAATTCATAATAAAATCTTATATACCAGATCACCATTTTAGCTATTCTAGTATCTCTATGCAATAGCTCTATGGAAGAAGGACCTTTTAAATAAAGTATACATCTCCATATGCACTGTATATAATAAAATTATAAATATTATTAACAAAGCAACTTAATAAATTGACATTTCTGAGGTTAGAAAGGTGGAACGCTATAGAAACTAATACCTATCTAATTGAAAATAAGTAGTTCATTACAACTGTCGGATAAAACTTACGGAAAAATAAAAAAACCCCAACCCTTGGCTTTATTTTTACTTGTGTGTTTGATGGTATAACGATGGATTTTTTGTTAAAAAAAAAATCAATTGCCAAATTAAATGTTCTCACTTTCTGTTCTCAGATGTGGATTTCCTTCTTCATTTGCTTCCAGGTGAAGAGAAGCCCTAGCTAGCTTTTGAGCTCATTGAACATATTTAACTTGAACTTTAAACATTGTTTGAGGTAAAATATCTTACCATGGTTGTCTCTGCAATGGATCCGAAGCTGTTTATAAATATGTTGCATGTGACATTAACTGGAGGGCCTGCAAAAGAGAAAAAACACCAGTCCTTGTTCCAGAATCATTGCTTATCGAGTGACTGTAAAATATAAACCATTATGAAACAATGTTTATTGACTTAGGAGGAAATAATGCTACATTCATAACTTATTTAACACAAAATTAAGTTGAATGTTTTCTAATAATTTTGTCTTGATTTTTTTCTCAAAGGTACATTACTTGACTAGCCAGTTCTATCAATAAAAAAAGATAGAAAGTTCATTATAAACTTGCACAGATGATTCTATGAGAAAAAAAACCCAAAACTAACATCCTATTTGAAATATATAGTAAAAAAAAATTTTATATGCATTTCAGTGAGTAATGTATGTCACTTCTTACAATAATTAGGGGAAAAAGTGACCTTTTCCATTCAAGACAGCTGCTACCTTTAATGTTATCTGTCATCACTGGTAACAGAAATACATTATTGCTGCTCTTATCTCTACCGCTTACAGGAACAAATGTGGATAAGAAAGAATGACTTAGATTCTACTCTCATTTCTCTTAAATCCACAAAATGGTTAAGAATCCATTTAAACTGAATTTTCTGTTACCATGGGTTTTCAGTCAACTGTTGTTCTGTCTTATCTTGCATTTGTGAAGCATCAGTAGTGGCAGAGCCGTCATTATGATAACTGAACAATGAATCATCTCTTCATGGAAAAGGTTTTAAATTATTTCTCTGTTAGTCTCTGTAAAGATGGCATTGTGGTGGAGCATACTAATTTCTCCATTATTTCTTATCAATTTCAGTCTGTGTACAGTGGAAACAAGTTTTTTCCATTACAAGGTTTTTCTGTCACCCTCCTGTACCTTGATATTCTTATATCAATAATCCAGTTCAGCACTGAAGAACCTGGTTCCTTTTTGCAGGTGTAAGCAGTTACTAATAATGAAAAATCTGTATCTGGGATTTGAGGACTAGTCTTACAAACCCCTATGTAACATTTGGTTTTTAGGGTTGCTGAAGTAAGAGGCTGCTCTGCCACTGCTGGTGGTTTGCAACTAGCAAAATCTAATGTGACCAATGACCTTGATAGTAAATACTTGAAGAATCAGAACATCCATTAAAAATTCTGCCATCAGGACACACAACTTGGAACATCCCGCTTTGTTTCCTCAAGGAGATAATTATTTTGAAGTACTATAATGGAAATTGCAACAAAAAATCACTACGTGTACTTCAGTCATTATCATACACAAGACTACACCTATGGAGCAGAATTCTCAGGTAAGGAGGTATCACTCTGCAGTCACTCTGACACCATTTTCACTTTGATACTTGGTTAATTATTTAGAGCTGTTCAGCATATCCAATACTTCTTAGAATTCAGTAAAAGCTTGACATTGACAACTCCTGAAAAGGAAAAAGGGAAAAAGAAAAAGCAGGGGACACGAAAAAAGGCAGACTCACTAAAAGCTGTCAGGGAGAAAATTGTATTTCTGCCTGTGTTAGATAATCTGTTTGCAAGGCAGCTTTCCTTTCAAACACTTTCACATTGTAGTACTTGTCATCATTTCAAATTTGGTATGATGCCATCTTGTTTAAAATAGTAATATGCTTTAAAGTGTAAGTTTACTTACAAAACAGTTGCTTTTGTAAAGAAAAAAAACCCGAAATCACTACAATGCAGATGCTTAATTTCAAAAGCAGCATTATGAAAATATAAACATAACATAAACAGAACATAAAAGGAGAAGCTAAAAGTAGCTTGCAAATAGCTTGGAGATTACTTAAAGATACTGTGTTGAGAGTAAAAATTAACATCTCAAAACATGGTCAAAAAGAAGCATAATCGAAGCTGTTAAAACTGGTAGTTAAACACAGGAACTCAGGCAAGTTGAACATAGATTAAAGACAGAGAGAAAAAAAATCGAGCTGAAACTCACTAGAGACAGAAAAGCTAACAATGATAACTATCTGCAAGGCGTTAAAAACAAAATCCTGCCAAGATCTGGAAGGTGAAGTCAAGAGAAGATGATTAAGATATAAAAGTATCCATGAAAGTGAAGAAGGTCAGAGCAGAAAACTAAATGAAGTCTTTGTAGCAGCGTTTGTCTCCGATTGTTAGCTGTGTCAAATACTGGAGCCATTCTGATGGAAGATTTGTAGGAGGACTGTAGAAGGCATTTCAGACTAAGTGAACAGGAAGAAACTGACAGGCTGAGGAGATATCAAGCCAGACGTTATAAAAATCTTTGCAAAATTGTGGAAATATGAATCCCTGCGAGTCAGCTATCACCTGTGTCAGTTTTGTTATCAGTGGAAATGTGTACCGTGTCCAGCAAGTATAAATTGAATTAAAAACCAGACTTCAGGTGTGATGGTGGATGACATTGATGATGAACTTTATCCCTGTAAACTTTACCTCTGCACCAGCCAAACTGGTAGAAATGATGAGAACTGTTATGATTAAGAGATATGGATTAATATTATTTTTGCTGAAACAACATCTCTCAGATCTACTGAAGCTCTCTGAAAGAACTGATGAGCATGTGGACAAAGGCAGACTAATTAATTTAAATACTTATTAATTTTAACTGTAATATATAATTAAATGAATTAAATCATTTAGTTGGAGTTTAAAAAACTTTTCAACATGATCTTTTGTCAAAGGCTTTTTAGGGATATTAGTACTGATGAAGTGAGAGACAGTCATCTTATAGGCCTTTTGATAAATAGCCATTTTTCAAACTGCGAGGTGATTGCTGGTGAGTTCTCCCATGGATCTGCAATGAATCTCTGCAGTCCAATATTAACAACCTAGAAAAGAATATAGTTTTGCTTCTGGTACAAGATTATTTAAGGTGGTTGTATATAAAGCTGACTGCAAGGAGGTGTGGAAAAATCACAAAATACTGAGCTATCAAGCAATAAAATGTTTGATGAAATTAAATTTCAGTCAAATGCCACATAATCTTTACTATGCATTCCTACTGAAGGGCTCCAAATTAAGGATTTCCACACAGGAAAGAGTGGCTAGATTAATTATGGATTGTTCTCTGGAAGCATGCTCTGTAATCAATAAAGATAGGAGAATGCAAAGAAATACATAAAAAAATATGGACTACCATACAAGCAGATCATGAACTTCCATCTTGAATACTTGAAAATTTCTTCTCTGTCCACCTCAAAAGGATATATTAGAGAAAAAAGAGATGTCAGGAAGTCAAATTCTGTGAAATGCTGCCACACAAAAGCAGCTCACATAGAACAGATCTCTTCACATTGGAAAAGGAAAATGATAAGGAGTGATATATAAGTATACAAATCTGTAAAGATCAAAAGGAAGTAATCCTTTTCCTCCATTTCTCAATATGTCACATGGCAACAAAATAAATAAATTAGTCACCAAATTCAAAGGAAACAAAAAATGCTACTTTTCACTATTCCAAAACATGAAGATTTTATTGCTATAAAATACTGGAAAGGCCAAAAGCATAAACAGCTTCCAGAAGTGATCAGAAGAACATATTTATATAAATTATTTTTTTCAGTTAAATCTTGGATTAACAGTTCCTAAACTAATGATTGTGGAATACAGTTTGGCAATACCAGGGCAAAGAAGACTTCAGACATTCCTATGTAAATCCCAAAATTTCCACCATAATAGATTGTTATCAATGGTGCAATCTGGGCTGTATAGATTTAGTAACATAACGCCTCTTCTGTATCAGGTTAATTTTTAGCATCTTGAGGCCATGACAATTTTTACACACGGAATACATAATTGTGTCCAAATTTGAAAGACAGTAAAGTATTTCCCACATTTGCACGAACAGATATAGTCTGGGATATGGAACAGCTGAGTAAGAGAAATATCTTGAATAGGGTTGATGTACTGGAAATAAGAATATTTTGCAACTGGAGCAAAGATTTTACAAGAGTACTTAATTTTCTGTTTTATTCCATAGCTAAATAAATACCAACAGTCTTCTCTATTATTTCTGTTCAACAAGAACAGATATGCAGAATTCTTTATCCAAAAGCAGAGCACTCATAATTACAAATATGTAATTATGTGTTACTGACCAAGATTAATTATGACTCAAAGATGGTAGTTAAAAATCTTGTCTACATAGGAATTTTATTGGAAGAACAAATAGTTTAAAATGATTGTCTGAGTTCTCTTATTAGTACTCGTTCTATTTCTTCAAAACTGTTGCCAGATTATAAACTCAAGAAGGCATTAAGCTCCAGCATTTGTTCTAGGACTAATAAAACTAACCAGAAAGTGGTAAAGTCACTTAAGGAGATACTTATTCTTAGTGATAGATCTGAATCATTCTGGGCAGATTTGTTCAAACTGCATAGCTGTCTCGAAGATTTAGAATGTGCACTTTTTGAAAAAGAACAATGTCAAATTACGTTTTGTCTCTTTAAATTTCAATAGTTACAAAACAAGGCTCTAAGTCTTTTGAATTATACTTTCAAGAAGTGCTGTATTGAAGTCACTGATCTCTAAACCATCTGCTTATTCTTCACTGTAGCCCCATCGGAAGATTGTGATTCGATGGTGTCCATGACAAACTCCAAAATCCAATCCCTAAATCAACTGCTAAGCTGTAAGATCTTCATTTTAAAACATTTGTTTGTAGGACTTCAAGAGACTCAAAGAAGAAAAACTGCAGTGCTTAGACTTTGCCTGAGGTCTTTTGCCCAGCACAGCTTTACCTTAGGTTGAACCTTCAGCTTGCATGCTAAAGAGTATACTGTGGCAACAGTATACAGTCAAGGTAACTTTAATAAGGAGCAAAAATAATTTTTAAAGTTACCGTTCATATAAGAAAGTAATTTTAGAAACACAGTGTTTTGCATTACTTTGCAAATATTGTTTAAGACATTAACTCTCCAGGAAGCCAGGCACTGGAACATTCTTCAAAGTAGTTCTGGCAAGGAAAGTCCAAGGGACTCATTCTGTGTGATCATCAGGAATATTGATCACTGTTGTAAATCTTTTAGCAATGTGTTTGAATTTCCAGTGCACGTTTATAATTTTTGGAGAAATATCAGCACTGCTAATTTATTAAAAGCAAAGCGTGTCCAGCTGCAGTAAATCCTGGGTAGTAAGTCTATATACACAGCACCAACTGTTTATGGCTTACTGATGAGGAAGTAATTTGACAGACTACTTATTTGGTCCTTATGAATCAGTCTGGACAAATTCTGGCAAACCCAGCAAATAGCAGTGGCTTTAGAGTCATAACCACGTAAGTTTCTGGGACTTGGAAATGTCAAAAAATTATAAAATTTAGTGCTGAATAAGAATTAAGATGGAAAGGCAGCGACAGATGACTTAGAGGAGGAAGGCCTGTCTGCTTGAAGGAAAATTTTTGTAGTTAACATGGAGTGAAACCCACCTTGTAGTAAAATGTTAGAACTAAGAGAATCTCTTAGACTTTATTCTTTAAAAAATATTTGTATTATGGAAAACTTAAAGACTGATAACTTGATTTAAAGATTCAGAAATAAAGTTAAATATAGTTCCACTATTTTACTGGAACTCTTTGCATTCTAAAAAAAGAATAGTAAAATTTCCTAAACTTCCCAGACTGCAAAAGTTAGAATGGGTGGTATTTGTCTGTATAATAGTTTGTATATTTGTATAACAACATAGTTTGTATAAACCTTCATTAAATACTTTACTTTAGCATGCTTGATTCTGGATAATATGGTTTGTGCTAAGACCCTCAGAAGCTGTAATCATTGTATTTGCAAACTTTGGACTGTCAGTCTTTGAATCTCCTTTGTGATAAGTGCATAAAAGGCACACACCAAGAGACAATTCCAGGTATTGAGAACCTGCAGTTTCAGCGAAGAACTGAAAACAGGGAAAGAAAAAAGAGGAAAGATGGTCCCTTTTGCCATTTCAAAGCAGAACTGGGGCACAAGAGTGAGGAATCTAATGTCACAGGAGAATTTAGTGATAGATTTGGTAATTAAGATAAGTTGGCTTGATTTCGACTCTGATGGGCATGTCATTAACACACTCTTCCTTTTAGTTAGGATCACGCAAGTATGAGAGTTTGGTTTGTCTTTCACAGAAGTTGCTTTCTGGAGTGCTTCAGGCTATGATAGTCCAAGGTGGGAATTTGAATCCATTAAAAAGCATTTCAGAAAAGACACCCCCCNAAAAAAAAAAAAAAACAAACCAAAAAAACAACAACCCAAGACAATTCAAATCTAGCAATCAGCTAAATTTTCAAAAAAGCCTGCTGTGAAAGTGACAATTAATAGAGCATATTGCTGCTGAAATGAACTGTCGTAGCAAAAAAAGGCAAAAGCAGGCACTATTTTTTTTTTCCACTGAGTGTACTTCTTGATTTTCATATTTGTTCCAGAAACTGCATTTGTGTGACAAGAAATACTGAAATATTGAAAACCTGAAAATTTAGTTTTGAAATTACCTTTGAAATTTGGTCTGATCCTTGCATCGTAGCCTGACATCCTACCCATTAGCTTATCCAGGAAATCAGATGGCGACATTGGCATGCTACGAGATCTTGCACTGTCTGTTTCCTTTGTGGCTACCAAGCTAACAGCAAGGAAAAACAAACAAAGAAAAAAAAAACAAAAACAAACCAATGAAACAAAAAACAGAACAAAGCATTTTGTTAGAGATTTTTTTAGGGAAACTAATTTTTCATAGTCAACCACTTAGCTCATTCTTGTATGAACAGGAAAACAGGAAAGCTAAAGTTGTCTTTCAAGCCAGTGTGTGCTTCAAAACTAGTAATAGCAAAGAAATGGAAACAGTAAGTTCTTTTTGTATTTGTCATTTTATTTTGCTAACCTGCATAGTTATATGTTGCTGTTACCTCTTCCTCAGGACTTCTGGAGATTAGTAACTCTTCCAGTCAACAGTAATGCATTATCACAGAGTTAAATAATTTTATCTACACAGAGCTGTCCATGTAGAATATCATAATTTGGTATCTACTCTAAGATTGGTCTGTTTGACTGGATGTGGTGTAACAGAAGCCTAGATCAGAAAAACAACCCAAAACAAAACGTAGTAAGGATCTTTCATAGAACAGTACTACCACCAATTTTTGTTCAGCCAATGTTTTATGTTGATATTTAAACATAATTCAACATATCAAACAGTCTCTTGGCAAATGGTATTCTTAGAGGTCTTATAGAGGTTCATTTTCTGTTAAAACAAAAGTGACTGCTGTGGTGGCAAAAACCCCACAACTTGCTGAAGGAACTATCTTAGGGCAAAATTTTCATCTCAGGGCCACATGGCAAATGTCATCTCCGATAGCCTCCTCTCCATATGTATGCAGAACTCCTACTGACAATCTAAAGTGTGCTCTGCACATGCTAAGAGAGGAGTATCGGCACTGCAATCAGCCATGTGGACCCAAAGAAAAGGTCTTTATTGTTGTAGAACTCTTACTCGAGTGCTGGCCAACACGTTGAAAAACCAATACAATCAGTAAATATATACCTAAATAAAATTGTGAGTAACATTGTGATACACAGCACAACTAAAACCTGTTGTGGCTTTTGGAGTCTCAGAAAAGGTAAAGAGCTTTTCCTGTTTGTGGTCACTTCTAGTCAAAATTCTATTGCAGAAGGATGTCCTTTTTTACTTACCCACTGCATTGTCTCCTATTAATGCCAATTCACTCTTTTAGAAGTGCTTAAACATGCCTTTGTTTAGAAATAAACACAGGGAATAATATCAAACCCTTAGGAATTTTCTAACTCCTAAAACACCTATGCTGAACTTTGCTCGTTAACAATGGATGGAGTTCCAAAGTGGAAAACTTCCATACAGGTATGTGTGTATGCAGATGCCATGTTAAAAGCAGACTGGGAATGTCATTTTTTCCTCCCAAGACTGTGTTACTCAGGTCATGAAAAGTTACAGTTTTGTGGTAACTTCCAATGTCTGCTAAAAAAATCTGTCTTCGAATTTGAAATTTAGATTTAAGATCTTAAATTAAAAATTATTTCATAATAAGTCCTGTTTGTTACAAATTTGGACACGCACAGAATGTGAACATAGAAACTCATATTTTTTACTCATATTTTAATTAAAGCAAGCAATTAAGTCTTTTAATTATAATATTAACTGAAATGAGACAGTTAAAAATTAATCCTGCTTATTTGCTTATGTAGTGTTTATTCTACTATATGTGTAAGTTGATTTCCATATTTCTGTATTGTTCATAAATTTCTAAATTGTTGGATATTTCTAAATTGTTCTGAATACTTTGGTATCTCTTTCAGTAAAAATGTTTCTTTAGTCTCCTTCAGTAGCTAACCTAGTTCTTTATTTCTTCCTGTAGCTAGAGAATGTGTTTCCCTTTCTGAGAAAGTAAGTGCTTAACATATTCTTTTCCTAGTTCAATTTGAAATTATCCTAATGGCATCATTTTCATTATCAATCATTCTGAATATATATGGTTCGTCACATTATTGCAACTCATAGTCATTTATATTTCTGTAAAATATCATACATTTTTATAAAAGAAAAAATATGAGAGTCCAATTACACTTTGTTGGATTTTATCTATTTACAAGGCAGAAGAATTAGGTTACTGTGTATATACATGTAACACATATACATTGTGTGTGTATATATATATATCACTTAGATTTCTGTCTTATGCTATTGTATAAGAAAGTTATATTTCTATTCTATAAGGTATGTAAAACTCCCACACTACAGGATCTATATCTCCTATATTTTTATTCTGGATATAAATAAATTCTCCAGAACACAAATACTGAAAGGCCCATTGTTAGCTTCAGTATTGATCACTTTCTCTGACTGGAGAACTTGTTTGTTTGTCCCTTTTTCACTTCTCTGCACTTTTTTCCAAATCTATCTTTATTGTACTTTTACCTGTTGCTTTTAAAGGCTGTCATGGAATCAAGTACTTTGAAATTAAAGTAACTAATACTGAGTAGGGAAAATAGTAATTGCTGTGACTATGGATTTTGTCTACATGGCATTTACCTTTTTGTATGATAGCATCATTAATATTTGCTTTCATTAACCAGTTAAAAGTCTCAGAATATCTTGAATAATTTTATTACCTCCTTCTGAAAGAAATATATTCAGCATAATTAATACATTTTGTATACACAAGTTTTATTTTAGAAATCAGCTATAACTTGTAACTAAACATTTCTTCAAGGAATGTTTTCCCTTTTTCTCAGCTTGGTGTGTTACTGAGTACCTTTAATCGAAAACATGTATTTCAAGAACACTGTTGGACAAATAATACTTTTATCTATCTAAGCTGACTTGTGGAATACTCTTCTTGTTAAAAAGGAGCAAGACTTGGTAATGTAGTAAATATGAGCAAGGCAGTGGATTTTAGGAAAGCCTACCTGGCAAAGTATGGCATTTCTGTTTGCAAATTAACATAAAAATGAATTCTGTATGGTAAGGATTCTTCAGTTTTATTGCACGTCACATCTGAAAAATGGCTGAGTGATGAGAGAAAGTTACATTCCTTTCATGAAGTATGAATTTAGCTCCTTTTAGTGCTAATGCACATAGCTTCCTCCTTGATCACAACTATTGCATAAGTCCAGGAATGGCTTTGCGCACCTCTAGAGGGAATTTATTCTGGCCTGTCACAGGTTTTTAAAGAATTTGTCCATGCATTTTCTAACAGGCAGAATTTTAAGAAGTTAATATCAGCAAAAATTTTATCCTGTGGTGCATTCAGAAGTAAGCTACAATAGACTTGTGATTAGCATAAAGTCATCATGCAACTTTAAATTACCAGGAAGGAAAGCTGTACATTTTTGTTCACAGGTAGAGGCAGCAAAGGCTTCCCATTACTGAAGCCTACTGGAGAGAGATCATAACCTCCCACTTTTCTGGTCTATTCATATTTTACCAGGAAAAGTAACCAACAAAAATGCAAGTCCTGGTAGTGATTCTGTGTTGTTCCTGTGGGCTATTGGTAAATATTACTAACAGTTAGAAGATTTAAAATATTTTCCAATTTCAGCAGTACTTTATTTCACTTTCCTGAATGTGTCCTGAACATCTTTACAATGTAAATTAAGCCTTGCCAAACAATTTAAATCAAATTCGTTAACTAAAGTAATGGACAAAAATCAAGAAAAAAATGGAGAATGTTGTCAAATGATGTATTAAAAAAATCATCTGGGGCTGAATTTACACCATCAAAAATTAGGGTAAGAATTTTTGTCCCAAATAAATTGTTATACAAAACCAAGCATGAACAGAAAATTAGAATCACTAGGATGATAATTACTCCTGTCTTTGGTCTAGTTTGTCTGTCAAATCAGTGTTCACCTAAAATCTGAGGAGAGATGAGAGATGAAAACATCCTGAATCACAGGTCTGTGGCAGTGCATGACCTATCAACAGTCATATTTGAGTCAGAAACTCTTAGGTCAAGCTGAGGACATTTACATTGGAATATATAGGTTAGAGAGTAAGAAGCAGCCCAGCACAGCCAAGATGCAGCTTCTCTAGATCAGCACCCACATCCTAAATTCTAGACAAAAAGCTACATTAGGGAGATGTAGTAACAATGGCATTCAGCACTGCCATCTATGATCTGGAAAGAAAATACAAAATCATAGATGAATGAAACTAAGAATTGGAAAAAAAATTGACAGCTACAAATATTGATGAGGGCAAGAAAATAACCTATTTCTTAAGTTTAGTCCATTTAAGTAGAGCAGTTAAAAAAGACAGAGGAAGGATATGAAGTGATGTATGAATTGGGAATGTGGGCAGAATTGGAGAAAGCAGTGAGTCTGAAGAAGGATTCAGAATTCCCGTTGAACAACACAGCACTGTTGTGGTAAAGGTCTCACTGCACTACTGTGCTATCCAGTGGTGTGGAAAGATTGAGTGGAGTGAGTAGAAGCGTGAAGGTCACTTATTATTTTACATGATATTGATGAGACCAGTTCTGGGACATTGCATCAAATTCTTTAAATGGACATCAAAGCATTAGGAAAGGTACTGAACAAAGCCAGTAAACCATGATTGGACAGTTAGGGAAATTTTCTTAAAGTAAGAGACATTAAGAGCTCAATTTGCTTAGTTTATAAAAAAAAAGATTGAAAAATAACATGATTGAAGTGTATAAATACCTCAAAGGGGCAGAAAATACTGGACATTTATCTAAAGAAGAAAGGCAGAAGAAAAATCAATGAGAGACAGACATAGTCAAATGGGAATTTATGCACACAGTTTAATAATAAAGGTAACGCAACAGAAGATCAGATTGTACCGGCCAAGACAGTACAGCTTTCTGGAAGAAACAATTTAGCAAAATATGAGGTATTGTTTCGTATATGACTAGCTTGGTGAAAAGGAATGACATATGATATATAGAAAAGCAGGCAAATTCAGAGTAGACATTACAAATCTCATGCAGTGCCAAAAGACACTTTATGGACTTGAAGAGCTTAAGGAAGGGAAGCAATGGGTGTAGTTCAAAGTGGAAAATTGTGTCTTCTCAGGGTCCTTCTATCCTGGGGCTGGGTTGCAGGCTTGCAGTTGCCTGTACTGTAACCTGTAATCTGGGTGGCAGGTTACATGTGGTAAACTTGGCCCACTTTGCTCAATTCCTTTCACAGCTGGGTGTTTGAGTTACTACCCAGCAGTTGTATGAGCATCAGCTCCTTGCACAGTATGGAATTAAACTCCATAATAAAAACTGCACTTGAACTGCCCATAAACTACAGGCAGCTTAAAAAAATCAGAGGTTGACCACTACTAGGAAAAAATGAGCTAATGTTCCATCTCTGACATGCACCTGCAAAGAGGAAAGAATTTTAAGCTAGATGATAACACTGTCATGAAAGCTAATGGATGTGAAGAGACCAGGGAAAAATTTAGATCATAAATTAAAAGGCTTTCTACCACTGAAACACTTCAGTTCAAGAATAGTTTAACACTTTGAGTAGAGATAGAAAACCCCTGCATGTTTCAAGATGGAGGTGGATAAGGATATTAAGATGCTGTGACATGTATAACTGTGATTGCAGGTGATGGGACTCAGTTCTTTTCTGATCCCTCTGGTGAAGAAATGTTTACATTATTATTGATTCTTTCATGCATTAAAAATAATTACTACTACAGAACTTTGAAAAAATATATAGTTAACACAGCTATGCAGTCAGAGCACCAACATCTACAGAATTTAAATGGGCAATCTCATCTAGCAGCTGGCAATTTAGATAGCAAGAAAAAGCACGGGTCATGAATCTGTGCTCCTGGAATGTCTGTTTAAAGGAGACATGTTTGTGAGAGAAAGCCTCACTCCCTTCCCTTTCTCCAAAAGAAAATGATTGAGAAAAACTCTTCAAAGGGAATTTCACATTCTCCACAAATGTTTCCTTCTCTAAAACATTTAAAGTTACACAGGTAAAGCTTTCTCATGTTTTTTTGAAGAACCACTGTATTCCTACTCATAAACTGTCTCTTTTCTATCTGCCCCAAACTTCTGCACATTTTACCAAAGCACAAATACAGGAAAGGAACATTCCAAATGAAAGTGCTTTATAATACGCTTTATTTTAAAAGATGTATGTTCCAAAATAATTTCAATCATACTGCTTTTGAGACTTTTGTATCTTTTGTGTTCTACAAAAAGTACTGGTTTGCACTGATTTCTCCTCTCTCTTTTAAACTTTTAATCTTTAAAATGAGTTCTTAGAAATTGCTTTCAGTGTGTTGTGTCAGCCTTAAAAGAAGACCTATTTATTTGAAAATATTGAAGAAAAGAAGTAATGGGCTACTGTCAACCTTTGTAGAAGCAAGGTTGTAGCCCTCCAGAAGAACTTAATAAGAACAGTATAGAGAAAACGTGAAGGAAGAAATTACATCTTACACCATTTGCTGATGCGGTTTAACCCAACAGGAAGCTAAACACCACATAGCCATAAGCTCACCGCTGCCCCCCAGCCCAGTAGGATGGGGAAGAAAATTTGGAAATAAAACCAAAAAAAGAAAAGTAAAACTTGTGCCTTAAAATAAAGACAGTTTAATAGGACAGAAAGGGAAAAAAAACAACCCACCAATAACAACAACAATAAAAGAATATACAAAACAAGTGATGTACAATATAATTGCTTCCCGCTCCCTGACTGATGCCCAGCCAGTCCCTGAGCAGCCCTCCCTCCCAGCCAATTCCCCAAGTTTATATACTGAGCACGATGTCACAGGGTATGGAATATCCCTTTGGCCAGTTGGGGTCAGCTGTCCTGGCTGTGTCCCCTCCCAGCTTCTTGTGCTCTCCCAGCCTTCTCACTGGCAGGGCAGGAGAAGCTGAAAAGTCCTTGACTTAGCAACAACTATATCATCAGTGTGTTATCAACATTATTCTCAACCTAAATCCAAACCACAGCACTAGACCAGCTGCTAAGAAGAAAATTAACTCTATCCCAGCCAAAACCAGGACAGCTGACTGTTCCCAGTTTGTTGCTGCTACAGATGACAGAGTATGGTGGGCTGTAATGATAACTTCCACTGGAAACTTCCCAGAGAGAAGTTTCCAGGTCCAAGCTACAGCAATCCTCTAATTTACCCAAGTGATTCTGAGAGTAGTCTCCAGAGTCTCACTAACTTACTTTTTAATACAGTTGAACAATCTTTGAATTAGATGGTTGCTCATTTTCTTCCTTCCATAGTTAAACTACCTATACTTTCTATCTTGAAAATCTTGTATTAACGCCAAGATACTGTCGCATTTGGTTTGCTGATTCTTCTCATCTGATCATAAATTATTTCTTCACAAACACAATCCATTTTAGCCATTCAGAGAAGTAGCAGTTTTGTATTTCATTTTACAATGCATACCACAGAGCTGTTATATGATGCTTTGCGTGCATTATGATGGTCCAATAGCTCTTTCATTTCATTACTTAGCTTATTCTCTAAGACAGCAAGTGTGGCTAAACCCCTGGAGCAATTGGATCTTGTGTTTGTAGTCTATTCTCTCCAGCTGATGCTTGAATGTTTTTAATGCACTTTACATTAAAAAGCCTTGCAGAGAAGCTCAAGGAAATTAATTACACACTTATAAGGAAAGCTAAAACTGGAGCCAGCCAATATGCACTCGTTGCATCTCACAAACATCAATACAGAAAAGTATTTCAGTAAATTAACCTGAATTTGTACTTATTCACTGGTTCACCAATAATGGTTAAGTGAATTAATCTCATGACTACTTCCCTTGATTCTGTAAGTAATGGTGATAGAATTCATCAATTTTAAAACTAAAATTATTCAGTATAACCATGTAATTAACAAGGTCTGCTGAAATGAAATGATCCCCAAATAGATGATGTCTGATAATTGCATTTTGAAAATTGTGGCAATAAGATTTTGTGATATGAAGACAGTATTTAAACCCTCTTCTGTGTAATATGGATCTCTTAATAAGATAGTTGGTACAATTAATGGGGAAAACGGACATTATATTTGAAGGGGTCAAAGCATAGGAATTTTTTGTAAAGGGAGTGTCTCTATCTGAACTATTAATTACAACTGGAAAAGAACTAAAACCATCAGAGTTTGCAGTATGTAGAATTTGCACACATTATTCCAAGTGACCATAAACTTGTCAAAAATACCTTTTTGACAGAAGAATGTTCCAGAATACGACAGGTTAAACCAAAACCCAACAAATGTTAACAGGAATGACCATTCAAATGAATGTGTTTTCCATGTTTGAACAAAAATAATAAATCCTGCTCTTTCAGAAAGACAAAAACTGCTTTCAATTAAAAAAAAAAAAGTCAATGTAAAGCATAGACAATACTAATTAATTTGATTTTTGTGGATAAAGCTGTCTCCTAATTTTTTTCCAAATTTTTGCAACATTTCTCATTAAAATGCATTTGTTCAGTCAAGGAGCATGACACAGATGTTTTTCTGAGGTGTGATGTGTTTAAACTGGTTACCTGAGATAGCTGTGTCAGAAGAGAAATGCAGTTCACTGGTTTTTATTTCAATAAATGATTTTAACTTTTGAAAGCCTTGCAGATGAGACAAATATTGTGGACTGGGAGCTCAGAAGGGAGGAACAAATATGTTTAAAGCAAATATTTTTAAAAATTGCAATAAAATTTTAAGGCAATCTCTTCACTTTACTGAAAATTAAAATCCTTTCACAGAAAACAAGATAAATAGACTTCTCTTATTGGAAGCCATTCATCAGCAATATTGATTCACGAAAAGCCAGGGCCATTCTGAAAAGCCAGGAGCTGTGTCAGAGGATGACAGCTACGTGGATCCAGTCCGGAAAGTGATATACAGGATCGGCTGTCACTGCTGTCCCATTCTAGCTCATACAGAAAGAGTTTGTTCTGAGGAAGACTCAAAATTTGGTTCCTTCTCTGAATTATCTTTTCAAGAACTCATATTATCTACATTGTGAACCCAGGGTAACTGAACTCCTAGTTTAGATGCCTGAATTAGGTAACATTACCTTCTTCTACACTTTAAGGTTAATGCAAGGAGATAATTTCCTTCCAACTCCTTTCTATTCTAGAACAAAAACAATTCTACTTGAGCTTTATTTGTGAATAAATTAATTTAATTCTGAGGAACAAAAAAACCCCAAAACAACAAAAAATAAACAAACAAAAAAACCAACAAAACAACCAAAAAAACCCAAAACCACTCAACAAAGTGAGTTTCCAAAGGTGAAAGAGTAGTGGGAGAGGGTGACATGTACTAAACCCAAAGACAGCAAATGAAGGAGAAAGAACTAAGCTTGCGATGTCTCAAATAAACCTGAGATTCCAAATGTTTTTTGCTATTATTTCTGACAATAAAACTGACAATAATGTGTTGCTTGCTAATTAAAGATGAAATTTCTTTTATTTGTTGTAGGTCATTAAGTTGTCAGTTACAAATGCAATGAAAAGGCAAATTTTCATATCCCGCAATGTTTTAGACAATAATAATTTTATCAGATGAGAGAGAAGCACTCTAAACTCATGTTTGCCAGATAAAAGACTGTCACTTCAACTAACAGGAGAAGCAGTGTTGTATCAGCAAGGTTTTAAAGAGGTATTTTCTAAGAAAAGTCCTCAGGAGAATTTTAAATATTTTCTGTGACAGGTTAGATTTTCTACTGTTTTTTCACAAGTTTAGATTTTTCTAGTTGCCCTTTTATCTTCTTATTTTGAATAAGTTCAAATGGTCAGATTAATTTTTCGATATAATACTGCAGAGATAAGTAGAGTTGCACTAGGACACTTTTTCAGCCAAAGTAACGATTTTTATGTGCAACAAACAATAAAGTTCCATTTTAATATCACTAATTAGCCATTTTTTATTATTTTAGTGGATAGAAATTAAAACTACATTAAAATATATATGTGATTGCATGTCAATGCAACTATTAAAAATGTCTTTTCTTCCAGATTTGGAAAAATTCCATGTTTCTGTTTCAATGACTAAAGTAACATTGAATTTTAGTGCTCTTTGTAGGTTAGGTAATGTTTACAAGCATTTTGTTATGATGTTCCCGATACCTTTATGGTGTCATATTTTTTCCCTTTTATTAATACAGTTGAGAATTCCTCCAGCCCTATAGTCTTCCTCCAGTCCTGTTTGTCACGGAAGTAAAATGATATAATGTTTATAGTTTATTTACTTTATGTACTATAGTTTAAAAAAGCTTTGGATTGCTGTGAAGTGTTTCAGATTTTCTTAACAGAGAGAAAAAATAGAGAATAATGAGGTTTTAAGTCTTCTGATTAAGTCACTCTGACCTGATCACCATTTTACAGGTCAAAGGGCTTTATATTCTACATGAGGCTAACCTGGTATATACTTGTTTTTGTTTGTGGCTCTGTACATATATACATAAGGACAATGCTTTAATACCCACCCCCCCACACCTTTGGGGAAAAAAAAAATCTCTTAGGGTAAAAGAAGAAAACTAATTTGTCAGCATTCTTCATAATCCTATGGGCATAGCTTTCTAGTTTAATTAAGATATAGATTCAATAAACTACAAGTGTCCCTCTAATTTTCCTTTCTTGTTTAAGACAAGTTTGTTTTTGCCAATTTCAGCCATGCAGCATGTGAATTTTCTTAAGACATTTTATGAATTATGACTCTCATCTGAGTAATTTGTTCATTGCTTTCCCAGAAGCACCTACTTCCTTACTAGGTTTTTGCACCTGTTGTATACCTTATTTTTATATATGTTGTAAACTCAGGTCTTAGTTTCTTGCTGTTTCATAATATATTCAACCTATGTTAAAAAGCTGACTCAAAAAGCTATACAAGGAGCAGAGAATATTTCAAATATTCAAATTCTGAAATCTCTCACTCTTCCAAAAACCTAATGCATGGGTTAAGTTTTTGACAACTTTAACTTTGATTTAAAGATAGTCAGATCTTCCCAAAATGCAAGTAACTGTTTGGTTTTTTTGTTTGTTTGTTTTTTTTTTTGTTTTTTTTTTTTTTTTTAAGACAGGTAATACTTGGCTAAAATGAATGGAATATGTTTGAAAATAGAAACCGTAAATCACTAATTTATAGTAGTCTGAACTTGCATTACTATCTCACTATAAAAACTAATTTGTGTATATCTGTTTTTTTGGTTGGGATAGAGTTAATTTTCACAAGAAACTGGGAGGGGGACACAACCAGGACAGGTGACTCAAACTAGCCAAAGGGATATTCCATACCATATGATGTCATGCTCAGCCTATAAGGGGGAAGCTGGTTGGGGAGGAGGGGCTGCTGCTTGCGGACAGGCTAGGCATCATTTTCTAGGTGGTGAACAAATTGCATTGTGTATCACCCACTTTGTATATTCTTTTATTAGTATTGTTATTTTCCTCTTCCTTTGGTGTACTATTGAACTGTCCCTATCCCGATCCAAGAATTTTACCTTTTTCTTCTGATTCTCGTCCCCATCCTGCTGAGGGGGACGGGGTGAGTGAGTGGCCCCATGGTGCTCAGCTGCTGGCTGGGGCTAAACCATGACAGTCTATTCATTGAATAATGGAGAGAAGTTATTGGAGTAACGAATAGATTGCAAAATGACCAAGTAAAATAATTTCAGAATATTATCTTTTATAACACCAAATATCCCTCTTAAAAGCATGTCAGAGCTGAACAACTACATTTATTTTTGTGATTAATGTATAATTCCTCTAACCAATTGAACTTGCACAAGAACTGGCTGGTGTCTTTCACCACTATAATGAATAGTGATTCAACCAATGTCAATGAGGCAACACTAGACTGAAAGAAGAATGAATTCAAATGAGACTTTCACCTGGCTAAAAACTGCAAACTATTGTTTCCCAAGGCAAACTCTTCCCAAATCTAGGAGCAACCTGTGAATACTGAAAACAGAATTATAGCTGCTTGGTTGATCCTGTGTTTTGAGTGCATCCCAAAATGTCCTTTAAATTGTAGAGCTGCATATTACTGTGTTTTCTAGTTCTAATTCACTGCCTAGATTTCTTACTATTGTTGTGCCATTTCCCCATAAGCTTACTTTGCATCCACTAGGTTGCTCTACTCTCACTCAATATAAACAGGAACAGTGTCCACTGAAGTGTACATCTGTAGAAAAAAAGATATTTATCGTAATCGTAATTAATGACCATTTAGAATGTCATAAGTCTTCTGTTCTTCAATTGCCTTGTTTTGCTTTAAAATCTACTTTTATGAGTTGAAAACCATAACTGAATTTGAAAACTGGGGTTCTTTGGTATGTTTATTCTCAAACAATTCTTTTTGTATTTATAAAAATCTTCACAGAAAATATTATAATAGAATGACATGGTTGGAGTTTATCTAAACTACCTAAAAATTTGATTTTGAATTAAAACCTCAGGGTTTGTGAGGACTGAAGCACAATTCAATTAAAACCTATTCTATTTGCCTTAGGGAAGCTCTGCTTGTATCAGTACAACAGTGTTGTCCTGTATCTTCAGTGAGCATGTCAGATGGCTGTTTAGAAGATGAGACCTTTTCTCCAAAATAAGTTGGATAAGATACAAGTTCAGTTAAAGAAAAGCTGAATATAGCCTGAAGAGTCACTCACTTTAAAATAAAGTATTTCAACAAGCAGGACTACAGCCCAAACAAGTCAAAACTTACCAGTAAATAGAACTGAGTGCTATACAAAGTTCTTTCCCAAAACACTTCTCATGAAATTGTTTATTTTGATTAGTCAGCTAATTATAGTGTAGATACTGTGTTATTACTATTGATTAAGAATTTTCAGTTAAGACAAAATAGTTCTAGTTGGAAAAATACTGATTTCTTGAAATAGGTTTTTACAGAAATGTATCTGTTCAATGCTGTTTTAATGAAAGGCTGGCAGGCTTGGCTGGGGTATTGTCCAGTGTCCTTTCTATTCTGCCAGCCACAATCAGTTTTCTAATGCCAATGGGTACTGAAGGTAGGGTCTCAGGATCCAATTTTCAAAAAATTCTCTGAACATCTCTCCCACAGATTCTTTTCTTGCTTTCTGCAACTTAAAATTCCTTTTATGCATTGAAAAAGCAATACAATCTTTTCAGAGCTGTGGAATTTTCTGTGAGACAGGAAAGGTGATGTTCAGCCAGCTGTGTTAATTTACATGAGATAAATGGGTTAAGTAATTTTTTTCCTTTTTGTTAATTCTACCTAGAATCAACACTATAATAATTCAATATGAGACTTTCTTTAAGGAAAAACAGGGTTGAGCTTCAGGGTGATGATGAGAGTGGCAGATTCCTGCCACATAATGACAGAACCCAGTTTTCCTAATGCACGCACTGAAGCATATTCCTTACTGAGTAAGTCAGAGAAAATAGTGTGAAGGTTAAAAAACAGTGCTGCTAGCCTTTCAAGTTTCCACTAAAATTATCCTGGTCCACTACACATATACACATTCCCTTTCACACTCAGAAAGCGGTGTTTAAACTTGCCCTCGGATACGTGCTTTGTCTTTGCTACCGTAGTCTTGCTTATGCCATGTGTCCAGTACCCCCTTAATTATCATCTGAGTCTCCTAAGCTTTGTATAAACAAATGGAAATATGCTGGCTGAAGGAGAGACCGTGACCAAATGTGTTCTGGTCTTTATTATGTGCGAGACACTTCATG
Source organism: Aramus guarauna (assembly GCA_013400195.1). NCBI lineage: Eukaryota > Metazoa > Chordata > Aves > Gruiformes > Aramidae > Aramus > Aramus guarauna. The sequence goes on along the minus strand of VXBL01007054.1, from coordinate 153,204 downwards.
TCCTGAAGGAGTCATCGCTGTTAAAAAGGAGGGAAAAGGCCATTCTGTTCACCATTACCTAGAGAATCTGAACAAGTGTCATTTGTGCTCACGTTTTGATTACAGATGAAAATTTGAGTACTTGTACATCCAAAGATCTGTGAACAGGAACAACAAAAATAGTTAAAGACATAGATATGTTCTTAGGGTTCATTTGCACAGTGTTAGAATTTTGGAATTTTGGAGGTAAAATTTGAATGGGTATATGGAAAAACTGGTTGCAAATAGCTTTTTTAATTCCAGTACTCCACTGGACTTTTTGTAATCACGTACTACTGTCACAAGTGGGTGCTTTTCATATTGACTCTGTGCATTAAAAAGTTGCAGTATACACTCTTCAGTGTGCAAGAACTGAAGGAAAACAGAAGATAGTTTATTTTACTTTAATTCTTGCAAATTAAGAGTTAAAGAAAACTCTGATAAATCTGCTTCCTTATTTTTTTTTTTTTTTTTTGTCTTTTCAAAAACCCCCTAAAACTTTGCATAAAGCATTCTTTCTGATAGGTCAAGCAATGAAAAACCCACTATGATTTCAAAAAAACTCTTTTATGGGATGTACTCCAGATGTGATGCTGAAATCTGCCTACTTTGATTTTAGTTCTAATATCACTAAGTCAGAGGTAATGATCTGACCCGGTGGCATCAGGGAAAACATCACTCACATGTGCATCCCTTCTTAGAGGTGTTACATAGAGGCTTAGGCACTGAATTAAGATTTACCTTAGAATACTGTATTTAGCCATAATTTAGCTGTGTGAAGTCAGCGCTTTAGTAATGATTGATTTCAAAATTTTTATTTTTCCCTTCAAAAAAATGAAAAGTTTTACCCTGCTTTTGCCAGCAGGTTACCAGTTTGTGACCTTTATTTTATTTATCTAGTAGGGCACCCTTAGGTAGCAGATATATTGCTCACAAAGTGGAAGTTTAGTTGGTCCCTGCAGATGAATATGTCTTAGCCTACATATGCCCAGAGTACAGACGCACCTGTGCATTACTGAAGCTAACAGAGGACAGTGCGGTTTGGAAAACTTTATGAAATTAAAAGCCTCAGCAGGACAAAAACTCAGGATCTTTTTAATAATCAGCTCCCACTGTATCCCAGACCATTATAAACTAACTTTTCACAAAAAAAAAAAAAGTTCCTAAACTCTGCAGTCACCCACTGAGATGTAAAGAAATAATACTGTTAAAAAAACATCAGCCTTCTGAAGAACCGTGCTGGTATAACTGTATTTACTAGGCATTTCTGCTGAGTGGTTAATTGTGACATTAAAGTTAATTAAAGTTAATTGTTGGTAAAAATTATACAAATTTGTAAACAGCCAAGTCATCTTGGAAATTACATATTCTTGTACCTGTGGATCTTCAGAGATGCTATTTAGGATTACAGTAGGCTCATATTTTACCTTTCAAAATTCTGAAATGGAGAAAAATTTATTTTATAAGAAACTAGAGATATGTTCCAGACATAGTGGAGTCTTATGCAAACTGTGCATAGTATGTGAAGCCTTGGGCAATGGTGAGATGGGTAGCATATTCCAATATTATTTATTTTGATATCAAAGATATTTTAATATATATTTTATATCAAAGATGGAATGCAACAAAGGGCAAAATCTTAAGGCATCAGGTTATGTAGCTGTAACTGCAGCTTGAATTTTATTCAGGAAGAGTAAAAAACTAGTTTGCTTTTTTTAATTTCATAGATTTTGCCTGATACCCTTCCTGACTCAGTTTTAGCTGTAAGAATCACATACAGATTAATAGCAATTAACTCAACCTCACAGTCTGAGATAATTTAATAATCCTGTGTTTGCTTTCTACTCACTTGATTGTTTCACCGAAACAGTCTCAGGATAATCTGCTGGTTTGCTTTTTCCTGTGGCCATTGATTTGTATCAGACAGCAGCCCCACTACTTGTGCAGCTCCACTCTCAACAGCCCCATCGGTCACCACATGATTAGCTTGGAAGAGACTTCTTGGAACTTTTCTACATTTTCTGTGGTGTCAAACTGTTTCCCCTGGAAACTGCATTTCACTAATATTCCATGTCACCAAACAGAGACTTTGGTAATAACAAGATTGAAGGGGACTGAACTTCCTTAGGGAAGTTCCTACCTGGAAATAGTCCTGACTCTCCGCTCTGTTCCTGCTTATTTTGTACATCTGTGGTAGGGCTAGAGGAATAACAGGATAATATGTAGTACAGGAAAACTATATAGAAAGTGTTCGTTGCGTAGAAAGTCCACTGCAATGTACACCAAGTATTATTACCCTGGTTGCTGTTGAATAATGTTGGAGCAATTCATTACACAGCTGACTGGAAGACTAATAACAAAATGCATTCTTTTATACTTTTATAACCACATGCTGTCTATTTTTATGCTTTCCCCTTCATCTTTTCTTTTCACTTGCACTGCTTAGCATTTGTATTGACACAGCACCTAAAGACATCAGTCAGGAAGGATCATATTGCTTCAGAAGCCATAAAAAATAATGGATTATAGTCTCTGCTAGAAAAAAGTATGGTCTCAAAATTCTTGCCTTCTTGTTACACACAGTTTCTAGCTGTGTCATTCCCTGCTCTCTGGGATGTTCCCTTTCTGCTGATCATTGATACTCATCCTCAAAACAGTGCCTTTTGTTTGATCTGTTCACAATGCCCACATATCAGTGAAAGAAAAAATACTCCTTTTTAGTTCCTATCTCCTTTTACTGAGTCTTCCAATAAACATCATGAAGATCAGTAGGAAAAGCAATAAAAAGGAGAAGATGCAACACCACACAGAAGGGCTCTTCATTGTTCATTACTTGAGTAAAGCTGATTTGCGGGAATCATTCCCTATAGGTATTATTACATAATGCTCAGTAAGGTCATTTGAAGCTTGCATTCTAAATCTGTTAAAATAAGAAGCTCTAATCTTATAAAAGTTTTCATTTTCTCTAATTGTCATGATTCCTGGGATAGCTGGACAAGACTAATCTGATAGAGGAGGTATTACATTTTTCATCATCCAGAAGCACAGAACTTATCTCACAATATTATTTGCTTTCAGCTGTTGTTAGCATCAGTTGGCTAGGAATGAATTGGGAGAGGTTGAAAAGTAAGAAAAAGTCAGTAGCACAGTAAGAATTGAGATTCATGTTTTTAATTGAAATTTCTTTGTTATTTAATTTTCTCACAGTTTATAACATTATAAACTCAAAAATCTACACAGAATTCTTTCTCAAAATTATAAACATGGTAGTCACTTACAAAAATATATCTTTTTATAGAAATAAAGAATGGATAGTAAAAGTTCTGATCAAATTCATACTCGTGACAAAACTCATATTTGGTTCAAAGGGATTTCAGTGTTTTCACTGGTATAGTGGAAACATGAGGGAACTTGAATTACATATTCTTGGTCACAAAACCCCCCACTTCCTTTTGAGTTTGGAAAGGTACAATGCCTGCTCATGGGTACATTCTACAAGGGAACCCCAATTCTCTCCATTTAACATTTTATAAGGACCCTGCGCACATTTCCTTTATCCCAGGGGCTTGGCTACCCAGGCTCAGTGCCAGCTCTGATAATGCAGCAGCCCAGCTTTGAAGCAGAGCTGTTTGATAAAAAGCTGTGGAAGCCTCAGCAGGGGTTCACCCCTCTTCTCTCAGGAGCTTGGTTTTTTTTTTTTTCTTCTTCCTTTTTTTTTTTCCTTTTCCTTTTTCTTTTCTTTTTTTTTTTCCTCCCTCAGGAGTGCTGGGGAGATACCTTCACCCAGCCTTGTACCTTCCTCATTCTGATCCTCAACCTGATCTGCTGACCTGACTTTTTGGCTTGACCTTGGACCTACCTCAGCACCACCAACTGTGCCTGGCAATCCAAACTAGTATTTGGACTGGATCTGCTCACGTTCCACAGGACTGCAAACTTTGTTGGTAGGACCCTGCTCCTGCCTGCTTTGCTGTGAATCTGAACTCCCAGCTCACCTTCCCTTCCCTTGCTGCTCCCTGAAACATATCAAATCTTTTTCATTAGGACCTGGAGTCCATTGACCGATTTATCCCACAGAAACTATCTTTTCAAATTGAGTCTGGGCTGCTGAGGAAAGGTACTGTGCCTTAGTGCTCTCATCTTGAATTTCTGCATTTTCTTTCACACACTATTTTATTCACATCCTGATTTTAACAGACACTTTTATTTCTTGAATGGTATTGTAGGTATAATTCTCAACATATTAATAAGCTACTGAAGTCTCATCAGAACATCTGAAAATCTTTGTTTTCAAAGATGTTTGCAATGATATGTCAGATTTAGTGTTTTTTAGCTGCTGGTTTTTTTTCTCTTTCATTATTTGGAGGAACTAATGCTGGCTTAAAGAATATTGACTTCTGCTTCTTAAAGCTATTAATCTGAAATCAATTTGCAATGCAATGGAAGAATAATTTCAAAATCAGTTAACTGTGAGCTCAGACATGCCCCAGAGCTAGGTTGCATGGAGGGTTTTTTCCACAAGAATCTGGTCTCTAAGTGCAATTGGCTGTCTCTGTGATACCGTTTCCTTCAATATAAGGCCAACAGGGCAGTGAGTAGAACAAGAGGCAATAACCTAATCGTAGCTTGATTCTTCCTCTATCCTAATATGGATATCTAAAGAAATATCATATAGGGAGAATCTATTTTGCATTTCCACAGTGCCACCTACCTTTTCATCCTCTGTTTTCCCCATACACAGGTCTACGTATAAAATACCTATACTATACTCTTTAAGGAGAAAGCAGAGTCCCTGGACAGTCCCTGACAGTGCAGTTCTAACAGCTGTGCTGCTGCCCTGACAAGTTCGAGGGCTGTCGTAAAACTGTTTGACTCACAAATATGATCTTCATGTTGACTCTACAATTATGATTTTGCTTTCAGTGAGACCTCTTAGAATCCAGGCAAATCCAGAGGAAATTTTGTTAACACTATTACTTTAATGAAAACAGAGGAATACTCAGTCTTAGAGAATATTATCACTTCAAACCATATCTTAGAAGTGTTTATTTTCCTTCTTAGGTAGTGAACTACAGTGATTTTTAGGCTCCATTAAATTATTTTCCCTAGCTTTTACCCTCATTTTTAAATCTCTAACCTCTTCTTAATATCACACTGGGGCTTGGCCTGGCAGTCATTAATAAATAATATTTTTTTTAATTTTGGGTCTGATGATAACTTTTCTTCCAGTCTTCAAATATATCACTGAAAACATAATAGAGTTCTATGTGCTTAAACCCTTTGTTTTCATGTCTAAAATCTATGAATATATTACCAATAAGTATGTTATTAATCTAAGACATAGTAGCACAAACATGCACAATATTATGAAAGACTATTAACAGCATTTTATTCTATGATGTCTTTCAGAAATCAAATTAATAATTAGATCCTACTATGACCAGTAATACATCTTGTTTCAGTCATTTCAATTTGAAGAGCCTTTAGATGTGGGATAAAAAATTATTATTAAAAATAATAATAATAATCAGGTACAGTTTCCTCTTGTGAAGCATGCCAATCCAGAGACTCTGCTCATTAAAGCAGCAAGCCTGTGACTTTATACTGAAAAAAAAAAATAAAATCCTTTTTTTGTTTTCATTTGCTCTGTACTGAAAATAAAAGTCTATCTTCACAGGCATATAATTTAAACAATCACTTTAAACACCCTCCAGGCTGTTGGACAAGAATTGAAGGTTCTTCCTGTTAGGTTCCTCACACAGCCTTGAGTGCTTGGTAATGAAGAGCAGAAAAGTTTTAATGTTGCATGATGTAAGAGAAGATACATTATTTTTTCCACAACGTTTAAGCAAGTGAAACTCTTAACGTTTGGTTGTTCCTAGAAATTCACAACACATCCATCTTCTCACTGAGGGTGTTATACAGGTGTTAAGACTGGAGTCTGTGTGTCTTACAGAGTGGAAACAGCTTCCTACTGTTCCCTGTTCCCTTTGCTCTAATGTTTCTAAATTTCACAAGGCTTAAGCTGGAAAAGAACTAGAATTAATGGCTCCAGAAAGCTTGGGAATTTTACAAGTTTTAATATTTTAACACACACACACACACTCTTTTTTTTTAAACACTTTTTCCATTTTAAAGCATGGAGAGGACTCCTGTGTGCCTCAGACTGACTCAGGTATTATTGCTAGAGCTAAAGTCACCAGCAGTCTCTACACTGAGGTATATATCAAAGATATACGTAGATTCTGAGCAGCTTTCTGAAGTCTTTCTCAGACTATATAGTCCTTGTGCACCGTAACCATGTTCATTGTGATGAAATGACAATTTAAGAGCAGAAAGCTATTGCAATTCAACAGTTATTTGGACATTGAACAGAATAATTTGAATTTATGAAAATAAGATGCCTGTATACATTTTGAAACAATTAAATCTTAGTCCAGGATTATGTAATGCAAAGTGCTTTCCAAAAGTGTCTTCTTCAATTTATTC
>VXBL01007054.1:110145-145011 GCA_013400195.1 Aramus guarauna | reverse complement strand
CCCCCTCCCCGGAGCGGGAGCGCGCTGCCGCCGCGGTGGCCGGCGGGGCGGGACCGGGGCCGGCGGCGGCGAGGGGGCGCCCTGGAGGGGCTGCCCCTGGAAGGGGAGATGGCCCCGCCGGGGGCGCGGGGTCGGTGGTTGTGCCCAGGACAGCCCCTGCCTGAGTGCCTTCCCTCCTGCGGGAAGAGGGGCGGCGGGGCGATGCCCTCACAGGGCAGCTGGGGTGAATTCAGTGAACCTTGGGTCTCGGAAAGGATTGGGGAAAGAGCCGTGGGACTCATTCTGCTTCGCCTGTAGGGCTGGTGGTATGCTGCTTCTTAGGAAATTGGGGGGGGGCGGGAACCCCACCTCTGTGTTTCAACCTCTTCTTTGAAAGTACAGTGCTGATGGACACAGGAAATATATATCCTGTTCTATTCCACTTTTTAGAAAAGAGGGATGATTTATTGGCAGAAGGCAGACGATTAGGGAAATACGAAGAGTTTGAAAGTTTGGCTGGGGAGGAGAGTGGAAGGGATTATGGGAAGGAACAAGGGAAAGAACATTGTAAGAGAGAAACAAGAAAGTTATTCAAGAGAAGCAGCAGGAACTGAGAATGAGTTTACAAGTACAGGTGGCAGTAGGACAGTGAGATGACTTCAGATATTGTTAGAGAAACCAAACACTTCGTGCAAGCCAGGAGCTGCTTGCATTAGAAAAGGGTAAGAATTTATGAGTCGATACTAAGAAACATTGAGAAATTCTTGTGGGAATCTGTATGGTTTGTGCATGAAGTAAAATGAAAGATATGTGAGGAAGGGCTATACTCAGGGAGGGACAGAAGAGGAAAATATATCTGAGATTGCAGAACAGGGATACTGTCTGTGAGCCTAAAAGGCAAGGGCCTTTGAAGAGCTACATCATATCTGGGAGGGCCAATGGAAGGAGAAATCTGGGAGCAGTTTAGAAACAGATCTCTGCATACGTGAAATGTATCTGGCTGGGCATATCCCCCTCTCTGTGTTCGCCCCAGTATAATCTGCTGGCTTGCTTTTTCCTATAGCCACTAATTTGTGTTAGCCAGCAGCCCCACTACTTGTGCAGCTTCACTAGTTGCACAGCCCACAGATTATCTCAGGCCAGAGTCTTATTTAAACTATTAAAAAGCTATAGAAACCTCAAGTGCTGAAGAAGGAAGCACATGTGGGAAAGGCAAAGGTTCAGCAAGATTAGGCATGTGAAGCAGAGTAAGAGAAACAGAAATTTAAAGGAAGTATAATAAACTCATGACAGAAAAAGGAAGATGGAAAGACAGAGAGTGAAATATAGAACAACTTTTTAGACAGAATAGAAAAAAGATTAAAAGATCATTGAGTAGAGGAGATGCAGGAAAGAAATAAGAAACAGGGATTTTATGCATTCCTTATATCCAAGGATAGGGTGTATGTTAGAAATAGGGTATATCATTAGAAATCTGTAGAGGCAATCATATGTTCCTCCTCCAGGTATATAGTCTTTTTTGTTTCAAAAATATCCCACATGCAGCTTTCACCTCAGTTCTTAACTTAAGTTTTCCACATTTGCCATACCCTTATTCTTATTTTAGCTCTTCTTCAAGGTTGTTCCTCTAGATAACAGTGCCCACCACACATTTTAGATCCAGTTTGATTGTCTTTTTTAATACCTATCAAGTCTATGGATGAAGAATATACTAGAATATCACTAACTTTTTTTTATTCGTTCCCTGAACTTTTTTTTTTTAGTAGTAGTGGTTACATAAATTCAGGGACTCTTTGTATTCAGTACTCTAAGTTTCTAAGTCCACTTTGTGAAAAGTTTATCCTTTTGTTCTCTTTCTTCCCTCGCCCTGAGTGGGAACAAAGCTCATGAAAAGAACCTAATTTAAGCCCTTAACTGAAAACATAATAGCAAACAAACTAAAGAATCCCTGTATTTGTTCAAGGACAGTCTGTCAATGGAGGTGCTCTACAGAATCAGTGTAGAGTACTTCCTTTGTATATTCAGAACAGTTGATTCTTATCTTTCCCCTTAAAATAAGTATTTAGTGAGGCTGCTTCTCCAGGCGCTGCTTATCTTTGTGCTTATGTACTTCAACAGTGATTTGGTCTAACATTTCATTTATTTGCACTGAGGTAAGTGCATTTTTCTTAGGATGGTATTAGTTAAAACAAACAGCATGAACTCTCCAGTTCTCCAATCGGAACAGATCTATTAATTATAAATATAAGCTATACTTTAGATATGCAGAGTTCAAACTTCTCAAAATTCCTGTGGGAAAAACATACACTTGCTTGTGCTTTAAGTAGCAGCTTTGCTGTTGCAACATTTTGTTCTGCTAAATATGAATGTCGTTTTCAAGCTTTTGAAAATTTTCATATAGGTAGTGTTGAATATTAAAATGCTCTTTTCTGAGTGGATTCAAACAACTTGCCTTCATTTATGAAAAGTTCCAGTTCAACAAAACACTCAAGCACATACTGTTGACTTCAATGAGATTAGAAGCGTACAAGCATAATTAGTTTCTAATCACAAGCTTTGATAAAATACTCCTTAATTGGTTTAAGTGTTTTAATTCACTATTGTTTTGATTACTGTCATTTTATTCTTTCCATATCACCACTGGTAGTCTTACCTACTGTTACACAAAGCTGAACACATGGCTATGTCCAATATTTAGGACAACTTTAAGGTGCCGCTTGATACTTCTGGTAAATACAGTAAATTGAAAGGTGAGACTTGTTTTAACATCCATTTTAAAAAACAAAATCCCTAGAGTGTCACCATGGTATGAATCTGTCTCAAATATTAATGTTGTTCATTTACATATGCCTCATCGACCTGGATAACACCACCATAAAATATTACTCATCGTTCAAAACATGATAGCTGGTACATGTATACCATATGCATATGAAGCTGAGATGTAGAATTTAGTTTCAGTAGTATTCTAGGTTAATTGAAGCATATTCTTCACAAATGGAAAACACTAGTATGTTGAAATGAAAAGTTTTCACCAAAATATGTTAATGTCAATCTCTAAAATCTCTAATTCCCCTCATAACCAGCAGGCTGTATAGCTACTCTTTCTCTGGTCCAACCAGTATTTAGGTATATTTGAAAGTAAACCACTTGTGTTTATGAGCTTGAGAGATATTCACCAGGAATAGCCTGAGAGTCAAAAATGCTTTGAGGTTACTGGAAGGACATGATCCTAATGTGGATCATAACAGTAGATTACTTTTTTCTGGTCCTAAAAATGGGGATGCTTGAAAAACTTTGTGTATTTGCACTCGTCAAGGGATGAGCATCGGTCAGTTTTATAGAGTAGCTCACTTCAATACCACACAATTTATAGAACTGAATGCAAGATCATGAACCAACTCAACAGTATTCATACAGAGAAGCCAATGTGCAGATATGGATTGAAGGATTACTGAATGTACTTTTTGGTGTGACAGAGTGCTTGTGGAATATTAAGACAAACTAATCATAGTGGTAATCGTGAGAAGTTGTTATTGTCATTTTAATGTGCCCAATCCTGGAACATCTTATGTTCAATTTGTTTAAATAATCATTCTGTAAGAAGGCTGCTGACAAATTTGAAAGGTTTCTGAAAAGAGCTACAAGAACATTACAAATTGGAATACTAAGATTAAAGCAGTTTAACTTGTAAAAAATAGAAAGGTTTAGAGGCATCTTTAGACACCTTCATGATGGAAAAAAGGTTGTGAAATGAAGGTAATTTTTTTAAATATGTAGAGGTAGTAAATTAGCAAGACTGGAACCTGATAAAAGATGAATTCAGAGTAGAAAAAAACATCCTACTTTGAAGCAATTAAAAGATTGCAACAACTAAAGAGGGAGCAGAACTGTTCACCATTTAAATTCTTCAAATCTAGGTCAGCTGTATGTTCTGGGTTTGATCCAGAAGCCGCTGGGTAAAATTTGATGAGCCTTGAGACTCAGAAGTTCAAATCAATGATGGCTCCAGTGTTAAAACATGTGTAAACCCACAATGTTTTGTCATGATATATTCAGCTACAATGTAAAAGTTATTTACTTTCTTGCAAAAGTAATAAATTGACCTTACAAACATTAGATTGGCTCCAAGATGATGGAGTTGAAAACCACATATAGCATAATGGTAAGGAATAGAGATCTCATGTATGTAGTCTTTACCACACTTGTATTATTGCCAGTTTGAACATTCCAGCATTTTAAGAGGGTGTTGTGATGGGATATGACATCACTGTAGTTTTAGATCCTGGTTTTACTGAGACATGTTTGATTATGTTAATTAATCTGGCTTTCTCTGTATGCAGGATTCCCCAGCATGTAATTCATTCAAGTGCGAAACCCCAGAGGCTTTGACCTATTACTAAACAGAAAACTAGAAATAGAATAGATTTTTTTTTTCAATAAACTCAATCCTAAAATAGAAAGGCCAACTTTAAAATACGGGAGCAAAGTCACTGAAAAGAAAAATGTAGTCATTCAGTGTACCTCAATAAGCAACAAAAAGCTTAGCAATGTATTTCAGTCTCTGAAAATAAAGTGGGGAGTCTGTATAAGCACATTTGCCAGTTTTTGCATAAGAAATATAGGTGCTCACCTCAAGGCTGTAACATAACATTCTTCAAAATGTATTATGTTAACAGCAAGTCTTGGGGTAACTAAAATAAATAGATTTTTTTGTCTGGCTTGCTTAACTGTTGGCTCTTGCATTTAATTTCTGGATGCATACAAATGCATACATTCATGGTTAATTAAATTATGTCTTTTAACAAACTGGCATATGACCAACAGATTGCGTGCATATTTCTTCAGATAGTTTTTCTTCTCAAGCCCTTTCTATCTTAAGCCTTAATTCTCTTAATTCAGATGGAGTTCCCCAAACCCACTGGCAACTGAGCTTCTTCTATCCATCATGTTCTTTAGATCTGTGCTAAACTATATGAGAAGTTAATCTCTAGGGGACTGGGTTATAGTAGTAGCAGAAATTAATACAGCTAGACAGTCTATATTTTACTCTCAGTGCTAAAGCTCATCCAATATTAAGAAGAGCAGTGTATTTCAGAGCAATAACATAACATATGTACATACCATGTATATACAGCCAAATTTGGAAAATACATTGATACAGGGAGAACAGATTGGAAACTTCAGTGAAAAATCCCATGGTCTGGTAAATAGCAGGTATATACATAAAAATGTGAACCTGAGATTGTCTAATATCTAAATATAATATTTTTATTAAATATTAATGTTTATAAAATGTGCACATATATATTCACTTTATATGAAGACAACTAAGCAAGGCTATAAATGCAGTGTAAATTTGTACCTCATAAGTAACCATCACCGAAAGGAAGTGCTGAAGTGTAGCTGATATGTTTATATTCACTATAGTGTCTTGACTGCTTCGGAGCAAACTCTGGTCTTTTCCTTATGTGCTGATAAACAGAGTTTCTGTTAGATAATGCGAGTCAATGGGAAGTTAGCAGTTTCTCTATGTTTTACAAAAAAGCGCAGAACAAACAGTGGTCTAAAAAGGGGGTAGAAATTCCTGGGAACCATTGTGCGCAGAGTCCAATCAAAAGCTGAAAGATTTTCAAACTAATTTCATACTTTGTTATTAGCTCCATTTATTAATCAAGGCTTCAGTACGTTAAACTCTGTTTAGCTCAAAGCCAGTGAGCTGTTCTGCTGGAGTCAGCGGCTCTGTGAATGTTTTGCTGGCCTGAAGGGACACAGTTCCTGCTAGTTAGTGAGCACTCCTCCTTTTTTATTTAATTACTCCTTGTAATCATAGCAGAACAACGCTTAAATATCCAGAGTAGCCTGCCATTCCCCAGTTTCTTCCAATTTTTGGAGTGTTACTTTTTTCCTTTACCCATGGGATAGTTTTGCATACAAAAAAATTAACTGTGAGAAGCAAATTGTACCTGTATAAATGAACTCCCATAGATTTTGATGCTAGAAATGTGATTGTTTGCATGTGTAAAACACAGTATATAAGTTGAGAGCATTTTAATGATACAGCTGAAAATGTGTGGATCTTGTAATGAGTGGAATTATTACAAGGGCACCTCAGTGTTTTATATTCTAGGCTGTATTGATGTTTGTGCTTAGAGGCAGGGGATTAGATATGACATTTTCGAAATCTGCTGGTATCAGACTAGCGTTGTTTCTATTGCAATATTTTGCATTAAAATATATTTAAAAACCCACTTTCAGATAAGCATGTCTCAGTGCCCACAAACAGATGCACCAAAGTCATCGTGACAAGCAGGTGTACGTGAAGTGGAAGGAATCAGACCCGGGAGGCCAGATTTTCTCATCCCACCATACTTTAGACGGTTTTCTCATTTATCTTGGAAAGTGTTCAGATTTTGCAGCATGTTCTGAGAGCTAACAAACACAGATATGAAGCTAGGGAGAGTGTGAATCCTAAAGACGTAGACCAAAGTGGAAAATCTCCCACTACCTGTTTTTTCTGTCTTGCTATGGTCTGTACAATGCTTGTACTGACTGTATGTGCTACATCTAGCATAAGGACAGAGAAAAGACACAAATCTGATAAGGTTATGAGCTGTATAAACTGTCAATGACTCTTTGAGTTCCTGTGTGACTTCAGTAACTTGAGGGGATCTTTTATAATGATCTGGGAAGTGATTCCAAAATGGAAGACCTGGGGTAGCTTAGTTTGCTAGCTGGTTGTTACCTTATAAACACTGTTGCTCAAAACCGGTTTTCAGAGTTTCAACTGAAAGCCAAACAATTTTTTGTCCACTTTTTACTGAGTAGGTCTGCTTAAACAGATTTTGACATCTATTGACCTATTTCAGCTAATTAATTTGCTTGAAAATGTAGGGGGCGTTTGTCATAATTATACAAAATTGCTGATATATATTTTACATTTTACATGGAATAAGTGCTTGACGCTATATTTTTGACTTGTTTAAAAGGGCTTAGACAACTGGGTTGTTTACGCTGAGGTGTAATTATCCATCTCTCTGACCTTCCCTCTTCACCAGCCTGCTCAAGAATCCTGCCCTTGGATGCTCTTTGAAGACACATAGCAGATGAACATTATCCCTGAAACTAAACAACAGATCAAAGTGAGATCATCCCTGATTGTTCTGTACAGCAACTGACCTATTAGACCTTGCCATTTGGGCAGGATATAAATTATAATAATTTGGAAAAATGGATGTAGTATGTAAAGTGAGTTTATCAGCAGAAAGTATTGCTGTAACACACCTTATCATACATTCCTTTTACAGCAAGTGACTTAATACCTTAGGATTTTTGAAAATGTGTTCATGTGAGCAATCCTGATGAGGTAAATTGTGAACTATATCTTCATTCAAAGTGCTGACATGTTTTCATAGAGGAACTTGGGAGTGCCAGTGAGAACTTCCTGAAGGGAAGGTGAATGCATCTCCCTCAGACTTGTTGCAGAACCAGTTTAGAGAAAAAAACCTGGAAGAATAACAAGTCAAATTTGGGCTTAAGACCCAGTTTTAGCTTGAATGTTCCTCAACCCTTGTAAAACCAACCATCCCTTAATCTCATAATTCATTAAATTTGGATAAACCATAAAATACCTCATAGCTCACAAGATTTTGAATATATTAATGTTCTAAGTCAGAAACAAATACTTTCAGTTTAGTGATCCTTTTTAAATTCTTACGTTTCTTTTTGCTGAAGTCAACTGGACTTTAAAATTGTAGTTTCCATAAAAGGGAAACAGTTGTTCTTGATCTGAATCCATAGTTGTCAGGGAGAAGGATTTAAAGCATCAAAGTCAATTGTGCACGATACTTCAACATTACGTATGTAATAGCGAGAAACTTCACACAAATCATTTTCATCATTGCCATCAGGTCTTGAAGATAAAGGATTGCAACAGTATTAGCAAAAGATTGAAAAATTTCCATTACAAAGTAAATGTTCCTTTTAGCAATGGTTTCAGTATAGTCTTATAGTGGCATAGTTTACTGGTGGGATTTATTATCATTATTAATCATTATTATAATTAATTATTCTATATTAATTTTACTATTAAGTGCTAAATGTGATCAATGCATTAAAACCTGGAAAAGTAACACATCATTCAAATATCAATGATTAATCATGATTATGATTATTTTGTCTTATTTTCACTTTATGTTTATCCTCGCTTCCACTTAACTATTTTCACACAGAGTGTTTTCAGTAGTCTTCAATATGAATGGGAAACCACTGTCTGGGACAGAGAAGAGGACTGCCCTATGAGGTCTGCTCTCAGAATGGTCTCAGCAACCACATACTGAAAGAAGTGTTTGATATTACGATTCTACCTGACTCAGCGTATTAATCTCTAAAGACACTCAAGCCAAATTGACATAATTTGGCAATGGCAATAACCACTACTGCGGTTGCTCTGCCTTGGCCTAATTAGTCATGTTGGGAAGGTGGTGGGAAGGGAACAGGATATACACCTGCTTGTATGGCACTGATTCCTCTACTTAATGAGAGTATTTCTATGTGTATTGTGAAGTTGAACATAGGTCTGGACGTTGACTTTGAGACTTAGGTTTAGTCCACAGCTGTTTTGGGTAATCGCACCATGAAAAGTCATTGACAGTTTGACAAATGTGAGTTAAATTGTGAAAAAGTCTAACACTTTTTCTGCTGCTGCTCCTAGAGGGATAGTATCTCACTGTTTTGACAATAAGATTTTTTCTTCTTTTTTCAAACCCTGTTTAAAAGCTTGAATTCACATACAGTTTTCTGTTTTATTGGTTGTTTTTTGTGTTTGTGGGGTTTTCAACAATATTATTCTTTTCATTCCTTTGTTTTTACCTCAGGAAATGCATTTACCAAAGGAACCAAGCTCTTTCAGTCTTTTGAGTAGCTTTTCTCACCTTTTTTTCACTTTGAATTTCCCTTTCTCAAAACTAAATGATGACAATAAAATGCAATATTCTGCATAAGGTCAATTCAGGACTTTATAGAATGGCACTAGTATTTCCCTAAAAAAACCCCTTTTCCAATACATGAGGAAATACCAAGAGAATATTCCAGACATATGCAGTATTCATTGGGAACCAAATCAAAGAAAATAAACAAAAATATCCTTGTTCATAGGTTTTGGACCATCTTGTTAGAAGTTATTTTAGATGTCTTGCTTATCTTGGTCCTTCATTTATGTTCTTCAGAGCTCACGAAATCTACTCGACTCAATGACTTTTAAGTTAAAACTATCAATAATTTCATTACATTCTAAAATGTACTGTAGTGATCAGCAAATGATCATGACTTAAGTCTACATATAAAACTCTAGGGCTAGATTTCTGGGTGCAGTGTAACTAATTTTAGGGCCAGTTCTTTTTAATGCTTTCATAAATGACTTGGATGTAGGACTAGAAGGTGTCATGAGCAAGTTTGCACATGGCGCCAAATTGGGAGGAGCTGTTGATTCCCTTGAGGGTGGAGAGGCCTTGCAGAGAGATCTGGACAGGTTGGAGAACTGGGCAATCACCAACCGCATGAAATTTAACAAGGCCAAGTGCCGGATTCTGCACCTGTGAAGGGGCAACCCTGGCTATACTTACAGATTGGGCAATGAGACACTGGAGACCAGCCATGATGAAAGGAATTTGGGGGTCTTGGTTGACAGCAAGTTGAACATGAGTCAACAGTGTTCCCAGGCTGCCAGGAAGGCCAGCCACATCCTGGGGTGCATCAAGCACGGCACTGCTAGCCGGTCTAGGGAAGTGATTGTCCCACTCTACACTGCACTGGTGCGGCCTCACCTCAAGTACTGCATGTAGTTTTGGGCACCACAGTACAAAAAGGACATAAAACTATTGGAGAGTGTCCAAAGGAAGTCAACAAAGATGATGAGGGGTCTAGAGGGGAAGACGTATGAGGAGAGGCTGAAGTCCCTTTGTTCAGCCTAGAGAAGAGGAGACTGAGGGGAGACTTCATCGCAGCCTACAGCTTCCTCACAAGGGGGAGTGAAGGGGCAGGCGCTGATCTCCTCCCTCTGGTGACCAGTGATAGAACCCAAGGGAACAGAATGAAGCTGCAACAGGGGAGGTTTAGGTTGGATATCAGGAAAAGGTTCTTCACTGAGAGGGTGGTCAGGCACTGGAACAGGCTCCCCAGGGAAGTGGTCACAGCACCGAGCTTGACTGAGTTCAAGAAGGGTCTGGATAACACTGTCAGTCATATGCTCCGATTTGGCTGGTCCTGTGTGGAGCCGGGAGTTGGACTTGATGATCCTTATGGGTCCCTTCCAACTCAGGATATCCTATGATCCTATGATCCTATTCCATTTAGTTTGATGCCAGTCTTAGTGTCCATATAAGTCCTCTACTGAATTTCCAAGTGGTAAAACAAGGCAGCCAAGGCTCTTTTGTCTCCCCTGCTCTACCAGCAGTCATGTCAGGACAAACATGCCTAATGTGCAGAACCAGGAGACATACTCTTTCATTGCTTTAGCCACTAGTTGCTGTTCTGGTCTACTGAAGACATTAGCCCAAGCATGAGTAGGTACACAGCTGCTGCTATAGTTCAATAAGGTCGACAGCAAGTGCAAAGGCAGTTAACATGCAAGAGAGATGAAGCCTGTTTCTTTTAATGTGTATTCAAAACTGCAGCAAAGACAGTTCAGCTACATAACAGCCTTCAACCCTCAGTGTTGTTATTACTTAAACATTCATTAACTGGTCTTAATTTTTTGATGTATTGCAAATGACTAGGAATTCTGAGTAGGCAAGGAGTAAAATTTCAGGCCTCTCAATGAGCGCCCTGAATGGTGTGATCCTGTACACTCACGTCAGGGTCCTAAGTGCACTAGTGGGCATTAATGACCCTGACACAGCCTCACCTGAGGCCTCCAGCCACACTCAGCATCAGGAGGGACATAAGATTGCTATTGCTTTTTCCATTATTTCCACCTTTTACTTAATAAACTCAATAACCAGCTTTAAGTGCTGGTGCCTTTCTTACTGAGATTCCAAAAGAGCCAGCACCTCCTCGATGCAGAACAACCCTGCATGTGGGCCCAGGAGGCCCATTTAAGCTCAATACTGAGCCTTCAGTCCCAGCCTGAGTTATGCTGTAGGCGTGCCAGTCTCCAGTCCTGCCTCTTGCTGCTCCAGGCTGGACCTGCCTTGTCGCCTTTCCTTCAGTCCCGTCTTTGGCCCATCTCCTGCTGCCTCTTGATGGATCTCCCCGCTGGACCTGGTTCACCCCTTGCCGTGTCTGATGCTGTTGATGGACCCTGTTGGCAGCCTGTGACTGTGCCTGCCCTGTTGGGTGCTGTGGGACCCACCAGAGAGGGCATGGCTTGTCCTGGGTATGTTCTTGGCCCCTGGCTTGCGTCCCCCCTCCCAGGGTCAGGCAGCCCTCGCTTGCTGTACGTGTTGTTGGAAGCATGTAGGCTTCTAGGAAAATGAAAAGTCTCTGTGCAAATGCATTGAAAAGTGAGTATGAAAAGCTTCTGTTCTCACATGGTAGTGCTTTACACATACTTTGATCCTACAAAAGGCCAAGGCTGTGAAGATTCAGCAACACTGTACACCCATATCCATGCTTTGATGATTTAAAAAAATATGCTAGTGATGGCAACTCTCAGAGAATATATCCTCCACTGGCTTATTCCTCTCATGTCAGCTTCAATGGTATAGATTCGTGTCTAGCTTTCAGATTAGAAGTATTAAACAACTTGATATGTCTGACTGAATTTAATTATTTTTTTCAGTACTAATACATATTTATTAATGCAGAAATGTATAGTACAAAAATAAATGAGTTTATGTATATTATTCTTCTGATATGAATGCTGATAAGCTGTTCATACAGGCACCATACACAACCACAATCTATTGATGTTGGATACTATTTTTTTAAAACTTTAATAAATGTCATGTCAAAGTATAAACAAAATTTAAGATGTTTATACAAAACCTATTTAAAATTCATAAACATCCCAAAGCAAAAACTTATTTGTCTCCTATAAAAGAAGAGTTTCGAGAAAAACTTCCGATAATAAAGTATTGCAAAAAACCCCACTTCTGGTGGGGGGCAAGTATCCTGATTATTTCTTCCCAGCTGTAGTCCCCACCACTCTGCTCTAATTCACACTCCAGACAGAGACTAGAGCAACTACAGGCAGAATCAGACATTCAGCAGGAGAATTAAATTATTCAATTAAGCTCTTAACAAGGTAATTAGAAAACCTGGTCTCAGCTACTGCTGTTTTCTTTACATTAGGAAGAACAGATCAGGTAGGCTCTTCTGATGCTCTGACCTGCTGAAGAGGTACAGCTCCCAGAAAGGTAATTAACAGATGGTTTTATGGAGTTTTTGTAAAGTTTTTTGGGTTTCTCTTTATGCTTTTTTTTTTTAATGAAATGTTTCCTGTTGCTGGGCTGCTATTTGTTCCTTGAGACAATGGTTCTTTGAAGTTATCTTAGGATGAGGTAGCTTTTGTTGTATGTTTCGGTTTTGTCCTATGAGTATTTTTTGAGGCTGGGACCCACTACGCACAGTAATGATTTTTAAAGTAGGGAAGCTTAATATGGTTGATGGCTTGCTGTTTCTTTGTAATGTGCTTCTCTGACAAATTCTAGGGATGCCTTGAAATCTTGAAAAATCCCATTCTGGCTTTGAATGCTAGGGGACTGTTTTGCTGTTTTATAGCTACACCTGTGTATTTCTTGAGTATAAAGAGTTTGGAGAAAGTCTCTGGCTTCTTGTCATCTCTTCTTTCTATTGCAGCTTTCAGCGTGGAGCTTACTGTGCAGAGGCAAAGAGGCAATGCTACAGGGAGGGGAGGCTGTGCTGACAATGTTTAGCTGACACGGGTGATTATTGGACTTCCTACACTGCTATTATTTCTCTGCTTGCTTGTTTCATTGTATTCTCAAATCACTCTCCTCCCTAATTTAAACTTTTACTGTCTTATACCTTACTTCACATTTGCAGGATCTGTAATTCACATGTGTGAAAAGGAGTGTGTTTAATTCTCTGACTTATTGTTTTTTTTTTTCTGAAACATGCCTTTGGATTTTCTTTTATCTAATGCTCTCTAACTAAACATTTCCAGTTAGTGCTGTTCATCACTAAAATAGAGATGTGGTGAGAGGAAGTACGTATTTAAGAGCTTGACAATGAGTGTTAGCTGGTATAGCATTTCCTAAGTCCATATTGGTTTTGTTCTTGTATTCTGGAATTATTTCTAGGAGTTGTTTGGCTCTGCTTGCCTTTCTTCTTTTACCCTAAATGTAGACTGCTTAGACTACTCCACTTCCAACCTGAGTGCAAATAATACGAGCGTGGAAGCAGGTAGAGGTTCAAGGGGCCCTGCTCACTGAACTGGTGTGAACAACCAGGGAACTGGTGCCAGCGATTTCCTATGACCAGGCATAATGTGGTCTGAAATCCAGCTGTGCAACTGAAACAGTGGGCTATGTATACATATGTACGTACATATTTCTACCTTAACAGTAGCTAGATAGTGAGGGAAGATGGTTTCCATAATTGACCGCAGGGTTTCTTTACAAGTTGTGCATCTATTTGTGTATAACAACTTGCTTTATGCAGGAAGGGTCCAAGAAAAACTTTGAGAGACGTAGTTCTCTACAGTTTCTCCTGCTTTGATTCACTTAATGCAACTATTTGGTAGTCCTTTTAATGAGTTTTTTTCTAGCCTCATTATTCTGGGAGGGAGGAAGGGGTAAGTGCATCATGTAATTATATCTTAAAAGAATGTAATTTGAAAACATGTAGGTCTTGAGAGCTTAATATTTCAGTAATGTTAAAGCTCTGTAAGAGACTCTGCAGAAGGAGTTCTTTAATAGCAGAAAATGAGAACAAATAAGATTCACTTGCTTCTTTAGGTGACTTGTTTCACTCATAGAACAAGTCTGTTGACCTTCTGAGGCTCACTCCTCTAGGACTGGCTCACGCAGGCTGTAGGACAGTTCTTCAGCATATGTTCTTAAAATAGAAATCATAAAAGATGTAGTTTTGAGAGTATTAAACACAGACTGGAAAGAGTTAATGTTTTGAGCATGTTGGGCATGTATTTTAAAACAGTCTTATACAGAAATGTGGTTTTGAATTATACACTTGATTGTAATCCTGTAAGAGGAAGGGCAGAGTAAAACTTTTGTACTTGCCCATTACTGGTGTGTCTTACAATGTAACAGCTATGTCTTTCTAAAGCTGGATTTTTTTTTTAAAGGCAGAATAAATTAGTGTCACAGTGGAAGTGTTTATTCAGTAATGGCTCTCAGTGACAGATTGACTACAAAGTAGCTTTTATTAATGATGTTCCATTCTTTAAGATGTGACTTCATAAGTATTCTTTCTGGTAGGAGTTTTATGGGTTAAAAATTAGGCTATTAACAAACAAGATAATTAAACTTCAATCTTAATTTTTTGGTTTTAAACCCCACACACTTAAAGGATAACTGCTGCTTCTATAACTTGTGTATGCTCATATATAAAGTGTTAGAGAAGTGAAACTGTTTTTCCCTTCCAAATGCACTGTAACTAAAACCTTTTGCCTCAGAGGTACTTATCTCTTCTCTGGACTATCATTCATTGTTACATGACATAGATATTTTATTGCTTACCTATATATAGTATTTTTTTACTTTTAAGTTCTGGTTCAGCAGTCAACATTTCCTACATGTACGTGCTGATCATGCATGTGATGCATCTTATCTTTAAAGCATCTAGAAACAACTGAATCCTGTTGAAATGACCCTTAGGATATTTCAAGTGAAGAAAAATTTTGCTTTCAGTTTGGTTTATCTTCAGTACCTCCCTTCTGATCCAGCATAGCAATTGTTTTGTTCCTCAGTGACCCAAAATCTGCTCTCTGTGTTCCTAGATGCTTCCACAGCAGGAGGTTAGAGTGGTCCTCAGACACGTACCAGTGGGAGGCTGGAGTGACCGCCCTGCTCTGGATCGTAGTCAAAGTGCAGGCGGAGGAGAGATGTGACAGGTGGCTTGTTCTGCTTAGCTGTAGACAACGTTTTGGTTTGTTTTCTGTTTTATTAACGGTTACATGGCCTGAATCAGATGTGTATTTGTGATTTGAATGCACGTGTGAAAATACACACGTAGCATATGCTTAAATATAACATAGCATTAAGTTCTATCTGAAATACAGTTTTAAAATAATGAAAACTTCATCCAGAATTAATGATTGATCATGTTTATAACTTGATTTCAAGTATTTATTGTCTCTATTATGTGATATTGTTGAGTGGAGACAATTTTAGAATTTGCAAGTTCCTTTTTTGCCATAATCACAACATTAAATCAAATACTTCAGAAGCAGAAAATGGCAGTGAACCATAAAAACACATTCTCTTTTGGTCAAGTTTATTTAAAGTTAACATTCTTGGCTGCATCTTCAATTCAACATAACAGGAATTTTACTTCAGCTACAGATAGAAAGCTGATGTGGAACTTCAGACATATCATTCATTAATAAAAGAAGTATAGGAACTAACAGATAAAAATTTCAGAAAGCAGCAGACACTGTGTGAAAAACAGAAGTGCATTCTTTCATTTGTAGTAAAATCATTAAATAGTATAAAATCACAGTAGAATTGAGATTTTTATCTCAAGGTTTTATTTAAGCATTTGCTTTCCTAAGTTGAAGAACTGCAGTGCCTTCGTGAAGGTTTTACATTAATAGATAAAATGAAGTTGGGGACTTATTACTGTAACCACTTAGAGGATAGCTGCTGGGAAATGGAAGAAGACCCTTACTCCCAGACTCCCCCTCACTTAGGTCATGCGTGTGTTTCTGTAGTCAGAAAATATCTGCTTTGCTACTGAGTAGATGCTTGCAGAGCACAGGCATGTGAGACAGCCTGTGGTACGGCCCTGGGGTAGGGTGCCCCGCTCTATTAGCAAGCGGGTATATGGTCGTTCAGAGTGGTATTTCAGAGGAGGCTTTGCATGGCATGGCTACAACAGTGAGACTCCATAGGCTGCATTTCTACTGTAACTTTATACTTTAGCTAATGAATAGGAAGCTAACAATTTCTTAAAGTTTCTAAATTTTTGTAAGCTTGTGGATTCCAATATCCTTGAGGATGCTCTGGGACATGAAGATAAGGTCGTTGGTGGAAATCTGCAGCCTGACATACTTGTGTTGGAGTTCTTGTAGCATCAAAATTCCTAGTTCCTTCGGAGTGAAAAACCTTTTTTCTAAATCTACAAAACAGAATGCATGAAGGGGAGCTCCGTGCGTGTTGGCAGGATGGTAATTTCCCTTGTATCTCATAGCCTTTAGTTTGGGAATGATAAAAGCAAGCTTTGACTGAGATGCTTGAGGAATGAGAAATCATAATCTATTTGTATACCTTACCAATACTTTTGAATGGCATTTACAGATGCATTCTGAAAGCACGGCAATATCTCTTGTGATTATCAGCCCCCTTTGTGCAGATAAGGGGGAGAAATAGTTATTGTTTCCATTTAGGAAGTATATTGGGGAAGGGAACGTATGTTACTGCAAATGGAGTTTATTGTGAGGTTTTTAACACACAAACAACAAAAAGCCCCAAGCAAACCACCACCACCAAACAAGAATTAAAAAAAAAAACAAACCCAAATCATAAACCCCAGGCAAATCAATTCGGCATCTTTTGTTACTATAGGTGTGATTTATAGAATAGAGGATTTACATCAATAAGGAAAACTAACCTATATGTGCAATCTCAAGCTGGCAACTGCTTCTAAGTGTTTTTTGGCAAAACATTATTTGGTTGACTTATATAAGACGAGAAAGATGTATAGCCTATATACAGACACACCTCATCCCCCCCACCCCCAAGACAGATTTTTTCATGCTGACACACCTCAAAGAATTTAATTTGGAATAGAGGGAAGTAGTACTTTAAAAGTCAGAAGTGCTGACTCTGAAGCTGTATTGAGTTGTTCCTCATCTTGGATGTTAGAATCTTCTGAAGGAAAAAGTGCATTCTGTTATTTGACTTCCCTTTTATGTAGTCAGGGTTACTTCAGCCAATCTTTCTTCTCTGTCCATGAGTAGACTATCTATATGTCCCTGGGGTAATTCTCAGTGAGGACTTTTTAATGCTCGACCACTTCTTTTAATCAGATTTTTTCTTTTTTTTTAATAATCTTTGTGGTATTTGCTTGTCAAGAAAGTAATTTTTTTCCTTTTACAGACTAGAGAAGATTTAATGTGTATCTTCTTGTGAGTCCAGCTTGATCCTGGACAAAAATTTAAAGCACGCGTATTTAAACACCTCATGGGTCATGTCATTTATCTAGGAGAGTTGAGTCCACGTGCTGCTCACTGGTGTGGTCTGCAGCACTGTTCAGCAGCCTGTTTATGGTTCACCTGTGTGATGGGAGTCTGGAATAGCTCATAGCTTCAGGAGACCAGGATGTGTTGCTGGGAGTGGTAAACAATAGGAGTAAGAAACAGGAAAACTGAGATGAGATTCTGCAACTCTTCTGCAGTTTATCACTCCACATGTTGACCAAATTGTCTCACCTTTTCAGAAGAGATGAGACGACTACTTCTCTCTCACCCTGACTGTGTTGGCTGGGAGGCAGGAAATAAAAGGAATCTCGTTTATATAAACTGCATGAAAAATATGAAGCTACCAACAAAATAGTGGTAGAACAGCTACTGTTTGTGTTTCTTCCTGGGGCAGAGGGGTGTGATGTGGTTTTGCTGACTTAAGCAGCTTGCTTCATTGGACAATGTCTTGGTTCTGTTTCTATACTAACTGTGACCTGATATGGAGTATCAAGTTTTTGTTCTGAATGATGTTCCTGGTATGTTTTTGCTCCTTAGCTATTTTTTCTGATGAGTGGCAGAACATGAAGCAAGTCTATTTCATTCACAGATATAGATATAAAGGTTCAGATTCAAATGAAATCATCAAAAAACATCTGGGAATCAGAGTATATTGATAGTATGTCTTTTAATACTGCAGGTTGCTTGAATCCTGCAGAATTCTAGAGATACTGGAAGAACTGATGAGATTAATTGAAGCAGTGATGATAAATTTTATACAGGTGGTATTTCTATTATTTATTCTCAGTAAGGGTACCTCTTGCTGACAATGTCATCAAAAAACATTTTTTAAAAGAAATGGTCCTGTACGTCAGCCCAGGAGAAGAGAGACAAATGAAAAATATGCCTGTATTTCTACTGGGTGTAAGATCTTGGAACAGATGAAACACCGATGGATCAAGATCAAATCCATTCATAATTGGTGATAAGGAGCTATGGTCCATATGTAGAAATTATGTTGAGCAATTCATACTTTCAGTCTGGGGATGTAAATGTGCAGAGCTCAAATACTCTCTGAGTAATATAGTGGATTTTTGTGACCATATCCTTGGAATAAAAAGTTGGATGAAAATTTGCAATACAGATGTAAATAGCCTTGCATTACAAATGTAGTGTCAGTTCACCAGTTAGGATGTCTAGCAATATCTGAGGCCTATTACCAAGGCAACAGGAATGCATTAGTAGCAAAAAGCAAATTAAGCTGCTGTGCATTTCCTGGGCCTCAGTAGGGTTAGAAAAGTGTCTTCAGGAGTACAAATTGAAACCGATGCTGTCAGCAGTTCTGTTCTTGTCTCTGTGGTATTGCTTCATACTAATTTTAGGGAAAGAGAATGAAATATGAAAGTCAGTCAAGGAGTTGTCTTATTTCTTGGAAGAACCTTAGTGTCTCAATGCTGTGGAGATATTAATGCTCTCTATTCTGGAGAATGTCTATAGCTATTTTTCAAATCTGTTATATAGTTTTTCTATTTTATTTTTTCTTTCCAGAGTCTAAAACGGGAGTAAAAATTTTCTTTCTTATCTGTTTCTTGGCATAGCTGAATGACTGAATATAGATTTGAGATCCATCCAGCTTGTTGAATACACCCCCGATGATGGATGTAAAGAAGAAATCCCATCTGTGAGACATTAGTAATATATAGGACTTTCAAGTAGACCTGACCTGCTGGAAAGATTGCTCACTTTTTCATGAATGTCAAGATACTCCTCCTAGAAGAAGGACCAAAATATTTTTGCTGTATAGAAACCTCTTGGCAAAAATATCTTATTCAACAAAAGCTTTTAAGAATGGCTGAACTGTTGAAGCTTGACATCCTTGTCAGCAGATGAGGCAACAGAACACATCTAGGAAAAACATAACTGCTGCCTCCTCTTAGTTTGAGCAGCATTCAGCAGCAATAGTAACAACAAATTTTGACACAGTTCAGGACCTCTGTTTGCACAAATAAATTAATAAAAGTTATGTGCTGCGTTCATAAAGAGGTGGTAATACAAATTATGTATAAAACAAATCCAAACTAATTCATACTGGATTCTTGAAAGCATCTCAATTCTTTACTTCCTCAGGCATTAGTAAATTACTAGTTTTGCAGTGTATTTCAGCATCTCACAAAGATTAGCAGTGACTACAGTAAACTATGATGTTACTGAAGTGTGTCAATATCACCAAAAAATGCTTAAAATTTTCTGCATTCCAGATATCTGAGCAGTATCTATCAAGAATCCAGGCTTCAACTATGATGATTATTTTTCTTTCAATATTAAAGCGTCAGGCAAAGTACTTTTGTTACAGTGTTGTAGTGGGTGCAGAGAGAGGAGGAAGGTTTTAGAAATGTATTTAGACTTATCCTGGCAGTTATGCTTTTACTGTTATATTTTATTTAAATGATTGTGTTTAAAATTGCTGAAAGGTGAGATCATGCAGTGTGCTTTGAAGGGGAAAAAAAAAAAAAAAAACAACCACCAAAACCCAAACCACAACAAGCTTCAATACAACCAGCATGACCCTTGTTTCGCAGTGATCTTTCTTGAAGGTAGTACATTTTGGCTTATTACTTCAGAAAAAATATTTTCCAATTATCATGCATGCCTAGATACCTGTGGGAGTCTGCTTTGAATAAGTGAAGGCTCTTAGGTGAAACAAATGTAAAATGGAGCAAGTGTTGGGTTACTAGAATTAATAACAAAACTACGTGATGGCTGTTGGCAATAGTTAGCCATAATATTGTTTATGGGAAGGATGCATGTGTAAATAACATCCTGAAGTTAAATACAATGCAGACATCTTGCAAAATCATCTGGCAGGAAATAAACTTCCCTTAGGAAACCATGAGACTTCTGGAGCTTGGCGTTACGGTGAACCAGATTTTCCTAGCCAAGTAAGGCAAAAAAATCAGTTATTTGAAATATTTTCTTTGAAAAATCAGTTATTTGCAAAGAGCTTATCTCAACAGAAATGAAAGTGCAGTAAGGAAGATGGCTAAGTGTCCTCATTTTCTTTTTTCAGCATAAGGTTCAAAATTTTTTTAAGATACAGCTATTGTATGTAAAAGTGTCAAACTGTGTGAATGTCACTTTTTTTAAACCCTATTCTTTCTTGAAAGAAGGCAAATGGGAGAAATTTCAGAATGGTGTGAATATCCTAGTATAAAATACTAGGATACTGGCAGCAACCTTCCCAGGGATGTGGTAGAGTCCCCATCACTGAAGATTTTTCAAGATGTGATTGGACAGGTGCTAGATAATCTCATCTAGGTTTCCTTTCCCATGAAAGGTTGGACCAGATGATCTATCGAAGTTCCTTCCAACCTGGGCTGGTCTATGACTCCTATGAAATAAGTTACCTTTACAAGATTTTTGTTGTACTGGGGCTCATGCTGACCATTTTCAGATGTTGATGCTTCTTGTCAGTGACTTCTATTTACTGCCATCCAGCTGAGCCTAGAGAAGGGTTTTGTGTCCTAAGAGAATAGTTTTGAAGTATGGGGGTTTTGGGGTGGTTTTATAACAATTTGTCAAAGTCCACCCTAATTTATGACCAGTAGCAGTTGAAATACTTTACATGAGATCATTCACTTTCCAGACAGTGAAATAAACTGCAAACTACCTGTTGTGCATCAGTGTATTTTTTTTTTTAATGGGAAAGCTAATGCAATTTCCCTTAGCTGACTAGCCCTAAGATAGGGCCATTCTACTAGGGCAATGTTGACTAGACGTCCTTGCCAGGTCATAAAAATAACTGAGACCCAAAAAACTTTAGTTGAGATGAGGTGAATCCAGATAAAGCCTGAGTGGCCTTCCAAAGCAGCGTGTGAAATGAAACACTACTTAACATTGAGGGACTCTATGGCACTCATAGTTTGGCCTTCCATGCCAGTTGATTTTCCAGATATTTTTGCATATCTTCATGATAATTAATTTATGCTGTGTTGTTCTAATACCAAACTGCTGAGGACACTAAATAGGCATGAAGCAACTGTCCCTGCATTTGCCAAAGTGAACTGACCAGGAAAATAACTTGCTTTTTCTGTAGTTTTTATCACTGAAGTAGAAAATAGAAGCTAAAGCTGAAGAAATAGTGACTATTCTTTTCAGCTTTCTGTTCTGGTGAGCATATATATATATTCTTTTATTTGTTAAACATGAAGACAGCCTGTTGAGGGAACTTAAAAGTATTTGTACATATTTCTGATTAAAATTTAAGAAGAAAGAGACATGAATCAACTTTGCATAAATGTAGACTAGTCACCTTCTTAGCATCCAGTAGATGATGTGAAAAGTCTAATATAACGGTTAAACAGCAACTGAAAGCTGCTGAATGTGCTTTATTTAATCTAGGAAAAACTGCTCTATGATGGACTGAGTTCTTTTCTTTGATGTTATCCTCCCTCTAACAAGACTTGTCACTGTATCCAAAAACCTACCGGATCACAAAACTTCCTTGCCCATAGAGGAAACAATGCTGCAATTTTTAATGGCTTATGAGATCTGTGAAGAGAATTTCCAGTACAATTACACTGTTTTTTCAGCTGAATGATAGAGGGAGGTAAATGCAAGCAAAAGCCTAAATGCCTCCACTGTATTCCACCCCCCACCCCCCCGATGGTGTAAATGTGTGTTAATGCAATAGTTCACCAAGGACTTGGAGATACTTCTTCAAAGCCTGTAAAAAGTCATGTGTACTGGCTCCTCGTTGCATGTTGCAGATTGTAAGCGTTTATCTGTTGTTATTGCTAACTCTAACAGAGTTCTGACATATGGTGTCACACTTGAGATCACTAACACCATGTTGCCTAACTGCCGGTTTCCAAGTAGTGTGTAACGGGGAAAGCTGTTAATGTGCTATGAATTTGTAAAATCCCTTCAAAAGGTTATCTGAAGTGATTTCTCCAATGTGTTCGGTGGGATGCCTGATTGAGGGTGTTGGCTAAACAGCATCTGGGCTGTCTGAGTACAAACAGAAGCTTTGCAGCAGTTCATGTGGATGAAGTCACAGCTTCCCACCAGCAGACAAAT
The DNA here is from genome assembly GCA_013400195.1 of Aramus guarauna. Classification (NCBI taxonomy): domain Eukaryota; kingdom Metazoa; phylum Chordata; class Aves; order Gruiformes; family Aramidae; genus Aramus; species Aramus guarauna. The sequence goes on along the minus strand of VXBL01007054.1, from coordinate 122,636 downwards.
GGTTTCAGACTTGCAAAATGACCGAGACTGGCCGTGTTACTGCAGTTTCTACTTCTAAGACTGCAACAGTGAAGTTGAGCAAGACAGTTAAGTTAAGCAAGTTCTCAGCTGGACTGCTGCAATCTCTGCTTTCCTGCTTCCACCGTAGGAGAGCTGGACTGCAGTCTTACACAGGCAAAACACGACTACTTCCCAGGGTTGTGAAATATAATGAAAACAATTCAGAAGGATTCAGCATTATCAGAACTGGATATGTGCAAGAATTAAATGACACTGCGGTGAAGTACTGGCTTATAACGATATCCTTTAATTTCCTGTGTTTATGCTTTCCATAAGAAGAAATCTCTCTGCACTTGTTAACATAATGCACGAAGGCAAGCTTTTATTGGGCTAAAACTGAACGCTGGCTGAGCACTGCTTCAAGAATTAAGTCACATGTTTGTCACACAGATACAGTTGCATTATATCTTAGGGTGGATTGAATGGCTGCTCTAAGACAAAACCTGAATAACTGTACCTGGGAGGGGTGGAAGGGTCAAAACCTGAACAAGTCTGGGGAGTGTGAAAAAGCAACTGAGAAGAATGAGAATGTAACTGCATATGTGCATGTATGCTTTCAGTAGTAGTGTAGTAATTGCTTTAAGGAGCAACTACTATATCAAAGATAGATACCTAACTGAGATGTGGGTTTTGAAGTTGGTTTGGTGGGTTGTGGGGGGTTTTTTTGGGAGCAGAGGGGTTTGTTTGTTTTCTTCAGGAAAACAAATCAAAATACTTTCAATAAGACTTTTTTCTAACATGGTTTAATTGATTTTATATGACAGATTTCTTTGTTTCTCATGTTTTGTGGTATGTGCTTTAAAGACTTAGCATCATGGGTCATTCTGTAGGCATAAATATGTATATAAACCAAATTATGGGAAAACCGTACACACCAGGCTAGAAATACTATGTGGTTAATTCCCAGTGGTTTATTTTAATCTGAAAAATAATCCAAAATCCAGGTACTGCAGCATTACTTGATCATATTTAAAAGTTCTCATTGAATCTTAGAATCCCAGAAGGCACCTCTGGAAGTTGTCAGGCCTACCCCTGCTCAAGTAGGGTCACGTAGAGTAGGTTGCCTAGGTCCATATCCAGATGGCTTTTAAATATCTCCAAGGACGGAGACTGCACCACTTCTCTGGGCAAACAGTGTAGCAACCAAATGCTGTTAGGTGTTCCTTGGCAGGACAGGTGCTGGAAGGCACGCAGTTGTGGAGATAACTTCTGTGAGTTGCATAGAAAACCATTTTATTAAAGGCTTTAGCTGCCCAGTAACAACTTTTGGTTTGTACCAATTCAAAGAGGATTTTTCTTTTATTCCGATGCTGTCTGCTTAACCTGGCTCTTACCTACAGTACATTATAGAATTTCCTGGGATAGCACCCCCTTTGCAGGATATCTCAGCAATGGAACAAAAGAGTGGAAGTTGTGTCTCTCAAGATGTAAACTGCCTCAAGTTAAGTTTTTATAAACAAAAGACTGAGTTCAACTTGTAAGATATTCACTAAATTTTTTTAAAATCACTATTTGATGTCTTAATGTACTAAATCTTAATGTCATCTACTTATACATGGTCAAAAAACCTGCCAAAACTGTCAAGTTCATAAGTCCTACTCCTTCCTCTTTTCCAGCAGATAATGAAAAATACATGGTAAAACCAGATACAACTCAAAAATTAAAAAAATGAACATCAAACAGATTAATGACTGAAATATTTCCTTAGAATAGTACTGCCTCCAAGAGATGGCTAAAATATATGTTTTTAAAGCTAACAAATACATTCTTTAAGTTTTCTGTTGCAATGAACAGCTTCCCAAACAAACTTCTTTAACAAAAAGTTAATTGGTAAACTGTAAACTTGATTCCATGCACTTAAATTTTTTTATTTTCTTTTTTCTTTTAAGGAATTCCACTGGAAAACTGGCTTTGGATATAGAGTATCTAAGAAGCACATAAAAATACTTCCTTTTTTTTAAGTTGCACTTCATATTTTGTTGTGTTCACATTTTAATCTTTCTTGCACATTCAGGAAAGTGACAGACTTTGTATACAGTGGCATGTGTCTTAAACTTGTGATATAGAGGTATTCTGCATAATAGTAAGCTGTAATGGCTATCGTAGATGCAGATGCTCTCCCAATCTTTTGTAGCCTTTTATTTTAGAGTGAACAATATAGGATTTCCCCAGGTGTCAATCCAGGGCCAATATTGTGTCTCCAATACTTGGCCAGACCTTGAAGATCTGAGCACAGGAACTTTAATTTTAGAGCAGAAATCTTGAGTTCATGACCATAGCTATGTGTTACAAAAATGTGTGACTCTGGAGAATAAGGTAAAATCCTCAACTGTGAATGCTTGACACCTGTGGAAGTGGACAGACTGGCGACTAGGTGTAATAACAATGTTGTTGAGTTCAGGTCCTGAGGACGTGTGCTTGTAATTGCTGCATGGAGCAGCTGATGTTTTGAATGTAGAACTGTCCTAGCAGGGCGTGTAGTAAAGTGAACTGTGGGAGACAGCATGTGTAACCTTTTGTGCAAAGGATGCTCTTCTGGCTGACCTGTATCACTCTACAGGACAGCAGGGTGCTCATATGATTACAATTATTTACAAATCATCCTAAACTTCTGTGTCAGGCTTTACAGACTTTTAAGTGTATGTATGCATCATAACAGCATGCACAGCTAAGGTGAAACTTCAGTCTTATTTGTCCACAAATGTCAGATATACATTGGAATATCCATTAGGAGCTTTCTCTTTATCAGTTCTGGTTACTTTTCTTACCTTTTCCAGTGCAAAAGATAATAAAACTGATGTGCATTACAAGGTATCCTTGGGGATGTTCTCTATCTCTGAACACTTACACAATTTTTTGCTGGAATGCAATATTAGAGGGTATTGAACTTGCCACAGAGAGGTCACAAGAAAATATTCACATTTAAATGTGTTATAGAAGCTATCCAGAATTCTGATAGCTTTATAGTACTCTAAATTGAGACAGTAAATGAAGCCTAAGTTTAGGAATATGATTATAGAAAAATATATTGATGTTAAGTTCTGAGAGATTTGTCACTTTGGTTTCTAAGGTGTACGTGTGGTGAGGCTGGGGGTGTGCATGTAGGATTAGCTACTCGTGTCTCCCCATTCTGTGTGGAAGCTCACTTGTGATACAGAGGGCTTTTTCCACACTTGCAGTTCCACGGAAGGCAGACTTTAAACAAAAACTGGAGTAAATACCGTGAGTGCCTTTGAACCTAGGAGGTCTGAAATACAGCTGCGGTCATTCTTGAACTTTGGTGTTCATTAAATCTCTCTTGTGTTATACTGATCTATGAAAAATTCTATTAAGAAGCTAAGAATGTGGATTTTCTGTCTTCAAATATTTGCTAGTATGATTCAATAGTAGTAAGACAAATATTAAAAAGTAGCATGACAGAATATCTGTGAAAGTTCCTGTGTGAGAAGTATTTGAGGCAGAAGAACAACTTGACATGCTTTTCCATGAATCAGGGTTTCTATGTGGAAATAAAGGTTACTCTGTCAGGTTCTGGGTACGATTCACTCTGTGGACCCAGTTGACTAAATGAGTCAGACACTGAATATACAGTGTAGGGACTTCTCAACTAATTTGTGTGTGCCCACGTATTTAACGCTGAGCTGAAATGCTTCCTTGGAGTTGATATAGCCACAGAGTTGTAGAAAGCTGAAATGCGCTTGATCAGTTTCGTAGCAAGAGCCAGTGAAGCCTTGAACCGGTGTCACTTATCCAAATTTTTCTTTAGGTGTTGGGCTGTGTTTATATTACTACCTAAATATGACTAACTGTGAGGAGCAGGGAGTTGGACTCAATGATCCTTATGGGTCTCTTCTAGCTTGGGATATTCTATGAACTGCAGAGGTAACTTTTCCTGATTAGGTAAGGAGAAGTCTCAAATTTGGGGGATTTACAATTCTAGATTCGAATCTGGTCTATTTCTGAAATGTAACATTAAAATTTTAATGCTATTTGTTCTTAACAAGAGAGGGGCTTTGGTAAATGAAAATTGAAGGAGGATTCAATAGCTGTAAGACAGAAATGGAAACTTCCAGCAGGTTTTGAAGAGAAATATTTTCCAGAAACTTGTACTGTTAAGGTTTATAAATAAAAGCTATTGATGCTTATTGTTGACTAAGTTTTGCAAAATCTTCCCTTTTACAAAAAGGTCTTCCAAAGTATCATAGAGTGTGCTATTGCATCTCTGTAGAGTTGCCAATTTTAAAATAATTGGGCTTAGCTGCTAGTTACTCAGCAGCAAGACTGGAACTCTTGAAAGGCAAGAAACAGCTGAAGGTCTCTAATTCCAAATATTAGCTGAGTTCTGGAAAAAAGACCTTCTGATACAATATCTAGTGTACTTTTTTCCGTTCCCCAAGTGTAAATGGGATGGTTCCTCCTGTGTTTGCAAGGTCTTAAGAAAATATTAAATACTTGAATATTCTTTATACTGCTTTGGTTTATGCTTTGTTCTTGCCTATCTTTCTTTAGTCTCTTTAGTGTGTTGGTGTTTTCCCTACAATTTTCTGTCTACCCTACAGCACTTCTAGTAGCAGATCTGTTTTCATAAATCACTTTGAGAGAAGCCAACACTCATAAAGAAAATATATGTTGATTTCTGCACTGTCCTGACATCTAACAGAAAGTTAAAATAAGAGCCACAATAAAATTCCACTGCAATTCATACCATGCTTGTTTTGTGTTCTGTGGATGTGCAATTTTTCTTTTAGACTAGAATATCATTCTGATTTTAATGGTTTTTTTGCTTGTGAATAAGATGGTAATGAAATAAAACACAACTAGGTTCCACTCCTGAAATCCGTTCTCACTTTTTCATAAAGGCAAAGCTTCCACTGACGTCAATGACAGTTTTGCCTGAGTCAGAATTGCAGGATAGGGCTGATAGTGTCTGACTTAATGAATTTCAAACAGACTTCATTTCATGACCAGACAGATAATTTTGGAGTGTCTTTCACAGCCAGTGGAAATGCTTCTTGTGATCATGTGTTTGTTTTTTCTTTTTGTTTTCTTTTTGCTTTCATGCTTCTCTAAAGCTTCCCTAACCCCCCAGATGATGATACTCTAACAAATTAACAGAATATTTTAATTGAAAGGATGGTAATGAGATTACTGAAAGATGCATGGACTTTGTGGTTTGGGGGGAGGGGGGTTGTTGTGTGTGATGGTTTGGTTCTGTGGGGTTTTTTGGTGGTGGTAGTAGTAGTAGGACTAAAAAGGTTTTCCTGTAACACTTTTTCTTTGTAGAAGTTTGCATTGCTGCGTAGTAACTGAGGTAAGGCTTATTTAATTAAAAAAGAAGTCAAATACATTTGAATCTTCTTAAGATTGGTACACAGTTAGAGAGGTCAAACAAGGAGAAGGCACAGAAGAAAAAAGATGGAATTTCAGAACCCATAGCAAAAAAGAAGTGTGGAGAGGTGAGGGTTTTGGTGGTTTTGTGGGTTGGTTTTTTTCTTCCCTCTTTGACAGCAGAACTTGCTCCTCTTGAGCCTAATATGCACTACCCTGCAACTGTTGCAATTTTTGGAAGAAATAAATGCAACCAGTCCTGAAATTAGGCTTTAGCCTGTGGGATTGGATACAGGGAAAATTCTTATTTTTAGTAGACCTGCTACACTGAACTTATGATACTTGTTTGAATGGATTGTTTGGTGTTCTGTTGTTGGGGGTTTTGTTCCTTTTTGAACCCACGGGCAGTCTTTGTATATGAAGCTCTTTACCAAGCTTTGCAAGTGATCTTAACAGAAAGTTACCTTCTGCTGAAGTGAGGTGACTCAACGTAGTTTTTCAGCCACAGGCTGTTTTATAGATTATGCAGCCTACATGTATGCAATCTATAGCTTGTCATGGTGTTTAGACTTGAATTCTAATGACCAGCACTCTCTCGGTCACATGTGGAACAGCGTGAACAACACAATGGACTTTTTTCAAAACCACAAATAAGATAACTGTGACTACCTTTACATGTGCATATGAAGGGAATGATCCCAAACCCTTTTTTCCTTGCAGAAACATTAAACACAGAAGGCTGGTAGTAATTGAACTAATATTCCAGACTTCTGATTCACTACCCTCTCAATATGCCAGCATATCTTCTCAATGTGTGTTGGTTTACTTGGAGAAACTAGTCCAGTAAACTCGCTTTGTCAGGGATTATTTATTTTTTCTGGCTTAATCTGGGCATAGTACACTTAAAAGCTTTGAAATAGTATATCTGCAAGTCCTAATACTAGATAAAAGATTATGGCTATGTGCCAAAAGTCTGCTTTGTACAATGAAAAGATGTGGGAAGGGGAGAGCTGGGAATGTACTTCAGAAAACTTTTGTGCTGGTGCAAAAATAATCATCTTAGCCACAAAAATAACATGATTCCAGAACATCTAAATGTTTTCCAGAGTTGCAAGGGTTCAACAGAATCAGTGCTCAGTCTGATGGATCTCAACTATTGTGCGAACTCTGCTCCTTGTTTCAAAACCGAAACCCCTCTGTAGTGGCACCAGTGCAATATCTCACGTCAGTAGTGGTTTGGCTTGGCAACAGTTATGCCTAGCTCACTGGAATCTTTTGTGTTACTGCTTTTAAACTGTTCCAGGCTTCTGAGGACCATTAAGTGCACAGTGACAAAAAAATTACCCAATTCAAGTATATTAAGAACTTAGTGAGTTGTTAAGTTTTTATGCACCTGTCTTTTGAGATTACCTTTTCATTACTCTGTAAGAGATCTCTAGAAAGTCTTTATTGACTTTATTGACTCAGTTAATGCTCCTTTTATTCTGACTATTCCATATTGGAGTAATTCTTGAATTGCATGTTAATTTGCAAACATGTAGGTAGTCTTTAATAGACTTATTTGTCAATGTTGTGGGCATCTGTTTTGCCAGATACACATGATTCAGAAAACGTATCCAGAACCAAGCTAATAGGCATACTTGAACAGTTCATTTTTGTAGGTAAGAGTACAAAATTGATGCTTGAAACCTGAAAAAAGAAATAATAATATTCCAAATGAGGATTTTGATATCTACCTTGGCTACAGGAGTTTACACATTAGACAGTGTTAGTTTTGGAACCAAAACCTGATTTATATGCTCCAGCAGGTACAGACAGAGATAAGATTTGGGTGATCTTAAAATTCTATAAACTTACTGCTGCTCTGGGATAGTAATATGTCACGTTGGTATCTGACAGATTTAGAGCAATAAGTGCACCTGCAAGTTTTAAACACTGATATTTAGGATCTTCCAAACTCTTTTATCTACAAATAAATCCTTTATAACAGCCTGGCTGTTTAAATGTCTTTGCTGGATTCGTGAAGAGCTACATGGCTGTGTAATTGAATACATGGCTGTGGTCTCGAATACATTTCTGTAGTTTGTTCTGATAGTGACAGAAATCCTTGTGTCAAACAAATGTGATCGGGGTAATAGGAATGTGCACAATGACAAGGGGAGAGATTTGCTTTCTTCCCTTCTAGGCTGGTAGAGGAAAGGAAACTTCATTTTCACCGTCTTTGTGTGGCCCTGTGTTGTCTTCCTAGAATATGAATAACTACTTTAAGGGCAGCTTTGAAATGGGAGATAGTTGTGTGTACTGCCTTTCTAAAACTACTCCCTCTTCCAGGCTTTCATATAGATTCCACTCCATTTGTGTGTTCACATAGCCATCGTAGTGTTTATATGAACTTACTACATTGAGTACTTCTGTGTGTTGTCTTCTTTCCCAAGACATTCCTGGTTAGATGTAGTTCCCCAAGACAGTGCTTTACCAGGCCAAGAGAAGTTTCAAAAAATTAAGCCAGACATTACAAAATTACTGTATCAGTATTGCTGAATGCAACAGATATTTGCACTTTCAGAAAAATGTGAATACGTGCTTTAGGAAACAATTCTTGTTGTCAACTAAGGGAGATCTGGTTATTGTGATCAAGTAGTTGGGGTGCTGGTGGAATTGCTGCTTATACAGCAGGGAGCATGCATGTGTGCATGCACTCACACTTTAAAAAATAAAACAACAACAAAAACAACCACAACCAAAACCCACCAAAACTACACCACAGCCAGCTGAATATGTGATATTGAAATCTAGTTTAGATGAGATGTTTATACCACTAACTTGATATGTAATTCAGTCAGCTCTACAATTAAGTGCTTGTTGCCAAGATACTAGTAATTATCTTCCACTCAGAATAAAGCATCTATTTTCAAAAAATTCTTTTAAAAATATCATCTTAGTATTTCTTTTTTTTCAAAGCACATTCATTTTAAATAGATATTTCTCTTGTGACTTCTTGGGTTTGTGAGGTGATGATTTGTGTGCTATTCCCATAGGATGAGATCTAGTGGAGGATGGCATTACAGCAGTGTCAGTGAGATGGCCCAGAGAGACCCTAAGCACAAGGAATTGTGGAAGCAGGCAAGAAGCAAATTATAAAATCATCTTGCAGGTGGAAAAGTTTATGGAACATGTAAGCTTTCACAGTGTTTTAACAGAATGAAGAAGGGAATGTGAAAAGAGTTGGAAAGAGAATATTTATTTTGTTATCTGGGTGTTAGATCTATTACTTTGAATTAAACAGAAAATAGTTCTAAACAAATTAATGAGCAAGTTCAGGGATAATTGTTCCTGAAAGCAAAGTTTGCTTTGCCAGTGGATATGTGCAGTCAACTATATTCATGCTGAAGCACTTAATGCTGCCATTGCTTGCAGCGGTGCTTGTACAACACTAACTCTTGTGGCTACCATGGTCCACGTTAGTAAGGTAGAGAGAACCGTTCTTGCCAACTACAACCTGACCTTTTGACAAGTGCTTTTTCTTTTTGTTCCCTCCAAAGTCAATGGTATGTATTGCAATAGTAAGTCTTGTACTTCATCAGAAAAATAAAGTCCAGAAATAGTTAATCACCTATCATAGTAAATGTTGTTGGTTTTTTTCTTCTGTTACATAATAATAGAGCAGACAAGATGTTTACTAATAATTGTTGATCTCTATAGAGCTTTCAGGTATACTCTTAAAGAACTGCAGATACTATAAAAATAACTGCCAGATTTTTTTCCCCACTGTTATATGGTTTCAGGGCACCAGTAACTCATGGTGGTAACAACTTTCTGGCTAGAATATACATTGCCTGTTGGGTGCTGGCCCTGGAACTATTTATGGAATAAACAAGTTATACCTTATAGACAAAAAAAGGTGTTGGTGGGGAAAGGCTGTGAATGTATTTGTATTTACTTTTATCCAGGTCTGTCAAAATAATCCGAAGTGGCTAGTAACAACCCAGTGAACTTCACTGTTGTATGGGTTATTAAATGCAGCTTGTATGTCAGTCTGACAATGTCATGTTCTCTCCGTGTTGCCTCTGACCTGATTTGCTACACTGCTAAGTCAGATCTCTTACCAGAGGAGAATAGGGAGTTTTATAGCTTGCTCCAGGGTGGGTTAAAAATGGAAAGGTTTGTCACCAGGTCTTTCTCCAACTAGTTTCTGTAGATCTATATTTATAAAAAGAGAAGTGACTTCCATTCCAACGGGTGTACAACTATATAACCTTTACCATTAATCAAAATCCAGAATGGTTTTTCAGGGCTACTGCAAACTTCATGTGTAACCCGTTGCAATTCTTTTGTGGTATATAGTCCAACAGAGTAAATGAAGATGACTATCTTCATAAAACGTCACATAGCTAACTCTTGGCGACATGCTGAATCTACTAAATCACTTGTGTTTTACACAAGAAAAAAAGATTTTCTTTCCTTACTCTGTGATACTTTGGAAAACCTCATGTAACTTCTAAACTAGGCTTTGTGTGGAGAGTTTCAGGAGCAAGATCAAGCTCAAGCAGAAAAGTTTCAGTATGACACAATTTTAAGATAAAGCTATGTTGCATCAAGCTATTCCTGGTTTTCAGCCCTGAATCTTAACACCATGTAGACAGTCTGACAGCGCTGCAAAGCTCTGTGCTGAGAAGCAGTAGTCTGCAAGTGCTGAGGTTCTAAAAAATGTTTTTATGCAGAATTTGTGAAGGAAGTGTTTTGTGTGAGGAAGAATTAAGTGTTCTGACTGATATAGTTTGGCTTTGATTTACTCTTTTTGCATTTCAAGTATCAGGCAATTAATTTTTTTTAATAAATATTGCATTAGGTGAATTAGGCAGGACAGATTTTGATCCTGTATCCTGGATGTTGCAGTGGAGTTCACAAATATACAAGCTAGAGAGAATGATTGCTTTCAGTTTTAGCCCACTAGCCAAAAGGCAGGCTCAATGAGAAATAAGAGCATGGGTCAGATGCATTTATTGTTGTAACAAGTCATGGCTTAAGCACATCTTATAGCTGATGTTAAATCACTTGACTCTTAGTTCTCTGAAACTTTAAAACTTTATTATGAAAAATAATGTAACATCTACAGTAAATTGAAGTTTAAATACATTTTTATGTTCATACAATCAGTTCTGTCTGTCTTTTGGGTGCCCATGACTAGTGAACCATTTGAGAAGCTATTAGCTGGAAGGCATATTGCTCATGAGTGGTCTTAATATTAGACAGGGAAGAACAATTTCTGTATACAGACTTTATGAATAGGGAGGAAATAGTGTCCAGGCTAATATTTCTATCAATGGTATTATCTGAAAACTGTGGCTCATTAAAAATAGCTCAAACTAGAGCTGGAAATAACAAGGAAAACCTTCCCCCCCCGCAAGTAGTTGAAGAAAAATGACTTAAGCTGTTGCTTAGTGCTGATTACAACTGTAAGAATTTGTGATGAGTCAATGGATGAATACCTGGCTTCCTAGACACCACTGGCAGTTGAAGACTGGAATGTCTGAGACAGCAATCAATCAGATGCTTTGACTTGACCTGGCTCACAGATGTCTTAGGGAAGGGGAGAGATGATGTCTCTTCTTTCTTCCATGCAAGATTCTGACCCTAAGTCCTGGGGAACTGATCAGAAAGGGACAAGATGGAGTTTCTGGAAGCATTTTGCCAGAACATTTTTAAGGTGCAGGTATCCTCTCACCAAAATTCATAGGACCAGATATATGGCCTTTATTTTAGTTCAAACTGGATACCCTGCCTCTGTTCTTAGAAAATCTTTCTCTGTTTTTCAGATAATCTCACCTAGTCCTGTAAACACCAATAAGCCATCAATTTTTTTTGTTACTAAAAGTCACAAACTGAATTTTACACAACAAAGATATATCCAAACTGTGCCCAGTTTATAATGAGATAAAAATTCTAATTTTTTTCAAGCATAGATAAATTTAACACAATCACCAGAGCTGTGATATACAGTAATATATAAAATACAGTGGCCCTTTACAATATAGTTGCAGAATTTATCTTGTTTTATTGCCACTTGTACTACAATAATTCAGAGTGATTCAGGTTTATTCACTGTTCACCTGAGTGATATCTTAGATGAAATGAATGTGATAGCATCGATTGTGATGTTGTTGTTGTGTTTTGTAATTTACAATGTTGAAACTGCTTTATAAGCCTTCTGCTGGCTTTCACCAAACATTATAAGCATAATTAGAGAGCTTATTGTCAAACACTCCAATACTCTGTTGAGGGTGGGGTCTGGGAGAGGATGTCTACTTTCAGCATGTTAGGAGTATGACAGGTCAGGTCCAGAAAGGATTTGGGGTCTGAAGTTCCTTCTCAGATCAAGCTTGTGACTTGCCAAATTCACCTAGTTCTGTTGGCATCTGTTTCTATTGCTAAAATACCCAGCTGGTAACAAAGCACCACGCAGCTGTGTGCTCATCCCCCCACTCCCTCCACCCCCTGCCCCTCAAGGGGATGGGGATGGTGGGGAAACAACAACGAACCAGATCTCCTGGGTTGAGATAAAGACAGTTTAATAGGAAAACAAAGGAAGAGAATAATAACAGTAGTGTAGTGATAATAGTATATATAAAACAAATGATGCAATTGCTCTCCACATGGAGAAGGGAGAAAAAAACCCTGCGATGCCCAGTCTGTTTCTCAGCAGCAATCCCACCTCCTGGCTCCCTTCCCCAGTTCTATAGGGAGCATGACACTATATGTTATGGAATATCCCTGTGGCCAGTCTGGGCCAGCTGTCCTGGCTGTGCTCTCCCAGCTGCTTCTGCACCTGGCAGGGTGTGGGAAGCTGAAGAGTCCTTCACTTAGTGCAGGGACTACAACTGCCTGGAAACAACTGGAAACATCAGTGTGGTATCAACATTATTCTCATCCTAAATCCAAAATACTACTAGGAAGAAAATTAATTTTATCTCAGATGAAACCAGAACAATGAGCAGCCCTGATTCTTGGGGTGTTGTGGGCTTTTTTGCTTGCTTGAGTTGTTTTGTTTTGGTTTTTTTTTTTTTTTTTTTTTGGGGAAGGGGCTTTGTTTTGTTGCAGGTGGT